>CAWUFW010013925.1:0-443680 GCA_963921515.1 Calotriton arnoldi
AAGGGCCTTTGCTTAGGTATATCCTTATTGTTGGAAATTGGGTTACTGGTTGAGGGAGTGGAACACTACTCAAGTAGCAACCACAAAGTCTCTTAGGGTGAAGCCACAAGCAAACCAAAAATTAACCTGTGGTCAACCCTCTGGTAGCTTGGCACAAGAGTAGTCAGACCTAGCTTAGAGGCGATGTGTAAAGCATTTAGGTAGCACCTCAACCAGTAATGGAAGTAAAATCCCACACCAATTTGGAAAAATAGAGTAAAATTTTGTAAATTATTTGAGTTCAGTAGAACTGGAGATACACAATTTTGAAGATTTAAGTAAATATAGTGCCTAGAAGCAGAAAGTGCCAACTGTGGATATGTGGTCGCGCTAGACTAGGACAAAGTGACATGTTCAGGCAGACCGCGATGGAGTGCATGCCGGATACAGGGACCAAATTAGGCCCGATGAACAAAGTACCTTAAAACCTGGTATGCTTAGCTGCGCAAGATCCCATGTTGAGGATGCGTTGTGCAGCAGCGGTTCCAAGGAGCTGCGGGGCTGCGAGGCGAAGTCCTTCGTCGTCATCAAGGATGCCGTTGATGAGGGGCTTGCGATGTAAAGTCCTTTGTCAAATATGCGTTGCACACCAGTGGTCCTGAAGAAGCTGTGGGGCTGCGTGGCAGAGTCCTGCATCGTCACCGAGGATGCCATCAATGAGGTGGCTTACAATGTGAAGGCCAGTGTTGAGGATGTGTCATGCAGAGGTGGTTCTGAGGAAGTTGCGGATTGCACGGTGAGCTCCAGCGTCAGGGATGCATTGCGCTGCAGTGGTTCTGAAGCAGCAGTGAGGAGTTGCATTGCACTCTGTCGGTCTGCTCACAGGATCACAGCTAGGCTGGCAGAGTACCTTCATGCCCACTTCCACAGGTCCAAGACCTGGGGTGGCACCACTTGGGGGGGTGTATTTTAAGCAGAGAGAGTCATGGTGCTGTGTTCAAGGGGTTGGAGCCTTTTTCTGTTCCTGAGGCTCTGATCAGGAGGCCAACCATCTAGCCCTTGGAGTCACTCAGGTGTTCCTGAGTTCAAGATGCAGGTTCAGTGCTTTCGTTCAGGCAGCATGGCAGCATAACATAACATGTGTATTAATAAAGCACACATTCACCCAAGGGTATCTTGGCACTGAAAAACAGATGTTTATTGTTGCCCAACTCAATAGTACTCAGTTTAACAACCTCAGAAGGATAAAAGGCTGAGTGGACCTGCCCGGATTTGAACCTGTAACCATGAGGTCGAACACAGTGGACGCATTAGTCCACTAAGCTACCAGACCCGGCATGAAGCAGAGTAGCAGTCCTTCTGGCAGAGCAGCACAGATGTCCTTCTGAGATTTTCACAGGCCCAGAGGTGTACTGAAGAGTTTGGTCTGAAGGTCCATTAATTATACCTGGTGCCCACTTTGAAATAAGAGAAGGTTCAATCAATCAATCAATCAATCAGGAGGTTTATAGAGCTCACTACTCACCCGTTTGGGTCTCAAGGTTCTGTGGGGGGGGGGAAGTGCGCAGTTTCGATGGGGTCATTCGAAGAGCCAGGTCTTTCCTGAATTGTTTCAGTGTCGGGCTTCGCTGGAGGTGAAGGGGGAGATCGTTCCAGGTCTTGGCCGTGAGGTACGAGAAAGACCTTCCACCTGCTCTGGTCCTGTAGAAGAGTGGGACGGTGGCTAGGGATAGGTCGGCTGACCGGAGGTTTCTCTTGGGGGGTATGGAAGGAGAGGCTGTTGTTGAGGTATTGTGATGTTGTGAAGGGCCTGGTAGGTGTGCGTGAGCAGCTTGAAAGTTATTCTTCTTTTGACGGGTAGCCAGTGGAGGTCACGTTGGTGTTGGGTGATGTGGTTGTGCCATGGGATTTCGAGGATTAGTCTGGCTGCAGCGTTCCGGATGCCTGGAGTTTGTGTTAGGTTCTAGAGATTTCCATCCTCAGAGGTATCTAAAATTCCTTCCTTCCCTCCCTGCCCTGGCCCCAGCTTGTCTGAGGGCACAAAAGACTAGTGTCAAAACCCTTTGTGAGTGGGCTGGGCAGAGCCTTTGTGATGTGTAAGTGTGGTAGGTGACAGCTCCTCCCCTTCATCAGGTCAGAGATGGTTCATGTAGCCAGCTACTATTCTCCTTTGTCTCACTGTCTGGTAGAAATACACAGATACCAACTGCCAGCTACACCTACTCATGTGCCCCACAATACAGGCTGCAGGCACCAAACGGTTGGTACAAGAAAATGCCATCTTTCTAAAAGTGGCATTTTCAGAATTGTGACTTAAAATTCGACTTTACCCTTAAAGAGGGATTTAAATTGCAATTACGATTCTTTAGACACCAAACTCAATATTCCTACCTGCTCCCAATTTAAAGTTCTCCCTTATTAAATGTAATAAGTTAACCCAATGTTATCCTATAGGAGACGCAGGCATTGCAGTAGTGATAAATGAATGTAAGAGTTTTTCACTTTAAGGACATGTAAAAGTTCAAAGTACATGTCCAATTTTCTAAAAACACTGGGCCCGATTCACAGAACTAACTTACGACAAAATCCTAAACTTACTACCATTTTGGTATTCACAGAATGAACTTACTCATTTTGGTATTCACAGAATAAACTTACTCATTTTGGTATTCACAGAATAAACTTACTCATTTTGGTATTCACAGAAGACACACACATTTTGTGTAACTTACAAATTTTGTGTAACTTACACATTTTGTGTAACTTACACATTTTGTGTAACTTACTCATTTTGTGTAACTTACACATTTTGTGTAACTTACACATTTTGGTATTCACAGAAGGCACTTACTCATTGATGAGTAAGTGCCTTCTGTGAATACCAAAATGAGTAAGTTAATTCTGTGAATACCAAAATTGTTGTAAGTTCATTCTGTGAATACCCAAATGTGTAAGTTCATTCTGTGAATGCCAAAATTGTTGTAAGTTCATTCTGTGAATACCCAAATGTGTAAGTTCATTCTGTGAATACCCAAATGTGTAAGTTCATTCTGTGAATACCAAAATTGTTGTAAGTTTAGGATTGTGACGTAAGTTAGTTCTGTGAATCAGGCCCACTGTACCCTGTATAAAGGAAGGTTTAGGCTGGGCAAAAGGTTTATTTTGAAAGGTTGAAATGGCAGTTTAAAAACTGCACACACAGGCTGCAGAGGCAAGCCTGGGGCATATTTAAAGGGTCACTTAAGTGGGTGGTACAATCCGTGCTGCAGGCCCACTACTAGCATTTAATTCACAGTCTCTGAGTACATATAGTATCAGTTTAATAGGGACTTACAAGTAAATAAAATGTTCAAATTTCGTGTAAGCCAATTTTACCCTGTTTAAAAGAGAGAGCAAAGGCTAATCCCGGGTGGAGACCTCCGCTCCGCCCGCGGAGTGTGCAGAGATTTTCCTTCTCCGAGTTCCGCGGAGAAGGCAAATCTCTGCACACTCCGCAGCGGAGCAGAGTTGACCAGCCCCCGCCTCCTCCCCCCTATTAAGAAGTAAGTTTACAGGAATTAAAAATAAACTTAAAACCACTTACCTCTTTACTCCGGCGTCCCCGGGCTGCCCTCCTCCTCTTCCTCGCCGTACCGGTAATGCTTAAGAAAACTGCGCATGCACGCGCGCCCGCACATTTCTTGCGAGAAATGCGCATGCTTGGGCGTGCGCGCAGTTTTCTTAAGCATTACCGGTACGGCGAGGAAGAGGAGGAGGGCAGCCCGGTGACGCTGCAGTAAAGAGGTAAGTGGTTTCAAGTTTATTTTTAATTCCTGTAAACTTACTTCTTAATAGGGGGTGGAGGCGGGCGGCGTAGCGGCGCTCCACAGAGTTCCACTGAGTTTGTTTGCAACTCCTTGGACCTCCGCGTAGCCCCGCTACGCCCAGGGTTAGCACAGGCACTTTTGCACTGATTAGCAGTGGTAAAGTGCGCAGAGTTCTAAGACATGGAATGGGATGAGGAATTAGATGAGGAGGTAAGGATTGGATTACTTACTGGTTATCTTTGTTACTTCAATTCTTCTTTCTCATCCCGGTGCATTCCTCCCTTCCTGTTAGCTACCATATCCTTCTGATAAAAGGCTTTCAGATGTAGTTCAGGAAGAGTTGGGCAATGGGAAGATACTTTATATGGGTTGGCTTGAGCCAATCAAATAGCAATAAGTAAAAGGTTTGGGAGTAGGTGAATAATTGCATTGTGTGGGATAAACCTCTACTAAGTACGTACTGGGAAGACGAAGGGTGAACCAAAGTAATGAAGATTAGCGGTATGCAATCCAAACATTGACTTTCATGTTTGGCCAACTGTAGGATTAGGGCAAATCACTTAAGTCACACCACCAAGAAGCAGGTAAAACCAAGGTATGTGTGAAGCTTTTTTTGTTCACCTGTGAAGTTTTTACTTTTTGCTTTTAAGGAATACATGTTTCCTGGTTTACCTTGACTCTAGTAGAGATATTTCTGCAAGATACATTTCTGGGGTCAGTGAAATCATGTTCTCTCTGATCAAACAAGGTCAAGCAGAAAATCACATGAAAAATATTTCCCTGCCAGATTATTTTTTTTATGCATAGTAGGAAATGTTTATAGAATTCTTCTCTGCTGGTTTGCTTGTTGCTATGTCTGTCTATACCCAGTGGCAATACACAGGTAAAATTGGAATTTTATGAGCTACCCAGAGTAAAATGGTGTTGTATTGCCATCCCCAGAATTACTGATACTGAGTGATACAGTAACTGGCAGGTATTAGGTCACAAAGTGAGATTGTGGCCTTAAGTTAAGGAATGCCCAAAGACATCCATATTTGTCCCTTGGGTGACATAGTCTAGGCTCGTTGACATTTCATCAGGTTTTTTTCTTAGCAAAACTTAAATATTGCTTGTGAGGATTTCCCACTGACCCCTTTATCATCTTCTGTCCGGAAGCTCCAATTTATGGTCATTGGGGGTTTACAAGACACTAGTAACCAGGGGCTACATTTCTCTTTCTCAATGGTGCGCAAAGGAGATAATAGGGTACAAATGTTTTTTCAACAGGTTTTACACTTTGGCCCAGTTAGACCTGGCATCCTTGGTGTGGTTTCCCCTGACTTTTTGCCTCTACCTCCTGTGTTTTTGATGCTGTGCTGGATTTCGTTTTTGCTGGCTTAGATGCTTTGGGCACTTTGCCACTGCTGATCAATGTCAAAGTGCAAGCGCTCCCTGTGTAAATTGTTATTGTGATTGGTTCTCCCTGATTGGTATATTTGTTTTACCAGTAGGTCCCTAGTAAAGTGCACTGAGTGTGCCAGGGCTGGTAAATTAAATGCTACTAGTGGGCTTGCAGCACTGATTGTGCCACCCACATGAGTAGCCCTGAAAATAGGTCTCAGGCCTGCCGCCACGGTGCTTGTGCGCAGTTTGTTAACTGCCATGTCGACTTGGCAAGTGGACCCACTTGCCAGGCCCTACCCTTCCCTTCTCTTACACATAGGACACCCCTATGGTAGGCCAAGGGTACCCCCTGGGCAGGGTGCAGTGTATGTGAAAGGTAGGACATTTACTGGTGTGTGTAACATGTCCTGATAGTGAAATACTGCCAATTTCGTTTTTCACTATTGAAAGGCTATCTTTGTAACATTTTACAAGCATATATTTCCATAAGGATAAGATAGAAAAATGGAGTTTGGTATCCCTGAACTCAGGATTTAATCACACATCTTTTAGTAAAGATGCTTTTTAAATTGTGTGTTTGAAAATAGCACTTTTAGAAAGTGGCTATTTTCTTGTTCAACCATCCTGTGTGCCTCTGCCTGTTTGTGGATTGACTGTCTGGTTTCAGTGTGACAGAGACAGAGGATGTGAATTCCCTGTAGACAGGCTCTGGGGGAGTTGAGTTGTGCCCGGCCCTTCCTGGTTGCTTTCAGCACTGAGCTGAATAGACCCTGGCTGCATATAGAGTGGTGGGAGGAGATTTACCTTGCACCTGAATGGAGCCTGTCTCCCTTGCACAATGCTGTCTCCACCTCCTGTGGTCATGCTGCACCAGTGAAGGCATAACTGGTTTGAACTGGGCTCATAGCCCCCTGCACAAAGAGAACATAGACATTTTGGGGTATAAGTATCAGACCAATAACCCCAGACTTTAGATCATTCCTGGAATTCAAGAGGAACCTTTGCCAAGGAGAAGAGCTGAAGAGACTGAGGATATGTTCTGCCCTTGCTGTGTGTCTGGGGTTGGCCTGCAGTTGCTGTTTCTGCCAAGGAAAGGATAAGGACTTTGCTGTGTGCTGCGTCCCCTGCTTGAAGGAGATCTCCAAGGGCCTGAAGTGAGCTGGCCTCCAAGTTCTGAAGTCTCGGGGACACAAAGACTTCACCCCCAGCTCCACTGAACTCTGCTGCTGTGAGTTCTAGCCTGCCAAGAGGTGCCTGTGCCAGTTTTGGGCCTCTGGAGGTTGTTGCTGCTGTTTGGGAGCTGAAAGAAAGAAGAAACTCAAAGAACTACAGAAATCGGCACATAGCTCTTTTTGCGGCTGTTTTCCCGACGCATCTCCACGGCGCGAGAAGAATCCACGCATCAACGCGCCGCTGCAGAAACCGCCGCAGCGCCCGTTGCCGCTGCAAGAATCGATGCATCGAGGGATCACGACTGAAGAGGACCAACGCAGCGCCGCTCGACGCTGACGCATCGATCGCCGAATCATCCCGGATTTCCACGCATCATACCTGTGCGGCAAGTTCGTCCGACACATCACCTGCGGACCGGAACCGTCACGAAGAATCGATGCATCACTCCCCGTATAGACCGGATTCGACACAACCCTTCCTCTGCGTGCAGCGGGACTGTCGCATTGCCTCCCCAAGTTCTCAGGAGTGTTGCATCTCCTTGTTTTCCGACTCTGCGGCTGTTTGGCTTTTGGAACATTGACACATCTACAGGTACTTTGGTGAAAAGTCACGCATCCATAGTTTTCTATGGTACAAGTTCTTGAAACCTTTTGAAAGTCATATTTTTAACTGTGTATGTTGGATTTTTGTCGTTTTGGTCTTGTTTAGTTTAGATAAAGATATTTTATTTTTCTAAACTGGTGTGGTGTCCTTTTGTGGTGTTTTCACTATGTTACTGTGAGTGTTGGTACAAATACTTTACACATTGCCTTTGGGAGAAGCCTGTCTGTGCGTGCCAAGCTACCAAGGGGGTGAGCAGGGGTTATCTAAAGTGTGTATCCCCCTTACCCTGATTAGAAGCAAGGGTCCCTATTTGGACAAAGGTACTTACCTCTGCCAAATAGTGAGCCCCATTTCTAACAGGCCCCATTACGGGAAGGATGCAAACATTCTTGGTTTTTGTGTGCATTGCCCTTCACGTATCAGGACTAAATTGCCCATGCAGTACTGTGGATGCAAATAGAGGGAGAAAAAACTACTTGTACAGATTATTCCCTACTAATTAGAACAATTGAAACTAGCTGCAAAAATATGTGTACTACAAATTGTCACAAAAGTCAAAATTTTCACACAAAATTAGCAAAGTAGTGAGTTATGGGTCAGTAGAAGCAAGAGGTAGTGGTGGCTGTGTGGATTATAGCGCTGCCTGTTACGACAGGAAGTTGCCCTTCGTCATGTGCTCTCTCTTCCCGCTTGAACTACTTTGTCATCTGCTTCATGCGGCCTGCACCCGGACTGGGAACCAAAACCGTCCCTGGCAAACTGATCGGCCGGCCCCCGGGAGGAAGGGGGGGGGGCAGGTTGGTGCGGGCAAGCTGTTTACTAGCGCCGGTTTCCGCCGATTTTGTTACAGGTAACAATAGCACCCCCCAGGGGCCCAAAACCGGCCCCCACCCTGGCTGCCCACCGGAGAAACGGCCAGTGCCCGCTAAGGCCAGTCCGGCCCTCCCCCCCCCCTATTTCCCTTCATGCATGTTTTCTGTTTGCTGTATACTCTCATCGACTCCAAGCATGTATCCCCTCTCATGGTCTTAACCCCTCACCCACCCTTGGCTTCTAACCCCCTTAACTTGCATCCTTTTTATCACTGCCACTCCGAACCTGTACGCCTTTCAGCCTCCTTCCTCTGAATGCTGCTTGGCCCATCGTCTTACACAGCAGAACACATTTGCTGTCATTTGCATTGGGTTGGGAGGCAGAGAATCAGACACTAGGGAAATACCTGGCAACTGCAGCACCTGCTGCACAGCACTGGGAGAAGGGATGCAGCACAGGACCCTAACTAGTTAGCTCTTGAGACCATTTCACAGTGCATGGAAGCAAATAAGGTATTGAGCCAAGCAAACTGTAAGACTCGCTGCACTATGCACCCCATCACAAACATGCACATACCATGAAACATAACACTACACACATGCACCCACATGCATGCACATACACAAGCACACACACAGTAAAGGAAGTCTGCACTGCCTCTGCCTGTGATGGACCTGTCTTTTGAATCAGGGAAAATCAAAAGACAAGTACATCGGGGACAATGGAGACATGGGGACAACGTCGATGTCCCCATGTTATCTCATCTGGTCGCTATGTCTTACCAAAATGTGACCCAGCGTAGCACTATATCATAGGCAACACGATTGATATTGACAATGCATGCTCATTTTATATCTGTACTGTAAGGAATCATGAGAGTCCAGTTTTTTGTCTGAAGGTATTTGAATCTCGACCGTGGGAGAGTCTTCCCGTAGGAGTCTCACTCACAAGATTTGAGCTGTAACCTCTAGGCCCCACCATGTGATTTACTGCTGCATAGCAGGGATAAGAGGCTCTCCATAGGGTGCACATGAACAAGGGCACACATGTTTGCACAAATGTGCACACTCACAGAAACACTGTTGTCTGACTCAGGTTTGGGTCATCAAAATCAGGCAAGGCTGGACCCTTTATATACTCATAGCAAAAAAATATAAATACCTCGCATTATATTTCTTAACTCCTTCGCTGCCAGGCCTCCCCCAACCTGCGCCACGCCTTTTTTGGCTATTTGTGGTAGTTTGTGCTTAGGCCCCCATAACTTTTTGTCCACATAAGGTATTTATGCCAAATTTGTATCCTTTTCTTCCAACATCTTGAGGATTCTAAAGGAACCTAGGGTTTGTGGATTCCCTTGAGGGCACCGAGAAATTAGGCAAAATACAGCAACATTTTGGTTTTTGGGGAAAACGGGCTGCAGAAGACAGCGTCTGTTTTTTTTCCCTGCAAATGGTATCAACAAAAGGTTTGTGGTGCTAAAGTCACCATCTTCCCAGCTTTCAGGAACAGCAAAACGTTTGTAAGAAAACCAAAATTATCTACACAGTTTTGTCATTTTACTGGGACATAGCCTATTTTTCCTATTTTTTGTGCTTTCAACCGCCTTCCAGTTAGTGGTAGAATTGGATGTGAAACCAATAATGGATCCTGGAGAGCTATACATTTCTGAAAAGTAGATACAATCCTGAATTCAGCAAGGGGTCATTTGTGTAGATCCTTCAAGGTTTTTGATAGAAACTAACAGTTGAAAATAAAAAATATTGAAATTTAGTTGAAAAAAACTGCAATTTGTGCCAACGTTTTCACCTGTAACTTCTTCTAAGTGTGATCGATTTTTTTAAGCAACATACCGTTACATCCAGACTTAGCTGCCAGGAGGGAATGAAAGACGTCGCAGCCTGGATGAGCTGCAGCTGCCTAAAGCTCAACTCGGAGAAGACAGAGGTCCTCATCCTCGGACCCTCCCCCACCACCTGGGACAACACCTGGTGACCCTCCACCCTCGGAAACCCACCCACACCCACGAACCACGCCCGAAACCTCCGCATCATTCTCAACTCCTCCCTCACCATGACTTGCCAGATCAACGCCGTCACCTCCACCTGCTTCAACTCCCTCCGCATCCCCGCAAGACCTTCAAGTGGATCCCCTCGAAGCCAGGAAGATCGTCACCCATGCACTCATAACTAGCAGACTGGACTACGGAAACGCCCTTTACGCTGGAATCAACAAATCCCTGCTACACAAACTCCAGACCGTCCAGAACACCGCAGCCAGACTCGTCCTCGGCACCCCACGACGCGAGCACATGACCCAACACCTGCGAGACCTCCACTGGCTCCCCGTCGAGAAGAGAGTAACCTTCAAGCTACTCACCCACGCCTACAAATCCCTCCACAACATCGGACCCAAATACCTCAACAAAAGAGTCTCTTTCCACATACCCAAGAGAAACCTCCGTTCTGCCGACCTCGCCCTAGCAGAAACCCCGTGCATTCTCAGAACCAGAGCAGGTGGAAGAGCCTTCTACTACGTCGCAGCCAGGGCCTGGAACGAGCTCTCAGTCAACATCAGACACTCCCCTGCCCTGCAAACCTTCAGTAAGAGCCTCAAGACCTGGCTTTTCGGCTGACCTGGAGCGTCAAAGTGGCATTCCATGGGTGTTGCTGTGGGTGTTCCCATGCAACACCCATGGAACCTGACACATTTCCAGATTTACAAGAAATAGTAAATCTGGAAATGCTTTTGAATGCTACGCCTCCCCAGGGGAGGCGTAACATTCTGCAGCGCACATAGAAAGAGGAAATCACCTCTGGTGATTGTTTATGTGCAGGAAGGAAACCCTTCCTGCACATAAACAATCATCTCCGTGAAGCAGGCATCCTTGCACCATGTTGCAAGTGTGCCTGCGTCAGCGCATGGCATCAGTTTGTCCACCAGCGCAGGGGGAAGCACAGAGATGCAACATATTTTTGTAAATATGTCACATCCCTGTGCTTTGAAACTAACGCAGCGCGGTGCAGCAAAATGACTTGCTGCCCCGCGTTGCGTTAGTTCATTGTAAATCTGCCCCATTGAATTTAGAAGTAGTGGTTATTTGCACATTTCCAAAATTGTGGGTACCCATACAAGCATGTGAATTTGAGGACATTTTTCAAAATGACTTCTTTTTTACAAATTGTCTTACATTTGGAAGGCAGAAATGCAAAGAAAGTCGATTGGTAATAACACTTGTTCTACTATTCTGTGTTCCCCTAAGTCTCCAGATAAAAAAATAACCCCACTTGTGTGGGTAGGCCTAGTGCCTGCAACAGGAAACGGCCCAACACGCAACGTGAACACATCACATTTTTCCAGTGAAAACTGACCCTTTTTTTGCAATGTGTCTAGCTCTGGATTTTGGACCCTAGCTCAGCCGGTACCTAGGGAAACCTAGCAAGCCTATACATTTTTGAAAACTAGACATCTAGGGAAATCCAGGATGGGGTGACTTGTGTGGCTCTCACCAGGTCCTGGTACCCAGAATCCTTTGCAAACCTCAAACTTTGTCAAAAAAACTACATTTTCCTCACATTTCTGTGATGGAAAGTTCTGTAATTTATGGGGAGCCACAAACTTCCACCCAACTGACATTTCCCAATGTCTCCCAATAAAAATGGTACCTCACTTGTGTGAGTTGGCCCAGTGCTCGCGACAGAAAACGGCCCAAAATGCAACGTGGACGCATCACATTTTTCTAGTGTAAACTGACCCTTTTTTTGCAATGTGCCTAGATGTGGATTTTGACCCTAGCTCAGCGGGCACCTAGGGAAACCTAGCATACCTATACATTGTCAAAAACTAGACATCCTGGGAAATCCAGGATTGGGTGACTTGTGTGGCTCTCACCAGGTCTTGGTACCCAGAATCCTTTGCAAACCTCAAACTTTGTTAAACAAACTACATTTTCCTCACATTTCTGTGATGGAAAGCTCTAGAATCTGTGAGGATCCACAAACTTCCACCCACCCAGCACTCTCCAAAGTCTCCTGATACAAATGGTACCTCACTCGTGTGGGTAGGCCTACTGCCTGCAACAGGAAACGGACCAAAGCGCAACGTGGACACATCACATTTTTCCAGTGAAAACTGACCCTTTTTTTGCAATGTGTCCAGCTGTGGATTTTGGACCCTAGCTCAGCCGGCACATAGCAAAACCTAGCAAACCTATACATTTTTAAAATCTAGACATCCAGAAGAATCCAGGATGGGGTGACTTGTGTGTCTCTCCCGAGCTCCTGGTACCCAGAATCCTTTGAAAACCTCAAACTTTGTAAAAAAAACCCTACATTTTCCTCACATTTCTGTGATGGAAAGTTCTGGAATCTGTGAGGAGCTGCAAACTTCCACCCACCCAGCACTCTCAAAAGTCTCCCGATAAAATTGGTACCTTACTTGTGTGGTGAGGCCTAGTGCCTGCGATAGGAAACGGACCAAAACGCAACGTGGACACATCACATTTTTCCAGTGAAAACTGACCCTTTTTTTGCAATGTGCCTAGCTGTGGATTTTGAACCCTAGCTCAGCCGGAACCTAGGGAAACCTAGCAAACCTATACATTTTTAAAAACTAGACACCCAGGGGAATCCCTGATGGGGTCACTTGTGTGGCTCTCACCAGATTATATTACCCAGAATCCCTTGCAAACCTCAAACTTTGTAAAAAGAAAACACCTTTTCCTCACATTTATGTAATGGAAAGTTCTGGAATCTGTGGGGAGCCACAAACTTCCACCCACCCGGCATTTCCCAATGTCTCCCGATACAAATGGTACCTCACTTGTGTGGGTAGGCCTAGTGCTCGCGACAGGAAACAGCCCAAACGCAATGTGGACACATCACATTTTTCCAGTGAAAACTGACCCTTTTTTTGCAATGTGCCTAGCTGTGGATTTTGAACCCTAGCTCAGCCAGAACTGAGGGAAACCTAGCAAACCTATATATGTTTGAAAACTAGACACCCAGGGAAATCCAGGATGGGTTGGCCTGTGTGGCTCTCACCAGGTTCTATTTCCCAGAATCCCTTGCAAACCTCAAACTTTGTTAAAAAAAAACACATTTTCCTCACATTTCTACGATGGAAAGTTCTGGAATCTGCAGGGTGCCACAAACTTCCACCCACTCGGCATTTACCAAAGTCTCCCCATAAAAATGATACCTCACTTGTGTGTGTAGGCCTAGTGCCCGTGACAGGAAACGGTCCAAAACGCAACGTGGACTTGTTCTCCGGAGTAAAATGATACTTCACTTGTATGGGTGGGCCAAGAGCCTGTGACTGGGAATTGCAAAAACATAGGGATTAACAGGCACATGCATCAAAAGAAAAACGGGCAGATTCTCAGAATCTGCCCCTTTGCGACCGGTATATTTGCATTTGGGATGCATCATCCCAAATGCAAAAATCGCAATTTAAGTAATCTCTAAATTGCGATTACTTAAATTGCGATTGCATTTAAGGAATCGCAAATTGAGATTCCTTAAATGCAATGCATTAAAGTAAAAAAATTAGCGATTTCGCTAATAGGAGTCGCAAATTACCATCAATTTGTACTTGATGGTAATTTGCCCATGGGGCATGTGTGTGTGCAAGATGTACTCATATGCAGATTTCAGGGGTGCAACAGGGTGTCCTTTTGACACACTTGCACCCTTGAAATTGCATGCGCAATTTGTGAGTACCTATTGGGTACTCGCAAATTGCGAATGCAATTCCCATTCATTCCTATGGGCCTCTAGGCCCATAGGAATGAATGGGAAGACATTCCTTAATTGCGACTCGCAATTTGCGAGTCGCAATTAAGGAATGTTTAGAAATCGCTATTTTTTAGCGATTTCTACATGCATAGGCTTTTGCGATTCCTTAATAATCGCAATTAAGGAATCACAAAAGTCTACCTTGATGCATGTACCTGTAAGGGTATAGCACAGCGAATTCTAAGCACAATTTGTTTTTTAAAATAGGTTTTTAGCCATTTCTGCATTGCACAGCCACACAAGTGAGGTATCATTGTACCAGAAATGTGAGAAAAATTAGATTTTTTAAGCCAAATTTGAGGTTTGCTGGGGATTCTGGGTAGGAAAACGTTGTTGAATCCACGCAAGCCACACATCCTTGGACTCCCCAGGATGTCTAGTTTTCAGAAATGTCTTGGTTTGGTAGGTTTCCCTATATGGCCGTCGAGCCCGGGGCCAAAAATGCTGGTGACCCCCTTGCAAAACCAGGTCGTTTTGTGATTGATCAGTTTTGATGCCTCCACAATACGTTTTGGGCCATTTCCTGTCACGGGCACTAGACCCACCCAGACAAGAGAGGTACCATTTTTATCAGGAGACTTGGGGGAACGCTAGGTGGTAGGAAATTTGTGCTGGCCTGGTGATTGCACAACTCTCCCATACACAAATGTGAGAAAAATATGATTTTTTAAGCCAAATTTGAGGTTTGCTGGGGATTCTGGGTAGGAAAACGTTGGGGAATCCACCCGAGCCACACATCCTTCCACTCCCCCGGGTGTCTACTTTTCATAAATGTCTGGGATTGGTAGGTGTCCCTTTATGGCCGCTGAGCCCGGGGCCAAAAATGCAGGTGATCCCCTTGCAAAACCAGGTGGTTTTGTGATTGCTCATTTTTGATGCCTCCACAATATGCTTTGGGCCCTTCCCAGTGGCGGACACTTGGCCCACCCACACAAGTGTGGTGGCATTTTTATCGAGGGACCCGGGGAAATGCTGGGCGGTAGGAAATTAGGGGATTCTTTCTGATTCTGGAAGAATATGGCACAGTAATGCAAGGAAAATGTGTGACTGTAGTCACGTTTAGAGGTTCGTAGGGCATTTTGGGTAAGAAAACTTGTTGGAATCCACGAAAGGGACACCACCCTGTACTCCCTGGGTTTCTACTTTATGAAAATATCGAGAATTGATAGATTTTCCCTAGAGACAATGTACACCCTGGCAGAGAAAGCCAGAAAATGCAAATATTACTTCACAACCCACTATTTATTAAGTACAGACACATACTGGTTTGATTTGGCATGAGGGTGAGTGATGGTTCAGTATCTACAATTTTATTAACAAGAGATTTCACAAAAATGAAATGCCCTGTTAATAGTTAAAAGGTTGAAAACCTGAACCAATGACTCGCAGCTCATGAGCTGTAAAGCCACGGGAAGGCACCAACCTCTTTACAGGCCATTCACACACCTTTCATTCGTGACGCATACAAGGCCATTCACACTGCCAGCCGCAAACCCAGCACATTACAACACTCACATCAACAGACAATGTAGAGACAATGTACACCCTGGCAGAGAAAGCCAGAAAATGCAATTAATACTTCACAACCAACTATTCATTAAGTACACACACATACTGTTTGGATTTGGTATGAGGGTGAGTGATGGTTCAGTATCTAAAATTTTATTAACAAGTGATTTCACAAAAAGGAAATGCACTGTTAATAGTTAAAAGGTTAAAAACCTGAACCAATGACTCACAGCTCGTGAGCTGTAAAGCCATGACAAGGCACCAACCTCTTTACAGGCCATTCACACACCTTTCATCCGCGACACATACAAGACCATTCACACTGCCAGCCGCGGGCCCAGCACATTACAACACTCGCATCAACAGGCAGCGCCATTGAAAGGCCCATCACTTTCATATGCCCATCTGCCTGACACAGCAACCACACCGGCTGATGGAGTGTGTGGACTGGTGTTTGTCTAGCAGTGTGTGTAGTGACCAGCAGCAAGTCACTACTCACACACCACCAGCCAAGAGCCAGTCCACGCACACTGCCAGTCCACGCACTCCACCAGTCAAGCACCAGTCCAGGCACACCACCATCCAAGCGCCAGTCCACGCACACCACCAGCCAAGCGCCAGTCCACGCACACCGCCAGCCAAGCGCCAGTCCACGCACACCGCCAGTCCACGCACACCGCCAGCCAAGCGCCAGTCCACACACACTGCCAGCCAAGCGCCAATCCACACACACCACCAGCCAAGCGCCAGTCCACACATACCGCCATCAAATATTTTATGCAAAAAAATGACAAACCAATTGGCAATAGATACAAAACTATAACTACAAGCACAACAGCTCTAACTAAATACATCACACTTATGCCAACCATGAAATCTGAACAAAAAATATAAAACAATACAGTCAGTTTACTTTTATGCTCACGGTTGCAACCAAAAACTCAGTTGTGTGTGGTAAAATTTAAAATATGTGGGGGCACACAGCCCAGGATTAGAAGGACAATAGGGGCAGTACATATGACTCTCCTTCCGCACACCTCTTCGGCACAGAATCTACATTTATTAGCGGGAAAGTCTTTTTTGGCCGTGGGAGGAAGGTGATCAAGAAAGTGGCGATCTTTCAATCTAGCCACATCCTCCACCACAGCTTCTCTAGGAAATCCTGCCTGTTCCACTAAAACAAGGCTGCCTATCAAAGACTGCTGAAACTGAACAAATGTCATCTTTGACTCTGGGGAGCAATCCTTAAATAGAACAAAGGCATTGTAGCTTGCTAAATGGAATAAATGAATGGCCAACTTCTTATACCAAACGTACGCCTTACGAACAGCAGTGTAAGGTTCCAACCTCTGATCTACTTGATCTACACCACCCATGTGCTTATTGTAGTCTAAAATGCACACAGATGCACACTTCAGCAACCTGACCCCAAACAGTCACAGGTGAAGTACTTTCATCATGGATGGTAGTCAGCATAGAGACATCTCTCCTGTCACAAGCAACAGTGTCCACTTTGAACAATCCCTTGAACAATGGCACACCAGCGTAAAAGTTATATACATATAAATGGTGACCTTTGTTAAAAAGTCCTCTAACCAGTTCCCACACAATTTTCTCTGTAACTCCGAAAGTGGACGGACAATCAGGGGGTCAATACTGGAATCCCTACCAGTGTATACCCTGAAATTATAGACATATCCAGTACTACTCTCAGACAGCATATACATCTTAATTCCATAACGTACCCTCTTGCTAGGAATGTACTGCCTAAAAACCAATCGGCCCTTGAACAGGACCAAAGACTCATCCACAGCTATTTCTTTCCCGGGCACATAGATCTCTGAAAATTGATCAATAAAGTGATCAAGGACAGGCCGTACCTTAAAAAGACGGTCACATCAGAGTGATCTCGGGGCAATGCAAAAACATTATCAACAAAATGCAACATCCGAAGAAGGAGCAAATACCGATTAAAACTCATGGTTGCAGGAAATATAGCTGTTGCCATCAAAGGATTAGTAGACCAATAAGACAGCGATGGCTTCCTAATCAGATCCATCAAAAAAGTTAAACCCAAGAATTTCTTCAGCTCTTCCAGATTTGCGGGAGTCCACCTGGTAGCTCTAGAGTGGGGCCTAATTCTGGCACTGTTGTCCCTCAAATACTGTTCAGCATACAAATTAGTCTGCTCAACAATCTCAGCCAAAAATACATCGTCCATAAACAACTGAAAGAAATGTATCAGCAAAAAATGTTCACAATTCACTCTACACCCTGCAACACCACAAAAGACAGGCAGCATGGGCTGTACCATGTTTGAGTCTACCCAGAGTCCAGCACTTTCCATGGGAAGCCTTGCATCCCCAGGCTGCAATCCAGATGCCTCTTGCTGCACTATCAGCACATCAGTGTCCTCCTCTAAAACAGGCACTTCATCCGCACTGAGAGTAGCCTCATCCGCACTGAGAGTAGCTTCATCATCAGATTATTCCTCTCTGACAGAAAATTCACTGCCAGAATCCTGGCCTTCCTCCTCTGCCTCAGATGCAGAGTCAGTCTCATAATCATGGTCAGAAGAAGACTCGAAAAGCATCCCAAAAACCTGCTGAACGGTCATCCTGCGGCTAGCCATAATGCTTAGTTATACAAATAACTTGACAAATAAGTCAACAGTACCCAACACTGTGTAAAAAAAGTAATAAACAAAGTTTAGATTTATAAAACAAAAAGAACAACTACAGGCATATAGCATTTGCAAGGTAAAGTAAATTAATACAAAGCACACAAAGACCTATATAATGTAAAACAATACCAATCACTTGCCAGAGGCAACAAGACTCACCAGCGCCTACTCTGCACAGACACAGCAAGCACCAATATTCCACTGAAAAAGAAAACAAAAGAAAATTACACACAAAGGAACGCAATACACATTGTGCACAAATACAAATTAATTGTCACACACATTCAAACAGAAGCTAAATAGGCTGCTATTATTACAACATTTCCAAAAAACACATTCATGCAGGTCATTGATACACATTTGTAGTAAACAATATAAAAAAAGTTTCCTTACCAAACACTTGCAACTAAACAAACGGCAGCTCTACCAGTGCCGAAACCGCAAGAACAAGTTACACCAAAGTAAAACAAAAGCTTTGCTCTAAAATGAAAAGGATAAAAAAAAACGTTACGATCACAAATAATGGCAAAACACGCAGACCATCAGCCGAACTACATTTTACACACAAACTTTCCCTGGAGGCACATAGGCCTAAAAATACAAGGCCTATGGGGGCATAAACAGCCAGAATATTCACCCTCAAAAGGGGAGCGACCCTTGCCCAAGGGGCCACTCCCCAAAAATTTTGCGCCATAAACAATAACATCCCTGGTGGTCTAGCAGCATCTGCCCCCTTTTGGGGCAGATGGTCCTAAAAATATAAGGCTGACCAGCCCCCAAGGGGGGGTTAGAAATGGCCAAAACATTCATCCCCAAAAGGGGGTGACCCTTACCCAAGGGGCCACTCCCCAAAACATTTCAATATGCATACATTAAAAAAAATCCCTGGTGGTCTAGAGGCTTTGGTTGGACCTAAAAATATAAAGACAAGAGGTTTTCTTATTTCCTCTGCCATGTTATATCACAGCCCGTGACCAAGGAGCAGCAGCTCCGAAACGGGTTGGGCACAGAAACTTGCTGAATGTAAATGCCGTTTTTCCTGAATAAAGAATTTGCCTGTTCTAATATATCTAATCTGTCTTATATATATATATATATATATATATATATATATATATATATATATATATATATATATATATATATATATATATATATATATATATATATATATATATATATATATATATATATATTCCAATCAAACCAGCTCACCTCCTTTTTGAAGGAAAGGAGACAAACAGTGACTTTGGACAAGTATAAATCGGATCCCTACGTCCTTCCCTGTGGAGTTCCGCAGGGCTCATCTCTTAGCCCTTCACTTTTTAACGTGTACGTATCTGAACTCGCCCCTCTGATTCGAGACTTTTGTTTTAGCCCTATGTCCTATGCTGATGATACCCAGATAGTGGTGGCAGCGTATAAAGATCAAGACTCCCCTACACTACAGTTTCAATACTGAATGAGGGAAATAAACAGATGGATGGGAAAACATTATCTAAAGCTCAATTCTGAGAAGACCGAGGTTGTTATCTTTGGAAACCTGCAACCCAGATGGGATAATCTCTGGTGGCCGGCGGAGATGGGTGAACCACCTATACCAGTTCAAAAAGTAAAAAATTTGGGAGTTCTGTTTGATAACTGTTAGAAATGGGGGTCTCTAGTTGGCAGAGGTAGGTACCTTTGACCAAATAGGGACCCTTGCTTCTAGTCAGGGTAAGGGGGATACACACTTTAGATAACCCATGCTCACCCCCTTGGTAGCTTGGCACGAGCAGACAGGCTTATCCCAAAGGCAATGTGTAAAGTATTTGTACCAACACTCACAGTAACATAGTGAAAACACCACAAATGGACACCACACCAGTTTAGAAAAATAAAGTATCTTTATCTAAACTACACAAGACAAAAATCCAACATACACAGTTAAAAATATGACTTCAAAAAGGTTTCAAGAACTTGTGCCATAGAAATCTATGGATGCGTGACTTTTCACCAAAGTACCTGTAGATGCGACAAAGTATCCCAAACCAAACAGCTGCAGCGTCGGAAACCAAAGAGATGTGACACTCCTGAGACCCTGAGGAGGCGATACAACAGCCCCGCTGCACGCAGCGGACGGGTTGCGTTGAGTCCGGTCTGTAGGGGGAGCGATGCGTCGAGTCTTCGTGCCGGTTCGGGTTCGCGAGTGATGCGTCGTGAAGCTTCTCGCACAGATACGATGCGTAGATCTTCGGGATGCGACAGCGATCAATGCGGCGGCGGTCCTCTTCAGCCGCAACCCCTTGATGTGTCGGTTCTTGCGGCAGCGATAGGCGCTGCGACGATCTTCGTAGCGGCACGGCGATGCGACAGAAATCTTCTCGCGCCGTCGAGATGCGCCGGTGAAACGTGCTGCAAGAAGAGCAATGCGTCGGGTTTTGCAGTTCTTTTTGCGCTTTTTCTTCTTCCAGCTCCCAAACGGCAGCAACAACCTCCAGAGGCCCCACAACTGGATCAAGCACTCTAGGCAGGTCAGAACTCACACAGCAGAGTTCAGGGGGAGCTGGGGGTGAAGTCCTCTTGTCCCTGGGACTTCAAAACAGGAGGCCAGCTCTCCTCAGGCCCTTGGAGATCTTCTTCAAGCAGGGGACACAACACACAGCAAAGTCCTTCTCCTTTCCTTGGCAGAGTAGCAACTGCAGGTTAACCTCAGAACACACAGCAAGGGCAGTCCTTCTCTTCAGTTTCTCCAGCTCTTCTCCTCGGCAAAGGTTCCTCTTGAATTCCAGGATGATCTAAAGTTCAGGGGTTTTTGCTCTCATATTTATACCCCAAAAGTCTTTGTTCTCTAGGTGTAAGGGGTCCTGGACCCAGTCCAAACCAGTTCTGGGTGCACTCTGCCAGTGCACAATTTCTTCCTTTGTTAGTGTGGGCCAGGGTCATCAGACTCACCACAGTAGGTGGAGCCAGCATTGTGGAAGGCAGGCACAGCCCTATTCAGGCCCAGGTGCTACACCTCCCACCACTCCAAATGCAGATCGGCCTATTCAACATAGTGCTGACTCACCCAGACTCCTGGAGCCACCACAGCCCATGTCACTCTCAAGCCAGACAGTCAATCCACAAACAGGCAGAGACACACAGAAAGGTTGAACAAGAAAATAGCCACTTTCTAAAAGTGCTATTTTCAAACACAGAATTAAAAAACCATCCTACCTAAAAGATGTGTTATTAAATTCTGAGTTCAGGGATACCAGACTCTAATTTCTTATCTTACTCCTAGGGAAAGATATGCTTGTAAAATTGTTACACAGCATTCCCCATTCTGTCCTATGGGCAAGATAGCCTTTCAATAGTGAAAAACGAAGTTGGCAGCATTTCACTATCAGGACATGTTACACACATCAGTACATGTCCTAACTTTCACATACACTGCCCCCTGCCCAGGGGGGTACCTTGGGCCTACCATAGGGGTGTCCTATGTGTAAGAAAAAGGGAAGGGTAAAGCCTGGCAAGTGGGTACACTGGCCAGGTCGAAATGGCAGTTAACAAACTGTGCGCAGGCACTGCGGTTGCAGGCCTGAAACAACTTTTCAGGGCTACTCATGTGGGTGGCACAACCAGTGCTGCAAGCCCACTAGTAGCATTTGATTTACCAGCCCTGGCACACTCAGTGCACTTTACTAGGGACCTACTGCTAAAACAAATATGCCAATCATGTATAACCAATCACAATAACAATTTACACAGAGAGCATATGCACTTTAGCACTGAACAGCAGTGGTAAAGGGCCCAGAGTCCTAACGCCAACAACCACAGGTCAGGAAAAAATAGGAGGAAGAAGCAAACAGTTTGGGGATAACCCTGCAAAAAGGGCCATTTCTAACACAACCCCCTTCCAGCCTAAAGCCAGGTTAGACCAATCAATACCTTGATGGGCTTCCCTGCTTGGGGCGATAGAACATGGAACCTGGCCCAAATAGCAGGGGTCTATTCCTGTTCTACGCCTTCCTGAACCCAGTTTAATCCCTCTATCCATACTCTCCGGGCCCACTAGGCTAACCCTTGGGGGACCCTCCTCCTCACCTGGGGACCCCATCTGTGCAGCGCCTAAACTTACTTTGCTCACAGATGTGTCTGCACAGGTAGACAGTACCCACATGGCCAACACAGCGGTGTGGCCCAGTCCACCCCTGGGGTATGACTCCTGCCCCCCTCCCAGGGGCAACACTGTCCACCAGGACAAACAGCCACCGTGGCCACTGACAGCTGTCGGTGATGAGAGCCAGGCCTCATGCCTTTCAGACCTCTCTAACCTCTGTGGCGTCAGAAAGTGGGGGGCAGTAGCCCTAGGTGCCTGGCACCTTTTCTCCACTCTCCCTCCTGCCAAGTCAGGTATGGCATCCTGACACTGACCCACCAGCCCGGGGTCTGTACCCTGCGGCCAGACAAGAGACAGGGGTGGGCTCTCCCACACCCTGTCTTCTTCTCTGGGGCTCTGCACCCTCCCACCTGGAGCAGTACCCCCAGAAGAAAACTTGGTAGGGGCACTGTTAACAGTCGCCCCTTCCTCCATGTCAGGGGGGACACCCTGAACCTGGCCCTCCAACCCAGGGTCTGTACAATTAGGCTGGACCTGTGCCTGGCAACCCAGGACTTCCGGGGGAGTACACCAACCACCCCAAAGGGAAACACACTCCTCCTGAGTGATACGAGAGTGTGCCTGGCCCAGGTCCCCAGCCTCCTGTCTACTTGACAGAACATGAACACCCCCCCAGGCCAGAAGTGCCTCACCAGAGTCAGTCCTGGGGTGCTCTGACCTCAGAGCTGGCAACCCGTGACCCACTGGTCCTTCCACTGGGGACTGCATCCCCCCCTCACCCTTTCCTCAGGACTCATGCACCCTCCCCACTGGAGCGGTGCTGCAAGCCACCAGAACTGGTGGGATGCTTGTTACAGCATTCCCCTCTAGTCCACCTGACGCTTTGGGATCCCCCTCAGTAAATGGCCTCCCAGTACAGACTAGGCTCCCCTCCTGGTGTTCACTCAAGGAACCAACCAGGCCCTGGAACTGGGCCTCGGACACCTTGGGACTCAGCCCACCCCCATTCCCTCTACTCAGAGACAGGACATGGGGCTCCTCACCAATTCCACTATACTGGGACCTATCTGGGTTACTCCAAACCTCCCCTACCTCACCTGGTTAAGGAAAACCTGAGCCACCTCCTTCAGGATCACTCCCAAAAGCCTCATCATCCCTCTGGACTCCACCAAAAGGTCTGCCTCCAGCGCAAGCTCACTGGAATCAGAGAACTCACACTCCACCGGGTGTTGGCATAGCTCTGGAAAACAGGGACTTAAAATATGCTCTCCAACAATTGAATCACACGGCCCCCCACAGTTGTTATCCAAGCTACCCTTTGCCCCACCATCCAGTGCCTCACACAAGTACCCCACACCACTCTCCTGAGATTGGCAAGACAGTGTCTGACTGTCTCTGTCACTCAACCCACAGTCTTCTGGGCGGTCTCCACACATACATACCAGGACTTCTACCATGGGGGAACCCCTCTCCCTGCACCTCTCATCTAGAGTCAGTAGAGTGTCCCTCCCACCACTAGGAATATGATCCCCGGTGTCAGTTCCCCAATCTACTTTAGGGACACTGCACACCCCTGGAGCTACCTCATAAACCTTTACCCTCTGGTGTATGTTAACCCCCTCCCTCAAGTCAGGTTCCACATCTCTGGGTGTGTGTACTTCTCCCTCAGCACTAGATAACACCATTTTGCTGCCACCATCTGAGCTGGACTCCACCTCCAACTCAGCAAAGCTCACTTCCTGAGCTAAACACTTTTCCTCTTTCTTGGCTAAGACACTCATGGCCTCAAGCCTCTCGAGCTCCAAATCAAGCTCCCTCATTCTTAACTCATGTGCCAAGGTCAATTTCATTTCTTCCAGGGCATACATGTTCTTGCTCTCCTCTGCCTTGTTCTGGATTTCTATTTCCATTAGCTTCATCTCGAACCTCATGACTTCTAATCAATGATTTCTAACCCTTTGGTTTTCCTCCAACTCCTCTGGGGAAAAACTTCTAGCGGAATGGTTGCTGCCAGCCCTGGAGGCTGCTCTTCCCACAGGCAGATCCTGTGATCTGAAACCATCCCCTTGTGCATCCTCATCCACCTCTGCATCATTTGTCTCCCCAGCCTCTTTTGCCTCCCACCAGGCCCTTAAGGCCTTCTGTAGCTCCTCCTTCCTGGAGCTGCTCTTCATGGGACATCCAAAGCTCCTGCAGAACTGCTTGAGTTGACCTACTTTGTAACCATTTAACATTTCAATATCAAACTTCAGTCCTGCAACATCACTTGCTGGTTTACCTTTTTGAGACATGATGCGTGGATACTTTAAGGGTCACTCAAAAATAGAACCAAAAACAAAACACAGTATGTGGCTGCGTAGTGGTCTGCACTAAACTAGTGATGTACACCAATCACTGTGGGTCAAGTACAAATACATGTTCAAATCCTCACCGCTGACCACCAATGTTAGAACTGAGGGTCTCTAGTTGGCAGAGGTAGGTACCTTTGACCAAATAGGGACCCTTGCTTCTAGTCAGGGTAAGGGGGATCCACACTTTAGATAACCCCTGTTCACCCCCTTGGTAGCTTGGCACAAGCAGACAGGCTTATCCCAAAGGCAATGTGTAAAGTATTTGTACCAACACTCACAGTAACACAGTGAAAACACCACAAATGGACACCACACCAGTTTAGAAAAATAAAGTATCTTTATCTAAACTACACAAGACCAAAATGACAAAAATCCAACATACACAGTTAAAAATATGACTTCAAAAAGGTTTCAAGAACTTGTGCCATAGATGCGTGACTTTTCACCAAAGTACCTGTAGATGCGACAAAAGTTCCCAAGCCAAACAGCTGCAGCGTCGGAAACCAAAGAGATACGACACTCCTGAGACCATGAGGAGGCGATGCGACAGCCCCGCTGCACGCAGCGGACGGGTTGCGTCGAGTCCGGTCTGTAGGGGGAGCGAAGCATCGAGTCTTCGTGCCGGTTCCGGTTCGCGAGTGATGCGTCGGGAAGCGTCTCGCACAGGTACGATGCGTAGATCTTCGGGATGCGACAGCGATTGATGCGGCGGCGTTGCGCGGCATCGGTCCTCTTCAGCTGCAACCCCTCAATGCATCGGTTCTTGCAGCGACGACAGGCTCTGCGACGATCTTCGCAGTGGCACGGCGATGCGATGGAAATCTTCTCGCGCCGTCGAGATGCGCCGGTGAAACGTGCCGCAAGAAGAGCGATGCATCGGGTTTTGCAGTTCTTTTCACGCTTCTTCTTCTTCCAGCTCCCAAACAGCAGCAACAACCTCCAGAGGCCCCACAACTGGATCAAGCACTCTAGGCAGGCCAGAATACACACACCAGAGTTCAGGGGGAGCTGGGGGTGAAGTTCTTTTGTTCCTGGGACTTCAAAACAGGAGGCCAGCTCTCCTCAGGCCCTTGGAGATCTTCTTCAAGCAGGGGACACAGCACACAGCAAAGTCCTTCTCCTTTCCTTGGCAGAGTAGCAACTGCAGGTTAACCTCAGAGCACACAGCAAGGGCAGTCCTTCTCTTCAGTTTCTCCAGCTCTTCTCCTCGGCAAAGGTTCCTCTTGAATTCCAGGATGATCTAAAGTTCAGGGGATTCAGCTCTCATATTTATACCCCAAAAGTCTTTGTTCTCTAGGTGTAAGGGGTCCTGGACCCAGTCCATACCAGTTCTGGGTGCACTCTGCCAGTGCACAACTTCGTCCTTTGTTAGTGTGTGCCAGGGTCATCAGACACACCACAGGAGGTGGAGCCAGCATTGTGGAAGGCAGCCACAGCCCTATTCAGGCCAAGGTGCTACTCCTCCCATCACTCCAAATGCAGATCGGCCTAGTCAACCTAGTGCTGATTCACCCAGACTCCCGGAGCCACCCCAGCACCTGTCACTCTCAAGCCAGACAGTCAATCCACAAACAGGCAGAGGCACACAGAAAGGCTGAACAAGAAAATAGCCACTTTCTAAAAGTGCTATTTTCAAACACAGAATTTAAAAAACATCCTACCTAAAAGATGTGTTATTAAATTCTGAGTTCAAGGATACCAGACTCTAATTTCTTATCTTACTCCTATGGAAAGATATGCTTGTAAAATTGTTACACAGCATTCCCCATTCTGTCCTATGGGCAAGATAGCCTTTCAATAGTGAAAAACAAAATTGGCAGTATTTCACTATCAGGACATGTTACACACACCAGTACATGTCCTACCTTTCACATACACTGCACCCTGCCCAGGGGGGTACCTTGGGCCTACCATAGGGGTGTCCTATATGTAAGAAAAAGGGAAGGGTAAGGCCTGGCAAGTGGGTACACTGGCCAGGTCGAAATGGCAATTAACAAACTGCGCGCAGGCACTGCGGTGGCAGGCCTGAGACAACTTTTCAGGGCTACTCATGTGGGTGGCACAACCAGTGCTGCAAGCCCACTAGTAGCATTTGATTTACCAGCCCTGGCACACTCAGTGTACTTTACTAGGGACCTACTGGTAAAACAGATATGCCATTCATGGATAACCAATCACAATAACAATTTACACAGAGAGCATATGCACTTTAGCACTGATCAGCAGTGGTAAAGGGCTCAGAGTCCTAACGCCAACAACCACAGGTCAGGAAATAATAGGAGGAAGAAGCAAAAAGTTTGGGGATAACCCTGCAAAAAGGGCCATTTCCAACAATAAGAAATTAACTCTATCACATCAGACCAATGCCATTGTGTCGGCCTCCCACTTTCTGATAAAGAAACTTAAGAAGATTTTTCCATACATCCCCACTGATTCTAGAAGGACGGTTGTAACCACACTAATACAGTCAAAGCTGGATTACTGCAATGGGCTCTATTTGAATATGCAGAAGCAATATAAAAAAAAGCTCCAGACAGTACAAAATGCAGCCGCGAGACTCAGTCTGAGCATTCCTAAGCACAAATCAGTAGGCAAAGAAATTTGAAGACTCCACTGGCTTCCGGTGGAACAACAAATTAAATTCAAATCACTATGCTTAGCCTATAAGGCGCTGAATAACTCAGGTCCAAGATTTCTTAGAGATATTTTTGCCTGGTATGAACCGGCTAGACAACTACGCTCCATAGGTGCCAGACTCATGAAAGTTCCAAGGATACGGTCCTTAAACTGGGGAGGACGTAGCCTCTCGCATGGTACTGCTAAGCTATGGAACATGCTCCCTAGGGAGTTCAGAATGGCCAGCTCCCTTAACATCTTCAGAAAAGGGCTAAAAACTTGGCTATTTCAAAACTAGACGTCCCGTCTGGGCTCATTCACAGTCTTAGCGCCGAGACACCTCCGGGTATTCGTGCGCTCAATACATTTTTATAACATAACTTCACTGTTCAAAGCAGGCACCAGCAACACGGAATCTGGGAGAAGTGTTTAATTAGGCAAAAATAGTCGTAGGACGACGCGTTTTGATGGACACAGCCACCTTGATCACATAGCGCGGCCGCCATTACAAAAAGCCTTAAATACCAATTGTAAATGCATGACAGGTAGTGGCCACAGAAGACATACTACAATGTATGCAATCATAGAAAGTGAAAGTGAAAAAGCGCTATTGTTTTATTCTAGAATTTAAAACATGAAACATTGTAGCACATTAGTTCATCACTATTGCAACATAGAAATCGAACATTCAAAATTAAACAAATCAGTATATAAACAAAGTAAAGCAACACAATCTGTGAAACTCTACAAAGACCAAGGCAGAACTTATACAATAAAATGCAATGTTGCCTTCTTTTCAGACAAAAGCATAGTCCGCCTAGATCAAACATAAAAATTGGTTAGTGAACCCGTGGTGTGGCGTGGCCCCAGCTGCAGAGTCAAATACAGGTCAGGGACGGGGACAACACATAATATGACCAACTAAGGTCACAGCAGATATGGGGTGCAATCTAGATTCTGCTACAATACACAAAGTGATCCAAGAGAGCTGGATAAACCCAAGTGGCTAAAGTGATAGTGCAAGTGTAGAACCCAAGTGGGCATATACTAAACAGCAAGTTATGACGACATATACTTCCCTGAACTAACAAAATGGATTGTTGGACAAGTGTCCCATATGTCCCTCAACAATCTAGACACGGAGGAGATAGTCCTCTGGCCAAGCCACACACACAACAGAGAGTTAACTATGTGATACTGATGATCAAAAAATTAAACCAACAAAAGTGGAAAATGAGTGTCCCTAAACCCACCCAAGTGAAAAAACGAAACGAAAAGGATAAAGGCCAGCAGAATATTCTGCTTGCAGCTGAAAGCGCTGGAACTGGGCTGAACAAGCGTGAGGTGCATACCCAATGTTGCTTAAAAACGGGAATACTACAAATGAATGTACAATTCCTCGTCCAAGTTCAAACCATTGGGGATCTTGCTATTCAGCAAAATAATGTAGCGGGACTCGAGTCTACGCAATTTGAGTTCCCTATTGCCACCCCTGATGTGACTAGGGACTGAATCAATGACAAAGTACACCAGATCTCCACTGTTGACCACATGTATGTCATTAATGTGTTGTGCCACAGGGTATGTCTTGTCTTCCTTAACAATTGCTCGTGAGTGTTGAAGGATTCTTATGTGGACCATATGTTTGGTGCTGCACATATAAAGTTTAGGACAAGAACATTGGAGCACGTACACCACAAAGTCACTCCTGCAGTTAAATGAATGTCTAATTTTGAAAGTAGTGTTGCTGAGAGGACTATATACCTCACTGGTGTTTTGGCCGATGGTACATGCTTTGCATTTGTGACATTTGTGGAAACCTGGGGGCGATGCCAACCAAGACTCTGATTTGACCATTCCTGGACTACTTGGACACAGTTCTCCCCTCATAGATTTAGCCCGCCTAAAAGATGGGAGTGGATGTTTGGGCATGGAGGGTCCAATGATCGGATCACTGCAATTCAAATTCCAATGTGAGTGAAAGATGTTCCTCACTCTCTGGTGGTAAGTGTTATACCCCGTAATCATTCTTACAGCGCCCTGTGTGTTAGATTTGATCTTACTCTGTTTGAACAACAATGCCTCTCTCGGAATAGACTCAACTTTGCTATTTGTGTTTTTCAACACCTCAGGGCTGTAGCCCCGTGCAAGGAATCTAAGGTCAAGTT
This sequence comes from Calotriton arnoldi, assembly GCA_963921515.1. Lineage (NCBI taxonomy): Eukaryota > Metazoa > Chordata > Amphibia > Caudata > Salamandridae > Calotriton > Calotriton arnoldi. The sequence goes on from CAWUFW010013925.1 coordinate 28,964, forward strand.
CAGCCTGAACTTCCCTCAGTGACTGAGCCTCGCTGCAATTTCTCTTCATGTGCAGGTTTTCGGCATAAGGAATACTCTGCCTCAATCTAAGCGGAGGAAAACTCTGCGCATGAAGTATGGAATTGCCCGCCGTCTCCTTGCGGAAGGTCCTGGTGTGGATTTGATTATTATGTACATAGACCTTCAAGTCAAGAAAACTCGACCTCACTTGTGCTGATGTTACTAGTGAATACTAAATTGAGGACATTGACATTAAGCCGATCCACAAAGGCCCTAGCTGATTCAATGGACCCTTTCCAAAGCACAAAGAGGTCATCGATATACCGTGACCAAATGACAATATTCTCAGTCCATTCTTCTGAAAATTCCGAGGTGAGCACCTGCTCCTCCCACCAGCCCATATGCAAGTTCGCATAGCTGGGGGCGAAGCAGGTACCCATCTCAGTTCCCTGCATCTGTTTGTACAGATGTTTGTCAAACAGAAAAAAATTGTTGTCCAAACACCACTCCATCATTTGAAGCAACATGATGGTGTGTTGATACGAACTGATGGATCTGGCACCTAGAAAATGTTTGGTGGCTCTTAGGCCTTGTTCATGTCTTATGCTGGTGTACAGAGATGAAACGTCTAACATAATAAAGACATACGAGTCATCCCAGACAGTGTCATATATCTTTCTAAGGAAATCACCTGTGTCATGTATGAAAGATGGTAAGTTCCTGACAAGGTCCTGAAGGAAGTGATCAATATACTTGGAAGTTGTTTCAAACAACCCCCCAATGGCAGATATGACAGGTCTCCCTGGGGGATTAGTGGCATGTTTATGTATTTTAGGAATTAAATATAGCACAGGGATTACTGGATGTTCAATATTAAGAAATTTCAACTCATCATCATTAAGTAACCCCCCGCTACGCCACGCCACCTGGACAACTGATTATGAAACCCCTCCTTGACCACATTGTAACTATTGGGGGACATTCTCCTATAACATTGTGTGTCGTTCAATTGTGAGTAAGCCTGAGCCTTATACATGGACAATGGCCACAACACAATATTGCCCCCCTTGTCAGACTGCTGGACAACAATGTCATTTCTTGCAGAAATCTTCTGCATAACAGCATTGTACTCAAGCAACCGGCCTGCATTATCAATACTGAATCTTTTACTGGAGTCGCATGCTAGTCTCTTGAGGTCCATAGTGACCAGTTCAGAAAAGATGTCCAAGCCATCTCTGGGCATGACTGGTGTAAATATCGAGTTCGGCTTGAAAGGTGAGTGGACCCTGCACCCCAGATCAACCCCCAGGTCTGTGTCAAGTGGTCTATTGTCTGTACGGCTCTCTTTCCAATTGATCCAAATCTTGGAGGAGTTCCAAATCCACCACTTGTAAATTTGCTGACAGATTCGTGGCCTCATGAGCGACCTTAATCCTGGGCTACATGAGTGGAAATATTTTTGTAATTTAAGTTTCCTGACATACTTGACCAAATCAATTTTTGTCTGCACATAGTTAAAATTGGTAGGTTTGCAGAATGTAAGACCCAAAGAAAGAGTATCCTTTTCTTTGTCACTTAGTTCCAGTTCTGAGAGATTAATCACTGTTTTGGCGTCCCCCATATTAATTTCTATGAGTGGGTCTGTCTTTGTGCTAGCGGCTGTTCGGTGCTTCCTCCTTCTGTTTTACCTCTACCTCTTCCTTTGGGATTGCCAGTTTTGTCTTTTCTTGGCGGCCGAGGTCTTAGATTTAATGTCCGATCCAGCCGTAAAAAACGCAGCTCGTCAGCAATGGAAGTCGGTTCTCCACTGGGGCCCTCGTCTGGGTTGGTTTTTACCTCGGAGCTTAAATCCGAATTGCTCGCAGCAATCTGTTTCTGAGTTGTTGAAAGTGTCTTGTCTGACAGCTGTTGACGTCTGATGTTGTCGAATCTGCGTGCAAAGGTGTAGATCTGCCCCCTTTGATAATCAAGCTTATTTCTTAGAAACTTGGTGTCTTTGCGTGTCTTAACGACCTGCTCATGTTTTTGTAATCTCATCAGCATGTCCTTTTCAAATGTAGCTATTTCTTCCTTGTCAGGGTGCTGGTTAATGTCACTTTGCAAAACCTCAATTGCAGCCAGAATCTTTTCTCTGTCACTGTGGGTGTATTTTATTAAAATCTGTAACATTCTCCGTGATGATTCCGAGTTGTTGTCCGTCCATTCCTTGAGCATGTCCTTGTCTGGATTCTCATAAGTTGGCGCAATTAGTATGCGCAGTCCTCGTGGAATTCTACCAACCTCGAGGTACTTGGAGAGCGATTTGTGCTCCCACCACTTGCTGATTTCATTACGGCGTAGTTTTTCGAGTTCCTTCAATTTGCTGCGAATATTTGCTTTGGGTGACTCTGACCTTGCAATTGCAATTCCCAGACTGTCCCCCACGGATTGCATTGTCTCATCAAACATCTTATCAGCAGCTTCCTCAAGCTCCTTCAGCCAGTCCGATGACATATCTGCCCTGTCACGGGATATTCCTCCCAGATTCCAACGCTGTGAAGCTCACACAGCTGCCTCTCCCTCTACACAGCCAAGTAATGCACGCGGAATACCGAAACGGCTTACCTCTAACCCGGGCGCCCTCTGGCTCTCCGGTTACGGGTTCCATGAACGGCAGACGCAGGTGTGCTTCCAATCAGCTAGACGGGGGACTCGCGCTGTAGTCTCACTACTTTTTTCCAAAGAGATGCTGGTGAGCGCGAAGCACCAGAACGAGGGGGTGCCGTTGAAATGAGCCAGCACGCTCACGAATAAATTCCAATCAAACCCTCTCACTTCACTGTTCAAAGCAGGCACCGGCAACACGGGATCTGGGAGAAGTGTTTAATTAGGCAAGAATAGTCGTAGGACGACGTGTTTCGGTGGACACAGCCACCTTGATCACATAGCGCGGCTGCCATTACAAAAAGCCTTAAATACCAACTGTAAATGCATGACAGGTATTGGCCACAGCAGATATACTACAATGTATGCAATCATAGAGAGTAAAAGTGAAAAAGCGCTATTGTTTCATTCTAGAATTCAAAAGATGAAACATTGTAGCACATTAGTTCATCACTACTGCAACATAAAAATCGAACATTCAAAATTAAACAAATCAGTATATAAACAAAGTAAAGCAACACAATCCGTGAAACTCTACAAAGACCAAGGCAGAACTTATACAATAAAAATGCAAAGTTGCCTTTTTTTCATACTAGAGCATAGTCCGCCTAGATCGAACATAAAAATTGGTTAGTGAACCCGTGGTGTGGCATGGCCCCAGCTGCAGAGTCAAGTACAGGTCGGGGACGGGGACAACACATAATATTACCAACTAAGGTCACAGCAGATATGGGGTGCAATCTAGATTCTGCTACAATACACAAAGTGAGCCAAGAGAGCTGGATAAACCCAAGTGGCTAATGTGATAGCGCAAGTGTAGAACTCAAGTAGGCATATACTAAACAGCAAGTTATGATGACATATACTGCCATGAACTAAAAACAATGGATTGTTGGACAAGTGTCCCATACGTCCCTCAACAATCTAGACATGGAAGAGATAGTCCTCTGGCCAAGCCACACACACAACAGAGAGTTAACTATGTGATACTGATGATCAAAAAATGTAAACCAACAAAAGTGGAAAATTAGTGTTTGACAAATGAGATGACACTAAACCCACCCAAGTGAAAAAACTAAACGAAAAGGATAAAGGCCAGCAGCATATTCTGCTTGCAGCTGAAAGCACTGAAACTGGACTGAAGAAGCGTGAGGTGATGTCACTGACCATGTCATGAGTGATGTAATATGTGATGTCATCAGCAGTGCAATGCAGGGGCGCGAGTTATAGTTAGCTCAACTAACTATAACAGCCGAATTTCTCTGGTTTTGTACGAGTGAAATGTCCAACTAACTATAACGTCCCTGAAGCCTGTTGTTTTTTCAGTGAATTTCTATGGTTTTTTAAATGCTAATTTCTAACTATAACGTCCCTGAAACCTATGGTTTTTTCAGTGAATTTCAAAGGTTTTTTAAATGCTAATTTCTAACTATAACATCCCTGAAACCTATGGTTTTTTCAGTGAATTTCAAAGGTTTTATAAATGCTAATTTCTACCTATAACATCCCTGAAACCTATGGTTTTTTCACTGAATTTCAAAGGTTTTTTAAATGCTAATTTCTAACTATGCCTACATAGGTAGGACATGTGCAGAAAGAGGAAGAAAGGTGCAGAAAGAAGCAAGAGAAATGCAGAAAGAGGCAACAGAAGTCCAGAAAGAGGAAGAAAGGTGCCGAAAGAAGCAAGAGATATGCAGAATGAACCAACAGAGCTGCAGAAAGAGGCCTTGTTGCAAAGTGAACCTGTGCCTGGGCTCCCCCCAACTTTTTGCTGGCTGGTACTTGTGGTAACTGACTCTGACTGACCCTGGGCTCTTCCTAACCAGTCCCAGAGCCAGTGCTATGATAAAAGACACTTAGAATACAGTGATAACACCTACATACACTAGGGTACACTATGGGTTAGGGTACCACTGTGATTGGTATGACCTCCCCTGTAAGGCCCTAGTACATAATAGGGCAGGGGGATTAAAACTACCTCTAAGTCCCTAGCATATAATAGGGCATGGCAGTTTAGAGGCCAGCAGCCCTTTTCTGCACTTGCATGTGTGCATTGCTGAGCCTGAGGTCAGTTTAAAAGTAGCCCTGTGTGTGCAAAAGAGGCAAGAGAGGTGCAGAAAGAGGCACGAGAGGTGCATAAAGAGGCAAGAGAGGTACAGAAAAAGCTAGAGAGGTGCAGAAAGAAGCAAGAGAAGTGCAGAAAGAAGCAACAGAGATGCAGAAAGAGGCAAGAGAGGTGCAGAAACAGGCAAGAGAAGTGCAGAAAGACGCAAGAGAATTGCTGAAAGAAGCAGCAGAGGTGTAGAAAGAAGCAAGAGAAGTGCAGAAAGAGGCAAGAAAGGTGCAGAAAGAGGGAAGACGAGTGCAGAAAGAGACAACAGGGGTGCAGAAAGAAGCAAGGCATGTGTAGAAAGAAGCATGTGAAGTGCAGAATGAAGCAACGGGTGCAGAAAGAGGCAAGAGAAGTGCAGAATGAAGCAACAGAGGTGCAGAAGGAGGCAAGAGAACTGCAGAAAGAGGCAAGAGAGTTGCAGAAACAGGCAAAAGAGGTATAGAAAGAGGGAACAGGGGTGAAGACAGAGGCAAGAGAGGTGCAGAAACAGGTAAGAGGGGTAAAGAAAGAGGCAAGAGGGATGCAGAAATTTGCAAGAGAGGTGCAGAAAGAAGCACGGGCAGTGCAAAAGAACCAACAGAGGTGCAAAAAGAGGCATGTGAGGTGCAGAAGGAGGCAAGAGAACTGCAGAAAGAGGCAAGAGGGTTGCAGAAACAGGCAAAGGGGTGCAGAAAGAGGGAACAGGTGGGCAGACTGAGGCAAGAGAGGTGCAGAAAGAGGGAAGAGGGGTGCAGAAAAAGGCAAGAGGGATGCAGAAATTTGGAACCGAGGTGCAGAAAGAAGCAAGAGCAGTGCAGAAAGAACCAACAGAGGTGCAGAAAGAGGCAAGAGGGGTACAGAAAGAGGCAAGTGAAATGCAGAATGAAGCAAAAGAGGTACAGAAAGAACCAACAGAGGTTCAAAAAGAGGCAAGAGGAGTGCAGAAAGGGGTAAGAGAGGTGCACAAAGAGTCAAGAGGGGTACAGAAAGAGGCAGGAGGGGTGCAGAAAGAAGGAAGAGAACTGCAGAAAGAAGCAACAGAGGTGCTGAAAGAGGCACAAAGGGTGCAGAAAGAGACAAGAGAGGTGCAGAAAGAGGGAAGAGAGGTATAGAATGAGGCAAGAGAGTTGCACAAAGAGGGAAGAGGGTGAGGAAACAGGCAAAAGGGGTGCAGAAAGAAGCAGGTGAGGTGCAGAAAGAGGCAAGAGAGGTGCAGAAAGAGGCCAGAGAGGTGCAGAAATAGGCAAGAGAAGTGTTGAAAGAGGCAACAGAGGTGCAGAAGGAGGCAAGAGAACTGCAGAAAGAGGCAAGAGAGTTGCAGAAACAGGTAAGTGAGGTCCAGAAGGAGGCAAGAGAACTGCAGAAAGAGGCAAGAGAGGTGCAGAAAGAGGCAAGTGAGGTGCAGAAAGAAGCAAGATAAGTGCAGAAAGAAGCAACAGAAGTGCAGAAAGAGGGAAGAGGGGTAGAGAAAGAGGCAAGAGAAGTGCAGAAAGAAGCAACAGACATGCAGAAAGGGGGAAGAGGGGTGGTGAAAGAGGCAAGAGGGGTGCAGAAAGAAGGAAGAGAGGTGCAGAAAGAAACAAAAGAAGTGCAGAAAGAAGTAACAGAGGTGCAGAGAGAGGCAAAAGGGGTGTAGAAAGAGACAAGAGAGGTGCAGGAAGAGGGAAGAAGGGTACAGAAAGAGGAAAGAAGGGTACAGAAAGAAGCAAGTGAGGTGCAGAAAGAGGCAACAGAGGTGCAGAAAGATGCAAGAGAGGTGCAGAAAGTAGAAGAGATGTGCAGAAAGAGGCAAGAGAAGTGCAGAAAAAGAAAGAAGTGTGCAGAAAGAAGCAACAGAAAAGCAGAAAGAGGCAAGAGAGGCGCAGAAACAGGCAAGAGAAGTGTTGAAAGAGGCAACAGAGGTGCAAAAGGAGGCAAGAGAACTGCAGAAAGAGGCAAGAGAGTTGCAGAAACAGGTAAGTGAGGTCCAGAAGGAGGCAAGAGCACTGCAGAAAGAGGCAAGAGAGGTGCAGAAAGAGGCAAGTGAGGTGCAGAAAGAAGCAAGATAAGTGCAGAAAGAAGCAACAGAAGTGCAGAAAGAGGGAAGAGGGGTAGAGAAAGAGGCAAGAGAAGTGCAGAAAGAAGCAACAGACATGCAGAAAGGGGGAAGAGGGGTGGAGAAAGAGGCAAGAGGTGCAGAAAGAAGCAAGAGAGGTGCAGAAAGAAACAAAAGAAGTGCAGAAAGAAGTAACAGAGGTGCAGAGAGATGCAAAAGGGGTGTAGAAAGAGACAAGAGAGGTGCAGGAAGAGGGAAGAAGGGTGCAGAAAGAGGCAAGAAGGGTACAGAAAGAAGCAAGTGAGGTGCAGAAAGAGGCAACAGAGGTGCAGAAAGATGCAAGAGAGGTGCAGAAAGTAGAAGAGATGTGCAGAAAGAGGTAAGAGAAGTGCAGAAAAAGAAAGAAATGTGCAGAAAGAAGCAACAGAAAAGCAGAAAGAGGCAAGAGAGGCGCAGAAAGAAGGAAGAGTGGCTTGCACACCATTAGTACCAATTTAACACACACATTTAGCAATAAGTAACAGGTGACCATTCTAGGTTTGCAAAGGGCCTTCCACCACGCTGTAACACTTGTCGCTGCATTTTTGGTAACGTTTGAGCCGTTTGAGCTGGAAACAAGGCTTTTTTGTTCAAATCTGCAGATTAGGGAGCAGATGATGGATTATGTGGCTAATGCAGAAAATGTATAATTGTGCAAAAGTCGGTGCAGCCAAACAGTCGCATAATTCCAGTGGCCCTGCTCATACCTCTGAATAGGTTCACAAGTGCTCCTCAGTGATTCCTTCTTTTTTTGTCTCACTGAGTTCATAGTTGAACTTCTATGGAAACGAGGAACACTAAACCTGAGGTTACCACTCCACAACACAGACTACCATACCACATAATTACTCTCCATAGCACATAATCCCATTCTACATAATTCCTATACATTAAATACCACATACTTTCTATCCACATAATTTCACTGCACAACATACCACATAATTCCACTACACACAACGTACATCCACTTCACTCCAAAAACATTAGTAAAAACTTTTACATTTACAACGTCAATAGCTCTAACTCTCGCAAATGCGAAACCTATTACAATGCAAATGCTTCTTTAACTAGTAGTCACGTTTGCAGAGTGGTGGAGAAAGGGTGCTGGGCCTCTGACCAGCGCTCAGAAATTCCGCTGCGTAGGACTTACAGGAGGTACCAGGAGGGCTTCTTGGCCCCCAAAGTCCCTCAGGAGTAAAGTGCACTTCATCCCCGATCCCGTAGTTTGCCAGGAGGCATGTTTGCAGAGTGGTGGAGAAAGGGGGTGTGGCCTCCTAAGACGTCTTAGCAATCCTACTATGTGGGACTTACTGGAGGTAACAAGAGGGGTAGTTGGCCCCCAAGGACATCCTTGAGGGCCAGCTACCCTCCTATTACTTCCAGTAAGTCCCACACAGCAGGATTGCTAACTTCTCATACCAGGCCACACCCCTTTGCCCACCACTCTGCAAACACGCTCCCTGGAACACTCTTGGATGTGGATTAAAGTCCCCTTCGCTGCTGGGGGTCCTTAGGGACCAACTAGCCTACCTATTACCTCCAGTAAGCCCCACACAGTGGGATTACTGCGAGAAGGACACAGGCCACGCCCCCTTTCTCCACCACTCTGCAAAAGCACCTTCTGGCGCGCTCTTGGTTGGGGATGAAGTCCCCTTGCCTCCTGAGGGTCCCTGGGGCCAACCAGCCCTCCTGTTATCACTAGTAAGCCCCATACAGCTGGATTGCTGAGAGGTGGTCCAAGGCCACGCCCCCTTTATACACCACTCTGCAAACGCGCCTCCTGGTGCACTGCTGCTCAGGGGATGAAGTCCACTTTAGTCCTGAGGTCCTCAGGACACAAGAGGACCTCATCGCCCCACCAGCAGTGCGCCAAGAGGTGCTTTTGCAGAGTGGTGTAAAAAGGGGTCTGGCCTCAGACCACCTCTTAGCAATCCCACTGTGAGGGGCTTACTGGAGGTACCTGGTGGGCTAGTTGGCCCCAGGGACCCTCAGGATTCAAGGGGACTTAATCCCCCAATTTAGAACGTGCCAGGAGGCACGTTTGCAGAGTGGTGCTGGAAGGGGGCGGGGCCTCCGGCAAGATGCCAGCTTTTCTTTTTGTTTCGTTTTGTTAGAAGGGGGGCTGTGTGGCCCCCCTTCTTTTATTATTTTTTGTGGCCCTGGGGACCCCATCCCCCAGGGCATGGTCAGCCTTTTCTTTTTTTTTTTTTTTTTCCTGGAGGGGGGCTGCGCGGCCCCGCTCCTGAGGCCTTTATCAGCCCCAGGGACCCCATACCCCGGGACCTGGCCAGCTTTTACTTTTTTTTTGTTTAGGAGGGGGGCCACGTGGCCCCCCTCCTGAGGGCAATTATGGCCCCGGAGACCCCATTCCCCAGGGCCGGCCTTCCGTTTAAAAAAAAAAAAATTAAAGGGGAGGGGGGCCGAGTGGCCCCCCTAGAGGGCCCCATCCCCCGGGGCCGGCCCTCAAGTTGGGGACCATGGGGGGAGCCCCAATGCCCCCACAGTCCCTGCCGGCTCCCGGCCTCCTGCGGGAGCCGGCATTCCTTTTGGGCAAGGGGAGCTGCTAACATGCTGCTCCCCTTGCCTTAAAGCAATTCTGCTTTGCTTCTTGGAAGTGAGAGCAGGTTTCCTGCTCTCGCTTCCAAGAAGCAAAGCAGTGTTTGCTATGGCAGGGCGGGAGCAGTGCTCCTGCCCTGCCATAGCAAACGGCAATGTCCCGGGGGTGGACATTGCAGGAGCTGGCCCTGGGGGGTGGTGGTCCCCAGGGCCCTCTAGGGCTCCAGGAGGGGGGCCCGCGGCCCCCTCCCTACATTTGCATAGCCCCTGGGAGGTGGTGGTCCCCGGGGTTTGGGGGGCCCGCGAGGCCCCCCCATTAATGAAGGAAGCCCCGGGGAAGTGGTGGTCCCCGTGGCTTGGGAGCCCACGAGGCCCCCTATTGATGAAGGAAGTCCCGGGAGGTGGCAGTCCCCGGGGCTTGGGAGACCCGTGAGGCCCCCACCTCATATATAATAAAGCCCCGGGAGGTGGCGGTCCTCGGGGCAGCGTGGGGGAGGTTGGAGCCCCCACAAATTGTTTTTAAGCCCCAGGGAGGTGGCGGTCCCCGGGGCTTCAGGGGCTCGCGTGCCCCCGCGCATAATAAACTAAGCCCCGAGTAGGTGGCGGTCCCGGAGCTGCGGGGGCCCCGCATATAATTTGCCCATTGCCCCCGTGACCTGGGCCACCCGGGGCTCAAAGCAACGACGCGGGAGCCCTTGCTTCATTTTTTTTTTTTTCTTAGCAGGATTCGCGTACCCAGCGCGAATTCTGCCGATTTTTAAAAAATGCTTTTTTTGGGCCTGGGGGTTGCAGGCCTAGGGGGTCAGGGTGTTTCTACCCTGCCCCCTTTTCTTGTTTTTAATCTTTTTTTTGACTGTTTTCTTGTGACTCGGTTACCGAGTCACAAGATGGCTGCTAACACTTCCTGGATTGGAGTGTTGGCAGCCAATCAGAATTAAGCTCATGCATGGGAGGGTTCTCGAATCCTCCTCGGTGCTCAGATATATAAAATTTTATTTTTTGAATTACACAGGAACTTCTGAACGGATTTACACCATTTAAAAAAAAGGGCGTTTTCTGAACCAAGAACTACCTTTTTGCCAAATTTGGTGTAATTTTGTTCAGCAGTTCGGGCTGTAGCCTGTTCCTAAATTTCCCATGGAAATTAAGATGGGGAAAACGCATTTTGGGACCCACCTTTTTTCTCGGCCCCCGCTTGAAAAATCACACCCAAACTTTCAAGACAGGAGCTGACCGGAGCTGGTCATTAGTTTAGAAATTTCGCGAAGATTCGTCAAACGGTGCCAAAGATATTGGCAAAAGAAAAACGCTTTTGAATAGAAACAAGGTCCGAACTATAACTACTTACTGGCGACCATCAGTAGGTAATATATATATATATATATGAAGTATTTTTTGCTCGTGCGGCCTCGGTAACAAAACAAGCCCGCACTCCAAATATCTATATATATATACACACACACACAAATATATACACCCACACAAAAACCGTTCCGGTCGAAACGCGTCGCCAATAACAACAATTTTGTTTACACTGACCCTGGTGTGTGAGTCTTCTTCATCGTGAGGGAAGTGCTCACGGGATTTCGTGGACATATATATATATATATATACATATATGTGTGTGTATGTATGTATATATATATATATTCAATGAAAAAACCACAGGTTTCAGGGACGTTATAGTTGGAAATTAGCATTCAAAATGTAAATTCTCTGGGACATTGCTGGAGCCGGCCCTGGGGGTGGCCGTCCCAAAGCCATTTACGGCTCCACCAGTGGGGCCACGTGCCCCCTCCAACAGTATTAAAGCACTAGGGAGATGGTGGTCCCTGGGGCTGTGTGGGGTGGCTCGAGACCTCCACACTTTATTTTGTAATATAGCCCCGGGAGGTGGTGGTCCCTGGGGCTCCATGGGGGCTGGAGCCCCCCACGCATCTATTCAATGTAGTCCTGGGAGGTGGCGGTCCCCAGGGCTGCGAAGGTCCAAATGGCCCCCACATTTATCAAAATTAGCCCTGGGGTTTCTACCCTGCCCCTTTTCTTGATTTGTAACCTTTTTGGACCTTTTTTCTTGTGACTTGGTTCAACCGAGTCACAAGATGGCTGCCAACACTTCCAGGTTTGAAGTGTTGGCAGCCAATCAGATCGCAGGTTCGAGGTTAGGAGGGTTCACGGATCCTCCACACCCATATTTGGATATCTGAGAAATATTTAAATTACACCAATTTATAGGATTATCTATTTAATGTCTTTTATCTATTATATCTATATTTATCAATATATAAATATATATATATATATATGTATATATATATGTGTATGTATATATATATATATATATTCACTGAAAAAACCATAGGTTTCAGGCACGTTATAGTTAGAAATTTGCATTTAAAAACCTTAAAAAATCACTGAAAAAACCATAAGGTTTTAGGGACAGTTATAGTTAGTTGGACATTGCACTCAGTACAAAACCCGTGAAATTCCCCCGTTATAGTTAGTTCAGGTAACTATAACTCGCGCCCCGCAATGCACTGCTGATGACGTCACATATTACATCACTCATGACATGGTCAGTGACATCACTGATGACATCACTGATGACATCTCAAATGACATCACTGATGACATCACTGATGACATCATCCAGTGACTGTGTGTTTGTGTAAAGTTTAAATATGTTTAATATATATAGGGAAAGGCGTATTGAAGAATGAGTGGGTGTATAAGTGTCTGAATGGATGATTTAGTAGGTGCGTGACTGAGTCTATAAGTGAGTGATTAAACGTATCTTACTGGATGCATGGGTGAGTGACTAAACTGTGGGAATGTCTGTATCCGTCTGTCTGTTGTTGTGTAAGCAGCTGCATGGGTTTCTGACTAGCTAAATGAGTGTCTATATGGGTTATGGATTGGTTCTCTGAGTATCTGTATGGGTGCCTCAGTGTTTGTGTGGGTGGGGTGAGTGTGACTCTGTGCATAGATGTGTGAGTGGGTGATTCACTGGGTGCATGGTTTCAAGAGTGCGTCTGTGACAGACCGTATGGGTGGGTGAGTGTGTGTATGGTTGTGTTAGTGATTGAATGTATATCTCAGTGGTACATGTGTGAGTAACTACATATGTGAAAGGCAGTATATATGTGTGTTGGAGTATATAAATGGCTATAAGTGAGAGTGTGTGATTGTGAGAGTGGCTATATGGATGAGTGTGTGCTTGCATCAGTGATTGCATAGGAGCGTTTTTAAAAAAAAAATTATTTCTGGGGAGGGGGCCGCGTGGCCCCCCTCCCGGGCACTACTTGCCCCGGGGACCCCATCCCCCGGGGCCTGGCTCTCTGGTTGGGGACTGTGGGGGTCCCCAAACCCCCACAGTCCCGCCGGCTCCCCGTGTCCTACGGGAGCCGGCATTGCTTTACACATGGGGAGCAGCTAACATGCTGCTCCCGTGTGGAAAAGCAATTGTCTTTGGATATTAGGCGAGAGCAGGTTTCCCTGCTCTCTCTTCCAATATCCAAAGCAGTTTGCAATGACAGGACGGGAGCCGCGAGGCTCCCGTCCTGTCATTGCAAACAGCAGTGTCCCGGGGTAGGCACCCGGGACACTGCAGGAGCCGGCCCTGGGGGTGGCGGTCCCCAGGGCCACCACAGGCTCCAGGAGGGGCCGCGCGGCCCCCCTCCCCACATCAGCACAGCCCCGGGGAGGTGGTGGTCCCTGGGCTTCGGGGTCCAAAACGGACCCCCATTTTAATTTGTTAGTGCCCCGGGAGGTGGCGGTCCCGGGGCGTGTGGGGGGCTCGAGCCCCCCACACAGAAAAAAAAAAAAAAAGAAGCCCCGGGAGGTGGTGGTCCTCGGGGCTGCGGGAGGGCTCAGAGCCCTCCGCACCATTTTAAAAAAAGCCCCGGGGGTGGCGGTCCCCGGGCTTGAGGGGCCCTTAGAGGCCCCCCATACATAAAATAAACACCCCCAGCATGCCCCCGGGACTTGGCCCACCCGGGGAAAATTAACATCGAAGCGCGGGAGACCGCACTTCGATTTTTTATCGGCAGGATCCGCGCACCCTGAGCGCATCCTGCCGATTTAAAAAAAAAAAATGCTTTTTTCTGCCCAGGGGGTGGGACCCCCTGAGCAGACCTAGGGGGTCAGGGTGTTTCTACCCTGCCCCCTTTGTGCGCTTTGCGCACTTGTTTCTGTCCCTCGGTTCTACCGAGGGACAAAATGGCTGCCAACATTTCCTGAATCGGAATGTTGACAGCCAGCTGACAGCCAATTAACATGCAGCTCGTGATCGGGACGGTGCGCGCAGGGTGCGCTCAGGGTGCGCGGATCCTCCGTGCCCATAGATATATATGTACTTTTTCTTTTGATTTTCTCAGCAACTACTGAACGGATTTACACCATTTAACAAAAAGTGTTCTTTCTGAACCAAGAACTACCTCTTTGCCAAATTTGGTGTAATTCCGTTCAGCAGTTCGGGCTGTAGCCGTGTCTAAAGTTTCCTATGGAAAAATGAATGGGGAAAACGCGTTTGGGACCCCCTTTTTCTCGGCCCCCGCTTGACGAATCACCCCGAGACTTTCAGGGTAGGAGCGGACCGGAGCGCCCCACAAAGTTTGAAAATTTTGCGAAGATACGTCAACCGGCAAGAGAGTTATTTCAAATAGAATGTCGCGGATTTCCTATGGAAAATAGGTTCTAACTATAACTATCTACTGGCGACCGCCAGTAGATAATATATATATATATATATATATATATATATATATATATATATATATATATATATATATATATATATATATACAGTGTAATGACAATCCAAAGACAAAATATGCGCTACTGGTGACTGTGCAGTTCAAGTGCAGAAGAAGATAATGAGGGCCTAGATGTAATGGAAGATACAGGCCCCTCAGGGTTCCCACTGTTTTCATCATGTCACAGGCAAGACTGGCATTTAAGAAGAATATTTTTATGTTCAATGAATATTCTTTTTCAAATAAAAGGGACTGCGATGGGATGTTCTTTTGCCCCAGAGATGGCCATTGTCTTTATGGTGCATTTCAAAGAAAGAATTGTGAACAAAAATAACCCCTTCAGTGCATACTTAACCATGTGGGTCAGATATATCGATGATATTTTCTGCATATGGTCTGGAGATGAGCCTTACTTAGTCTGTTTTTTGCAATTGTTGAACTATCGTAACTAAAACATAAATTCTAACATGAGCAAAGCTGCTACATCAATCACATTTCTTGATGTTAAAGTGAGAGCACTTGGAAAAACGTTGTCCACATCCCTCTATAGAAAACCAACAGACAAAACCAGTGCCCTACCTTACCAGAGTTACCATCCACGGAGTTTAAAAGACAATCTCCACGTTGGGCAATTTTTAGGCATAAGGCATAACTGCTTGAGCAAAGAAGACTACTTCTACCATGCTGAACTACTCTCTGGAAAATTGAGGGTATGCTACCAAACTTATAAAAGACTCCCTCAAAAAAAGCTTGGTTTACCCCACCTGAACTATTTTAGTGAAAAGAGATGAAATGTCACTAGATAGGCTTATTTGTGTGTTTACCTATTGGACAAGCATCAACTGGTTCAAGAACATTATGATTTAAAACTGGCACATTTTATCCAATTTCGAATGCAAGCTGGGTTGCCCTTTATTTGTCCTGAAGAAGAACCACAGTAAAGGAACAAAACTAGTATGGGCTTATTTGCCCCCAGAGTCTTCTGTCGAAAAGACTCGGAGGCAACATTGAAACCTGGCTCCACTGCAAGGATATCACAAATGTGGGAAGCGTTCTGTTTGTGGACAAAGAATGGAGTCTCTCATTTCCTTCTGAATTCAAGCAAGTGGTCTCATACACAATTTTGAAACTGCAAGACAAACTAGATCAATTAGCTTTGTCAGTATTTTTTAGCCATGTGGTACAGCAGCCCACCTGCTGTGGAGCATGGCTGAAAGTATTAAAAAACAGTACTATGATGCAGTCAACGCTGACCGTGTCATACTTTTATTTTTTTTACTTTCATCCATGCTGCACAGCAGTCATGCAGCTTTATAACATGCCTTAAAAAACATTGAAAAACCAATTAGTCGAGCTAATTAGCTTCGTCAAGGTTTTCGTTACCATGCTGTACAGCTGCATATCTGCTTTGCAGCATGGTTGAAAGTTTTTAAAAAAGCGCTATAAAGCAGACATCGTTGACTAAGTCATAGCACTTTTTTTTTTTACCTATGCTGCGCTACTGTACAACATGGCAATAAAAACAATAGATCTTGCATACGTGAGACCTGTTGGCTTTACCGATTGATAAGTTGGGCCATGCTCCACGGCATGGACAGACAGACAATGACAAAGTGAAAGCACAGGGAGACAACATGTGCTGACCAACCATATGCAAGGAAATTAGAGGGACATTGATGCCAACGTATGGTAAGTAATGTGCCGGCTAAAAGCCCCTGTTTAGATATAATTTTTTTTAAGGACACTGCCTGCCTAAAAATGTGGTGTATGGTATTACATGCTCTTGCGAGAAGGTGTCCATTGGTAAAACCAATCAAGAAGTTTGCCATTGAATAATTCAGCATAAATCTTGCATCCGCTGTAAAACTCTAACAGCCCCACTTGTCAACCATTTTGTCACACATTGCCATACTGAGAATAACTTAAAATGAATAATATTGGTAATAATTATTCCAAACCTGAGAGGAGGAAATCTGGAGCGTCTATTAGCTAAGAAAGAAGTAAACCTTATCTTGCGCTTTAATACAGCAATTACTGGTTTAAATGAATTGTCTGAACTTCACAACTACATTTGTTCTAAAACCTCTGCAAACTATGATGCGTCCCCCTCTGGTGCCTTTAAAACTACGATACTTTTAAAAGTACAAATCCCGTCATCCCTAGCGCATGGACATCAATACATCAGGCACACAGGAATATCATGACCATAACGCTAATGCACTAAGGAAGGCTCTGTGCTACGTGCAGACGAGTGAAGCCGACACACTCTGTAATTACGAGTTCAAAGTTATATCAGGATGAAGAAGCTCATCGCACATATGTAAGGATCTGTTTGGAGCAAAGTCAGATGCAACCGATATCTGGCCTAGTGATTTCAGGAAATTCAACAATAAACGTGGCAATTCTGGCAAAAAGCAGTTCCCGCTGAGGTCACAGAATATCTCAGTTTACTAAAAATCCCAATAAGTGGGTCATGATAAGGATATGCTGCCCTGATATTTGGCAGGTATCAATAAGGTATAAACAACATCTACGCAAAGCAATTTTGATAATTCTCGGCATGTTTAAATTTTTATTTTATATTGCAGGCATCAAAAGATATACCTTGCCTGGATATTGCCTAAGGCACTTTGCAATCTAGTTTTCTCTACTCACTTGGGTGGCATACTTATTTAAATTTTGCAGCATACCCTTTATTCTCTACTCAATGGATCCTCCAGTTCCCTGCCCTGAGGAAACTCTGGAAGCACTGAGGTCGAAACATGTCAACCCTTCCAGCCAGGGGTATTAGTCTTGAAAGTCTTTTCAGGGAAACCTCCCACAAAAAAACTGATGTATCAAATGGCTAGGTTTCCCAAATAACTATGCGAAAGTCCCCTGTCCTCCTCCTAAGCTATGTTTATAGTACGGTTTAAAAACTTTTTTTCATGTACATTTACTGCACCAAAGATTCTAAAAATTGGAACTATATCATTTGCATAAATGAATATTATTAAATTTTTTGTCTTTTCACAAAATATTGGTGGCGGTTGACTGTATATCACACATGGGCATTTATGTTGCCAATGCCCACACTGTGTGATCAATGGTCTACTAGTTGTTTTGAGTATGCCATTGATAATAATCTACTGTACATGATTCCAATGTGTATCAAATTGACCCCAGAATAAATTGGTTATTGCCTTTTAGGTTAAATGTGTCTAAGCCATAACTCATGATTGGCATGCTGCACGAAAATCATTGATGTATATTTTCCTTTAAAATCCTGGGTACCGAATATCTATCTATCTATCTATCTATCTATCTATCTATCTATCTATCTATCTATCTATCTATCTATCTATCTATCTATCTATCTATCTATCTATCTATCCATATATCCATATATATATATATATATATATATATGTATATATATATATATATATATTCACTGACAAACCATAGGTTTCAGGCACGTTATAGTTAGAAATTAGCATTTAAAAAACCTTAGAAATTCACTGAAAAAACCATAGGTTCTAGGGAAAGTTATAGTTAGTTGGACATTGCACTCGTACAAAACCCGTGAAATTCCACCGTTATAGTTAGTTCAGCTAACTATAACTCGCGCCCCCGCAATGCACTGCTGATGACGTCACATCTTACATCACTCATTAGCAACGCACTCCACGGACTCTCCAACTTTCAATTTCTTCAATTTCTTTATTTAAGGCAGACCGGTTTCGGCATCACGCCTTCTTCAATGCCTCGTATGCAACCAAGACGTAACCCCCATTGACACGAAGTCATCGTTTACTGCACTAAGAGAAGATTTTTTCAATACCACGATGACATGGCGGACCCTGAAATGGTGATACTAGTCCGTCATCACTCACTGCACGTCCCGTGGTTAATGGGGAGGTGCTAATATGTATTTAAATGGGGGTAAGATACTTTCAAATGCATACGAGGCATTGAAGAAGGCGTGATGCCGAAACCGGTCTGCCTTTAAATAAAGAAATTGAAGAAATTGAAAGTTGGAGAGTCCGTGGAGTGCGTTGCTAATCCCGTTGGGGAGTTGTTTTGAAAAATTATTGCGTGACTGCCACTGTCGCGACGACGGCACGCGCCCGCAAGTTGTTCGGCAAATAGTGGCTTTGGTGGAGAAGAGAGATATATATATATCTATATATATATATATATATATATATATATATATATATGTATAATGATAATTCATCATTCATAAAAGTTGAAATCTCACCTCATTGAAAGAGATGACATAGAACCGCTTGACCCACTGCTGTGACAGCTTTTGAAGTCGAGTCCAATCAGTAAGGCTTGGTAAATGTATGCACATTAGACCAAATTGCTGCCCTCCAAATATCCAGTGAAGATACTCCTGCAAACAGTGCCGTAGAAGCAGCCACACTTCTTGTAGAGCGTACCTTGACACTGCCAGTCAATGGTCAGCCCATATTGCTGTTTTAGTAGGAAATGGCTGCTGACACCCAGCGAACTATACTACTTCTTGAAATAGCGTAACATTTCCTAGAAGTAATAAAGGCTATGCAAAGCTGGTCTGACCTTCTGAAAGTCTTTGTTCTTTCTATACAGAAGTTTAGACATCTTCTGGCATCCAAAGTATGGAAAGCTTTCTCAGCCATAGTAGATGGTTCTTTGAAAAAGTTCTCAAGAAGTTTGGCTTATCTAAATGAAAACAGGTTGGAACCTTTGAAATAAAGCAAGGATTTGTCCTCAATATTGCTCAGTTATCTTTGAATTGAAAATAGAGATCCTTGATTGTAACTGCTTGAATCTCACTCATTTTTCTGGCTGAAGTCAGAGCGAGTAAAATAGCCATTCTCCATGACAGATATTTCCATATTGCTTAATGAATAGGCATGAGCAGACTTTTCATCAATTGAGATAAAACTGTGTTCAGCTGCAGTGTGATCGCTGGTTTCTGAATTGGTGGGAAAACTCTGAAGAGGCCTTTCAAGAACTTCTATATCAGTCTGTTAGACCGAAGGGAAATAAATATTCGTCGCCTGCGGAACATTGATATTGCTGCCAAACGGACTTTGATGAAAGAATGCGCTAAATCTGAATGTGCTAGTTGTCACAAAAAGGTAGAATTTGTTCTGGAGTGGATTGGAAAGGATGTAGGTTGTTACATAAACACCAATGACAAAATCTAGTACATTTTGCCTTATAGCATTTGTTTGTAGAGGCTGTCATAGCCTGTTCCAGAATCTCTATAAATTCTTTAGAAATATTCAAACAAGTGTAGGAAGGTGGAATCTGACTATATGGTTGCCCCCACTTTTTTCCTGGTGTTTTGCTGGTTTATGACTTAGTTGGACTGGGATCCTGCTATTCAGGGCCCCAGTCTATCTGCTTCCTCTATAAAATGGTTTCCATGTACCTTAGGTACATCTTTGATTGGAATCTGGAGTGCCCTTATAAGTCCCTAGTATATGGTATACTATGTACCCAGGGCATAGGTACCCCAGAGGCCTGCCAGGGGCTGAAGCATGTATTATGCCACCCCTGGAAGGCCAGCCAAAATGACACCACAGGTCTGCTACTGCAGCCTGGGTATGGTGGTGCAAGCACTCCCTTACTGTGATATAGGCTACCTATATCACTACCATTGCACACACATATAAACCTATAAGTCACTCCTATGGCAGGCCTTACCAATCCTGAAGGCAGAGTGCTTGGTTTTTGTGTGAGAGGGTGCCCCTGCATGAGCAGAGCCCCTCTGCAGCGTTCGGAGTCCCTCCTCTGATGCTGTTTGTGGTACAGCCTGACCATATACTCTTAAGTGCATTATATCCTCGCGGTACAATGCTAACTTTGGACTGGCTGCACCAAAACATGTCGTGTTTGGTGTCAAACATCTTGGAATACTACCCCCGCCAATCCTGGCGGCGGGGGTAGCATTCCACCCTTCTAGAGGGAGAGACATGTACACACCGGGCTGCCCGGTAACTTCTTTCCAGAGCCCTGGCATCACAAAATGGATGCCGCTGCCACAGACACGGGTCTGGCCTCCTGCTGCTGACTGAAACTCCGGCAGGGGAGGCCTGGACAATAGGTTTCCTGCCACCTCCCCAGACAGGATAGTGTGTATTGGGGCTGGGCGGGAACACTCTCTGGTGCTTTGAAGTCCTGCACTGGGAGCACATTTGGTGTCCCTGTGCATATGCCAGTTCAAACCGGTTGCAGGGGCTACCTGCCCCTGCTCTGGCGCGAAACTGGACAAAGGGAATGGGTGTAACCACCCCTCTTCCCTGACCCTCCCATAGGTGGGTCCCCAGAGTATGTCCAACCCCTAACTTTGTATAAGTATGGGACCCCAGTCCTTAGGACTTTAGATTATCCTGGACGAAACTCTGACACTGAATCCTGGACCTTCGACGCTCTACTTGAAGACTAGATGACTGAAGAATCTCCCTTGGGGTCAAGGAGTGACTCCCCTGCTTGGCAGGCACCAAAGAAGCAATTGTCCGGTCTGCATCGCCAAAGCTCCCGCTGGACGCCGAAGTCTTTGCATCACCAGAGGTGGATTTCCAGACTTCCCCGAGGCTGCCCTGAGTCCCCAGCAAAGCTGAGGCCCGTAGCTGTCGTGGGTAACGTGGAACCATGACCCCTGGACACCAAGCACATTTGCAAGTGCATCCTCTTCTTGGTCTCCCACGAAGTTGTGCTTTGGGCTCCTAGTTGCCCCCGCCTCCAGCACCGACTGCACCGAAGATCACTGGCCTCCACTCCACGAGTGTCCTGTGAGCCAGCTCCAAGTGCGTCCACTCGAGGCTCCTTTGCGGTCACTAGTCCGTTGGCTAGTGGGCCCTCCCGAAGGCAACTCTTCTTCTGCTTGAGCTTTCCTGGTTGCTCCAGATGTGCCCTGACTTAGCCTCGCTGGGTGAGTCCCTCAGTCCTTGCTGATCTGTACCACCGTCCTTCTTCTATTTCCACGAGACTTGCCGTTGCCAAGGCTTGTTGGGTCCAATCCGGTCGCCAACACCGCAGCAATCGACAGGCATCATGGAACAGCTTGAATCCAGCTCCTGGTTGTCGTCAACGCCTCCTGGACCTCGTGGCTGAAGGGTCAAGACGACCGTCAACCTACCTGAAGCACCCGACATCGGTGGGCATCTGCTCATCGCCTTCCGGGTCACTGGCTAGTGACCCAGACTCTGTCCCCTCTGCTTTCAGGTTCTTCAGATCTTCGATCCACCTTTGGATCCACCCGAACACTTTCGACTTGGTCGCCAGCAGCACTTTGCAGCAGATCGCCATTGAAAACGATGACGAAACCCGACCCCGAAAGACACCTATGCACCCGGCTCCCCTGGGTGAGGTAACTCGAGTACTCCGGTGCTCCCGTGGGTATAGACTCTAGAACAGCCTAGTTCTAAAGGGGTTTGCTCCAAGTCCTCCTCTAAGTGTCCCTTTTCTTTAAAACTCCAACCCCGACATTCCCCCTAGAAGTCAACGGCGGCTCGCGGCTGTGTTCTCACACTGCACGCGTCCCCCGTGGGTCCCCTGTGTCACTACCTTCGGTGGTTCCTTGAGGGCCAAGCACTTCTACAGGCTCTAGGCCTTGTGTCTAGCTCAGTCGTGGTTCTTATACCACTTTATTGGTATATGGTTTGGTACGCCCCTTGGGCTCAAACGTGTATTTGTGCTATTACTGTTGATATTCGACTTGTAACTTATGTACTTCGAACTCTAGCCTCATAAAGAGACTAGAGGGGTGTGTTTAAGACTAAATACATATATTTTAAATATATACCTGGTGTGGTCCTCTTTCATTTGGTCACTCAAGAGATTATAGACTGGTAAAACAAGCTGCTTTACATTCCTTCAAGACTTAGCCTGAAGGCTGTTCTCCATAGCTACCACTAGGATAGCTTTCAATAAAGGTTGTCTTTAACCTATCTCCAATAAGGGGTTGTTTGGACTGGTGCAAGGTGCCCACTATAATTAGTGAACAGCATATACCAGGCCAACGTCTCACAACAAGCAAGCAAAAGTGTCGGCAAAAATTGTTGTTCAGTCAATTTGGACTTTGTCCCCTTAAGTGTGTTTCTGTGGGAACCTGCTTGCGAACACTCAACATTCTTTGTTCTGTGCTGTGGCAAACAGATTCAGGGTATCCCATTTGCAGGAGATTTCCCATAAGTGTGACTGGTTCAATTCCCATTCTTTTGATGTTCTGCAGAGCTCAGGGAGATTCCCTCACACACGACGTGCGGATAGAAATCTGAGTGGCCTTACAGTATGGTGGGATTAAAGGGGAAGAGTGCTCAGGGAGCTGCCTTCTGATTGGCTGAGTTTTGGTTCTTGCAAAACAATATGAATCGAAATTTGCCTAGCACCGCAACGGTAAGTTCCAATTCTATTAAGGACACGGAGGCGAGGATTATGCTTTTATCTCTCTTCGCTTTATTACTACAGAAACTCGTAGCAGCTAGAAAGATCTTCAAAGAAATCAATAAACATTACAGAAAAAACTACAACTCCCTACAACCAGGGAGGAATCCAAGTATATAGTCCTTCAACTGTTTCCACTATCCTCGGTACATAGTCCCATGTTTGTCTCTCTCCTTCCTCTTTCTTCGCGCAAGTCACGCCAACTCATCACTGATCCTGTTTTGAACCATCGTTTCCTGGAAAGAACAAAGACAACGTAAGGTTGTGGGAAAACTCCAATGCCACATGTAACTTACAATGCGGTAAAACACCTTACAAGAACTGTACCATGAAGAACGTTGAACAATATTCCAAAATCACAATGAAAACATAGATTGATTACTTACTACTATACTGGTGGGTTCGCACCACTGTGCCCTGGGAGGGATAATCCTCGCCTCCGTGTCCTTAATAGAATTGGAACTTACCGTCATGGTGCTAGGCAAATTCCGATTCTATGTCAGGACCGGAGGCTTCAGATTATGCTAGTTCAAAGTTTACTTACTACTAACTGAGCCACATCCAGCACCGGTTTAAAATAAAACCTCTTGAATATAGAGTCCGAAGACCAGTCAGATGCATGCATTAAATCTTCCAGACGCGCTCCCAGCGCGAATGCTTTAGAGGCCATAGCGCCCCTAGGTGAATGGGCACCAAATTGCTTTGTGTCAATACCCGCTTCCTGCATGACCCAATGCACCCACCTAGCAATCGTGGGGGAGGAGACAGCTTTGTGCGGTTTCTTGAGAGCTATCAAGAGTTGTTGCTCGCCCGGAGGGCGGAGTTCTTGAGTCAAGTCTTCATACGCCTTCAGGCAATCCACCACACATAGTTTCGGGGTGTCTCGAAAAGCCGGGTATGAGACCGTTCAGGTATGAGACTTAGTACGTCAACCTACCGTGAAAACTACCCCTTCAGGGGAGAAAGTCCGTGCCGAGATGTCCACGCCCGGACGTCTGAAACTCTCCTGCAGGAGATTAAACACAGAAGCATAGCCAGTTTAGAAGACAATTCTTTCAAAGAAAGATATCTATTCGATTGCCAAGACAAAAACAGGTTCAAAACGAGATTGACGTCCCACAGGACGGAATAACGAGGTTCCGGAGGCAGAGGCAACCGGATACCACGCAGAAGCTTGCAGACTAACGGGTGCTCCCCTACTGGAGATCCGTCCAGCGGAGCATGACCTGCCGAAATTGCTGATCTGATCGCATTTATTGAACGATACGCCAACCCTTCTGACGCCAGATCTGCCAAAAAATTCAAGATGGGAACGACACCTGCGACCACGGGATCCAAAGCCCCTCGAAGACACCAACGAACCCATCTCGTCCAGGCGGACCGGTAACACTTTGTGGTGCTATTTGCCCAAGCCTTTGACAAGAGGATCTCAGCCGGTCCCGAAAGGCCCGGCAACGACCACCGCTGCCTGAAAGTCGCCACACCATGAGGCGGAGCAACCCCTGTGTGACTAGATGATGTGGAATTCCGTCCGGGTTCAGAAGCAGGTGAGGATACAGGGGGAGTAGGATTGGAAAATCCCAAGAAAGTTCCAGAAGAACTGGAAACCAAACTTGAGACCTCCAATAAGGTGTTACCAAGGTCACTTCCGCCTCTTGCCGGCGGATCTGAGCCGCCGTTCTCATTATCATTGAAAAGGGAGGAAACGCGTAGCCCCTCTCCACGCTCCAATCCTGAAGGAAGGCATCCGTGGCCAAAGCCATCGGATCCGGTCTCCAACTGAAGAACCGGGAACCTGATGGTCCAGACGAGAAGCAAAGAGGTCCGCCGAAAAAGGCCCCCATAGATTGTTCATCCACTGGAAGATCTGAGGGTCCAGCTTCCAAAGGCTGGAGTTGCAAAGGTGTCTCAAGTGCCAGTTCGCAACTTGATTGCTCTGGCCCGGGAGGTACTCCGCCATGACCGAAATATGATGATCCAGGAAGAAACCCCAAAATCTTTTGCCAGATTCGCCAACGCCCGGGATCGGGGACCTCCCAATCGGTTGACATACCGTACCGTGGAGATGTTGTCCATTTTTAAAAGGACGCAAGACTGCACTCTGTCCTTGGTCCAACATCGTACCGCAAAAGAGCCCGCTAGAAGCTCCAGACAGTTGATATGAAGGTTCTGCTCGTCCAAGGACCAAACTCCTCCGGTGGAAAAATCCCCACACTGAGTGCCCCAGCCCGACCTGCTGGCGTCCGACTCTATGACAAAGTCTGGTACCGAACCGAAAATCGCCCGTCCGTTCCATGCCTCCATGTGGGACAACCACCATGCAATCTCTTCCCTGGCCTCTGCCGAGAGGGGAACTGAGTGGTCGTACGACCGCCCTCTCCTCAGATGGTATGCCTTGAGGCGTTGGAGAGCCCGATAATGTAGGGGCCCCGGAAAGATCGCCTGAATCGACGATGACAGAAGACCCACCAGTCTGGCCAGATGTCGTAGTGAGGTGTAAGGTCTGGAAACCGTTTGACGCAATTCGTGGTGAATGTTCGCCATTTTCCGAGACGGGAGACTTAAAGTCGCGTGGACGGAGTCTACAACGAACCCGAGAAACGTCACCGATTGGGAAGGTCTGAGAACCGACTTGTTCTCGTTCATGATGAACCCTAGGTTCTGCAAAAGAGTCACTGTTTGTTGGAGTTGTCTCGATAAGATCTGAGAACATTGCGCCATAAGAAGAAGATCGTCCAAGTATACGATCATACGAATGCCCTGCACTCGGAGGAACTCCACTGCGGGATGAAGCACCTTGGTGAAGCACCAAGGGGCTGAGGAAAGATCGAATGGAAGGGCGGTGAACTCGTACACCAGATCTCTCCAACAAAATTGTAGGAATCGCCGATGAGGCGGATGGATGGGGACCACCAGATAGGCATCCTTCAAGTCCAACCGCGCCATCAAATCGGAAGGCAAAAGGATGTCGCGGAGCAGATGGATTCCTCCATCTTGAAATGGCGGTACACCAACCATCCGTTGAACTCCTTGAGATTGATAACTCGACGCTGACCCCGTCGGCCTTGTCCACTACAAAAATATTGCTGAGAAAGCCGTGAGAGTGCAAAGTTGATCGGCAAATGGCTCCTTTGCGGAGCAACTCGGAGACCTCCTCGTCGATCAACTTTGCTTCTTGGGAACTGAATGATAGCGGTCGAGGACGAGTCCCCTGACGAGGGTTTTTGTAAAACTCTATATGAAAACCTTGAACGGTCTGAAGTACCCATGCGTCGGAAGTAATGTCCGCCCACGCACTTCAAAAGGCCGCTAATCGACCCCGATGCTAACCTGTGATGCCGGAAGAACACTTACCGCTGGTATTTCCTCCGCCTGTATTGGCCTTGAAACCTCTGCGGCCTCTGAAGCGTTGTCCTCGCGTTGGATAGAAGTTTGTGTAATTCGCTGTAGAATTATGCTGCCCGCGTCCAGAGCCTTGTCCCCTTGAGGGATTTTGTTGGAAACCGCGGCCGGGCGAGCGGCCCCTGCCTCGACTGGCCCCGCGGAAAACCCGCTGGTTAAAGTTAAAGACCCTTTTAATATTGGACTGAGCCTTGTCCAGCGATGTAAATGTTGCGACAAATGTACCTAATTCCTTGACGAAGGGATCGCCGAAAAGGCCCCCTTGGGCCACTGCTCCCGCCTCCGAGGAGGCTAAATCTCCAAGTTTAGGATCGAGCTTAATCAACAGCGAGCGACGACGCTCGGTTGATAGGGCGCAATTAGCCATGCCCATGAAGATAATAGCTCGCTGGGCCCAATTTGAAAGGACTTCTGGAGAAATAGGAGAGCCGGAAACTTTAGCTTCCTCGCCATGTCCAAGATTTTCGTCAATGGCCCGATTGCGTCGAGGAGCTTGTTCTGACAGGACCGCCAGGACCTATCTATGCCCTTCCTAGGGTCGTTCATGTATTTAGCAAGAAATGTGGCCATTTTAGGATCTAACTCTGGTGTGAAATCAATTTTGTCGGCCAAGGAGGGTCTAGGGCACTCAGCCCTTAAGCAACCTCGAGCCTCCTTCTCGAGGGGCTTGCGGAGTCGACCCACGACAAATCTGGCTACCTTGTCACCGGGAACCAAAGCTGCAGACCGGGGGTGCATGATGTCGTCAGGATTAAGCATGTCAGAGTTCTCATCTGGTACTGTGGAAGTGGAAGGGGTAGCGGCCGGGCGCCAAGGCCGTGAGGATCCCGCTTCCTCATCCGTATCCCCTTGCGTGTCATCATTGTCCGTCCCAGGGGAAGGTGGGTCTGGGATATCTTGAGGGGCGTCTGCCGGTGGGGGAACGGGGGTGGCCGGCGACACCTTAGCCAGAAACACGGTCTTAAGACGTGCAAAGGCATCCACGTCCACCCCTTCAGGGCGCTGTTTTTTGGACGGTGGGGACCCTCCCCAGTACACTCGACAGGGGCGCAGGGGGCCCTGCGTGCGCTGCAGCCAATCTAGCGCATTCCTGGACTATTCGATCGGAAAGACGTTGCTCCATAGGGCCAACCACCTCGTTAACCACCCAGTAAATGGAGGAGTCCACGGCCTCGTAAAAATCGTCATCCCAGGGTAAGTAGCCCTGGACCTCCTCCTCATAATACTCAGTCTGGGTATCCATAGTCAAAGGAAAAAGTAAGTAACCATGCAAAGTTGAAATTAATAAAGGAATATCCCCTTTTTCAAAACATGATGAGCACTGTAATTAACAAGTTTGTTGAACAAACCAAGTGGGGGCAGGCTGAAAGACTGCGCAGCTTTGGGTAGCCCCAAGGGCCACAGACAGGTGTGCACTAAGCCAAACGCGCTATCGCCCTCAGGAAAAACCTGACCGGGCTACTGCCTCCCAGCGCATTAAGAACTGTGAAATGCGTGCCAATACTGCGTGAGTTTGTGTTTGACCGCGAGTAAACCCTTTAAACGGGGCCCTTCAACTGTGTGCACATACAGCGCGCGTAAAACACGGGTAAACCCTCTATACGGACCCCGGCTGGGGCGTAAAGAAAAAGACAATATGCGGAAATACAACCCGATAAACGGGCATCAGGGTGAGGCAGACGGGGACAAGGCTCGGACACTCCTTTCTCTCGCAGCGCGGCTCCTCGTCTGAGGAGCCGCGACGCGAGAGCAACGAGACGAGCGAGTCCCTCTAGCGGCCTGAGACAGCAACGCACCAGCAGGGGGGCCGGCCGCGTAAGGAGCGGAGAATGTTCCCGCGGCCGACTCGGGGATCTGAAAGAAAACTCAGAGAAAGTTTGCCAACATTTGTCAATGCACATACAATCACGCTAAAACAGCGCCCATCAGTGGAATAAAGAATACAAACAGTCAGATAAATCAAGGGAATGAAAAGCGACTTAACTGGCTGCGAAGCAGCGAAGAAAGAGGAAGGAGAGAGACAAACATGGGACTATGTACCGAGGATAGTGGAAACAGTTGAAGGACTATATACTTGGATTCCTCCCTGGTTGTAGGGAGTTGTAGTTTTTTCTGTAATGTTTATTGATTTCTTTGAAGATCTTTCTGGCTGCTACGAGTTTCTGTAGTAATAAAGCAAAGAGAGATAAAAGCATAATCTGAACCCTCCGGTCCTGACATAGAATTGGTTAATGAGGTCTCTTGATTTTTTGTATTGCTTTCAATGCTTCTCTTGCACTACTTGTGATTATTAACGTGGGACTCCCACCATGACGACGGGGAAGATTCAAGCATGTGACTATATAAAAGATTCAATACTGGAGAATTTATTATTTCTATACAAAACCAAATTAAACTACACAAACATTACAAATTCAAACGTTAGAGTTATAACTTATTTTTATAAATTTAAAGTTATAATTTGTGCCCTTCCCAAAATCTAGTGTAACCCGTGAACCTCTGTACAGATTGTTGTCGCTAGCCAGACTCAATTAACCATAACTTGGCCACTTACCATGCACACTCATCTCATAAATTATGACATTTGAGATGTCATAAGTGTTGTTATGAATGCTATGATTTAAGATGCTATACGTGATGTAGTATGTAGTGCATAGGGAAGGCGTGAGTATAACTAAGCTTTAACATTTGTTTTTTTCATTGAATTTCTTTAAAAAAATTAAAAATGTGTTTCACATCATCGAATGTAGTGTCGTAGAATGGAATAGAATGAGTATAGTGTTGTAGAATGGAGTGGCATACACTGGAGTAGAGTACCATAGAATGGAGTAGAGTGGAGTATCATAGAATAGAGTGTAGGAGAGTGTTGTTGAGTGCAATGTCATAGAGTATAGTGTTGTAGAGAGGACTGTCAGAGAGTGGAGTGTCATACAGTGTCAGAGAGTGGAGTGGCATAGAGTGGAGTACAGTGTTGTACAGTGGAGTGTCATAGAGTGAAGCAGAATGTCATAGGGTGTTGTAGAGTGGAGAGGCATAGAGTGGCGTAGAGTGGAGTGGCTTAGAGTGGAGCAGTGGAGTAGTGTGTCAGAGCAGAGTGGAGTAAAGTGGTGTGAAGTGGCATAGAGGGAGTTGTGTAGAGTGCAGTACAGTGTTGTATAATGGCATAGAGTGGAGTAGAGTGTCACAGAGTGGAGGGGCGTAGAGTGTCATATAGTGGAGTAAAGTGCAGTGGTATATAGTGTCATGGCATAGAGTGGAGTGCTGTAGAGTGTTGTGTCGTACAGTGTGGTGCAGTAGAATGCTGAGGCATAGAGTGCCATGGCGTAGAGTGTCATGGCGTAGAGTGCAATGGCATAGAGTTAGAGTGAAGTGGCATGTGATACAGTAGACTGGAGTGGCATAGAGTGGAGTGGTGTGTGGTAGAGTAGAGTGGCATGTCATACAGTAGCATGTCATACAGTTTCTTAGAGTGGAGGGGCATAGAGTGAACTGGCGTAGAGTGGAGTGGCATATCATTGAGTGGAATAGTGTATCATAAAGAGGAGTAACGTGTCTTAGATTGGAGTGGCGTATCATACTGTGGTGTGTCATTGAGTGTCTTAGAGTGGAGTACCATAGAGTGCCATGTCGTGCAGTGGTGTGTGGCAGAGTGGAGTGGAGTGTTGTACAGTGGAGTGGCGAGTCGTAGAGTGGAGTGGCATGTCATAGATTAAACTGGTGTGTTGTACGGTGGACTAGCATGTTGTAGAGTGGAGGGGTATGTCGCTGAGTGCCTTTTGTCATAAAAGCTTTTTTTTTTCAGTTCATTAGGTACAGTGGTTCTTCCTTGGTAGTTTGGAGGAAGTACAGTGGTACACTGTAAACTTAAAAAAATTATATACAACAATAAAAATACTTTTCCCAAACTATTCCGACATTAGGAAAGTGCCTCATTTCTTCCTTTAATTTTAAACAACTAGTAATAAACTATATATCACTAAGAAACATAGAACATAGCCAAAGTGTGGTCTAAACAATATGGCTGCCCTTTTATTTAGTAAGGGCTTTCATTAACCAATATTATTGTATTTTGTCATCGCTATGTGCCGCTGTATAAATGGTGTAATTTGAGATGTCATCAGTGATGTCATAGAACATATCATGAGTGATGTGAAGTCATAAGCAGTCCATGACCAGGGTGCAAGTTATAGTTTGCTCTGCTAACTATAACTGGTGAATTGTGGTGTTTTTTCAGTTCAAAACGTTATGTTGGCACTGAAATTTTCATCTAACTATAATGCCAGTTTAACCTTTGTTTTTTCAGTGAATTTCTAAGGTTTAAAAAAATCAAAAATAAATCTGATCTTATCTTCACATCTAACTATAATGTTAATTTAATCTATGGTTTTTTCAATTAATTCCTAAGGTTTTTAATGAAAATTAAGATATAATTACAATTTCTAACTATGATGTCATTTTAACCATTCGATCTTTTTTAAAAATGTAAAGCAATATTATATTACTATGAATAAAGTCAACTTCCCACCGTGCAGGGCAGGGAGCTGGCTGCTTGTGACCATGCACAGCATGCGGTTGGCTGCAGGGCCTGGCCCGCATCCAGGCCCAGCAAACAACCACACAAGCAGCCAGCTCCCTTCTGGAGGAGGGGGTCACATGGCCCCCCTACCCAAGTTACTATTGGCTGTTAGGACCGCATCCCCAGGGGCCATTTTTTAAAGTTTTTTTTTTTTAAATGTTAGGTGGTACGTAGTCCGCCTCCCCAAGGCACTATTGGCCCTGGTATATTAGGGGAGGAGACGCACTGCCCCCCCCCGAGCCCAAAAGTGGCCCCAGGGACCTCATCCCCTGGGGCCATACAGTAATTATAGGGGAGGTGATCACGTAATAACCCCTCCCCGAGCTTTAATAGGCCCTTGGACCCCATCCCCTAGACTCAAATGCCATAAAAAAGGGGAGGGGGCTGCATGGTGCCTGAGTCTTAATAGGCCCAGGGACCCCATACCCCAGAGCAGAATGCATTAAAAAAAGGGGAGGTGGCTCACAGCCCCCCTCCCCTAGCCTTATAGTCCCCGGGGACCTCTTCTCTCAGACTGAATTATATTACTAAGGGGGGGGGGAGCCACGCGGCCCCCTCTTCCTGAGCCTTATTAGGCCCCAGGAAGCCGATCCTCCGGGGACAAATGTCATTTAAAGCAGCAAGGGGGCCATGTGGCCTCCCTTGTCGAGCCTTAATAGGCCCCCGGGGACCCCATCCTCCTAGCCTGAATGCATTATAAAAACTGGGGAAGGGGGCACGTATTCCACCTCCCCAAGCCTTAATAGGCCCTGGGGATTTCATCAACCGGGGCTGAATTCTATTATTAAAGGGAAGGGTGCTACCGCCCCCTTTCCTGTGCCTTAATAAGGCCTGCAGCCCCTCTGCCTGAGCCTCCTTGGGCCCAGGGGACCTCATCCCCTAAGACTAGAGGTGGGAGCCCTGGTGCCCATCTGGGGCACCCACAAACCGTTAGTTTGGGGCCACGGGTCGCCACAGGGACCCCGTGGCCCTAGTCTGCACCCTACCTGGTACAGGAGTCAGTAATGCTCTTGCCCGGAGGGAGCAGCAGCCTTTGCATGCTCTCTCCGTGTGGGAGCAATTTCTGTTTCACTTCCAGCATCAGTACAGTCAGGGAAACAGAAGTACACTCCCACCAAGAGGGACCATTTTTAAATCTCCAGCCGGCTTTGGAGCAGACATGCCTCCCCAGCCCACGCTGCTGTATGGAAGGGTAGGCATGTTTGCTCCAGCCTAGCGGGAGATTTTAAAATGCTCCCTCTGGGAGCAAACATATGTTTCCTTGCCCCCACTGATGCGGGCAAGGAAACTACTCTGTATTGGGGGTGGACTACCCAGGACAGAGTAATTGAGTTGTCCCCAGGAATGGGGTACCAGAGGCCTTTTAAGGTTCAGAGAGGAGGGCCACACAGTCCACCTCCCTTAAATAAGATACCCATCTCCAGAGGATGGGGTCCCCTAGGCCAAAATGGGCTCAGGGTTGGGGGCTTCACTCAGGTCCCCTTCCCTTATTAATTTATTTAAAAAATGGCAGTTCTCCATATTCTTTTTTTGTTTGTCGCAATCAAGTTTTATATCTATTTTGGCCCTGGGGCGGTCCCTCTGGGTCCAACCCACAGGGCCTAGGTTGGCAGGGTATCCCTACCCTGCCCCCTTATACTTTGGTTTTAAATACAACTCGGGAAAGGGGACTAAGTTCCTGAGTCCTATAATGTCTGCAAGCAACATTTTTCTTTATGTTGATGGCAGCCAATCAGAGCACTCGCACCCGCGGTAGTTTTGCTCCTGTGGTAGCAAGTTAAAAGCTCCCACGAGAGCAAGTGGCCAATCAGAAGGCTATATTTTTTGGGCTTGAGGGAATCTCGCAAGAGTCGCTCGAGCCCAACCATCCATATATGCAAATATTTTTGGAGCTTAATATCTCCAAAACTACTGAACGGATTTATTCGAAATCACAAAAAGCACACTTTCTGAACCAAGATCTAACTCCTGCCAAATTTGGTGTAACTCCGCTTAGCAGTTCTTGCAGTAATGCTTCTTAAAAAGTCTTTGGAAAATGCATGGGGATTATGCATTTTAGACCCACCTTTTTTCTCAGCCCCTGCTTGACGGATCACCCCAAAACTTTCCATGCACTAAGTAGGCAAAAAGAGCACTTTTTTGGAAAGTTTTGTCAAGATTCATCAAAAGGCGTCAAAGTTATTAGCAAAACAAAAAAGGCATTTTCTATGGAAATGCCAACCTAATTATAAATACCCAGTAAAAGCAAGATTTAAAGTGATGTTATAGTTAGGTATTGAAATGAGATAAGAACTGGAAAAAAACACGAAAATTGCACTGCTTATGGCTTCACATATTACATCATTAATGATGTTGAATGACTGCACCATCTGAAATGACATCATTGATGACAACACTGTGCATGGCGTGGGCCTATAACATCACTTTAACTTCTGATTTTTTCATCATATATATATCTATATCTATATATATATATCTATATATATATATCTACACACACACCTATATATATATAGATATATATCTATATCTATATATATATATATATATATATATATATATCTATATATATATATATATATATATATCTATAGAGATATATATATCTATATATATATATATCTATATCTATATATATATCTATATATATATATATCTATATATATATATCTATATATATATATATATAGATATAGATATATATATATAGATATATATATATCTATATATAGATATATATATAGATATACATATATATATATATCTATATATATATATATGTGTGTGTGTTTACACACTTGCCCTGGATTGAGGACGCACTCGCAGACAGACGATTCCACTGAATCCTTTATTTTAAAACCAATGAATGCAATTCAATACTTTTCTTCACCTGACTCATTTCAGAGCCTCCTCCTCTTTACTCATAGTCTGTGCTGGAGGTAGACAGAGACACTTTCTCCCATTCTGCATGCTGATCTACCCTCCGGTGGGCTTCACAGGTGAGTCAAATCGCTGATGCATGCTGGGACTTGTAGTGCATTTTTCTATTCAATCTTACCCGCCAGTGGGTTCTGTGTCTTTCCAGTCGATTTTTTCAATGTTCATAGCTCTCCAGTAGGCCTCAGAGTGCAATCCGGTTTTATGTTCTGTATCTGCCATCCCGCACTAAGGCTCAGCATGATTCCAAGCCCCTGCATAACATTATAACAGTGGTGCAGTCCTCCATGGCTATACTATATATAGTAAAGAGAGAGCTATATAGGACCGTATTCCACGTTACCCATTATTACTTTTCATTACATATTTATTTTGGGGAAGTTAGAACAGAAACACGTTTTTAAATAATGTGCAGGTAACAATGGGTTCTGATTGGAAATAAAATGCTTAGGTTTTGTTCACTTTTCTTGAGTAAATTGTTTAAAAAAACTATGGGCAATGGTGCAAGTCTTTGGATTTTTGAATTTACGTGGCTGCAGTGTTTACCACATAAGTGTGGATTTACTGCATTTGCTACATGATATGCCACATAATTTGCAGATTTCATCGTTAAGTGTTGTTCTTGTGAAATGGATGAAAATAATACTGCCATAAAATGTTCTGTATTATCCGAGTAGCCCTGACATTGGTAAAGCTCTGCAGAGTGCTTTGTGGACCATGGTTATGATGATGAGTTCCATATTTCAAAGGGAAATACGAAGTATTTTCTATGTTGTTTAGCACTGCACTTTGTACAATAAAAGTACTAAAACATGTAATATGTAAGAATATTAATGTGGTTTCTTTCAAAGTTGTATTGTCCATGTTTTGCAATGGAAGCATTTCTACAACTGACAAATATGTTCGTTGGAATGTAAAGAAAGAATTCATTAGCCACCATATGACAAGACCATCTCTAAATAGTAGCACCCTAGGCCACAATACTTAAAAATATATTGTGCCCTTTTACGTTTTACTGAAACTAAAATTATTCCAGATATTATGTTTTTCTACAAGCATTTGTTGTTTCTTTCCAGGTGAATAATATTCCTGTGCTTCTGCCATATTCTTTGGCCACTGGGCTATCCGTAATAGCTGTGTCAGATGGTCTTATTCTTGAACAAGCACCCTTGCTGAGAATTACAGTCAGTCTTGGTGGATATGTGACCATCAGTGTGAGTCCTTCTTTGTCCACTTGTGGGCCCTGCAGTGGATCTAACAACACAGTTATATCTTTGGAGCAAGTAGGTAAGGAAAATTCAGTGTTACTTTGTAAGTTCCAGCTTTTAGCTGAATATCTGATGTAGTAGCAGAATGGGCCTATCTTACAACCCTGGTGGGGTTGTGCATTGTACTTAGAACTGTGCACCGATATGCACCACATGCCTCAGGTTTCCCTCAGAACTCAGCACCACCCACAGAGAGTAATCAAAACTATATAACTATATAAAATGACCTACATGTCGACTCACTCTCATTTAAAGGGTGTCACCATATTTTACATCACATTTACCCTCGTAAAATCTCAAATGCCTTTGTAGACTCCATGAGAGCCGCCCCCTTTTGGGGTGGTTGCCCTTTCAAAAATGAAACTTCACATTCATTGAAGAATTAATAGGTATATAATTTGAGAAAGAACTTGCATTAAACCCAAAATTCTAATTACGGTGGGATTAATCTGCAACTATGTGTCTTTAATAAATTTACGACTTTCTTTTAACTACCTCTTCAAAAGTGTCACTCTAAACCACTCTGAGACAGACTTGACGTAAGTGCAAGGTTAGAGATCAGCGACAATTCTATAAGGTTCGAATAAAGGAATCAGGGACTCCGGATGCATCTTTGAACCTGTGAATGGTGAAGGCTATAGCTAATTTACTCCTACCCAGTGCTTCATCTGCAAAAAAAAACAAAAGGTGCAGGACACAAGGGTTTTCTTGAAAGCTTGGTGCTGGTGCTGCCAAATGCCTGGTTGCCAAGTACCAATGATGCCTAACTTCGATTTTGCCTCATGCCTCTTGCTTACACCATTCTACATTCGCAGTCTTTTTATCATACTTTTAAAGGTTCTTTTACATCCCTGCATTCTCCCAACGTCAGAAACGCAACAACGTTTTTAAAGTGCCAAAAGATTTGAATGATTGTATGTTGCGCTCCCTTCCTGGCAATCTGGTGAGACCTCTTTCGTGTAAGTCGCTTACTGTTCCACCTTCCCCAGGAGCGAGGAGCCTGCCCAGCCTGCTGTTGTAATGGGAACAACATAAAACAGAAGACTCATAGTTGGTGTGAAAAGCGGAAGATTTTTTATTTTCTTGAAAAGAAGATTTGTAGATAAAAACCCACGAATAGCAGGCAGGGAATGTTGGTAACTGCTGTCCAGTTGAGAATCCAAGGGAGGAATGCCAAGGTAACAGAATTAGAACATATGTAAATATCAATGACAATATAAAACACTTAAAGGGATTCAACATCTCCCTTACTTATGCAAAATAAAGAAAACACAAAAAGAAGAAGAATGCACTTAAACATCTAAAATAAATAATAATCCTTATACTTTGCAGGCATAACAATTTCTCTTTTTCCAGCCTTAGATGAAACCCCTGACACTAAGGATCATTTACCAATGTTACTGCAATTCAACATTTCACCATCTGAACACTCCTCAAGAGTGTTAACCTCACAAGCATTATTTTTGTCAGATGTATTGTCTTTACTAACACTTACAGGAGAATCTTGTGGAATTTTGTTATCAAACTCCCACGTGGTACAATCTCGAACATCATCTCTTTTTATTAAATTCTTTTCAATTAATACTTTCTGATATGGTTTAATACTCACAATTGCACCCTTATTCCACCAACTGCGATTCTTCAATAATACTGCAGTGCGTGTAACTCTTAACAATTTCTACTGGTCTAGTAAAATTAGATTTATTTACTCTCTTAGGTTATTTGACAAGTACCCAGTCTCCAATTGCTAAATCATCATTTCTTTTCAAATCAGGCACTTCACATGTGTTTTTATATTTATTTCTAAAATTCTCTCTTACACAATCATCCACATTACAATGGCTTTGCAAACCTCTGTCCACAGAATGCAGATTCATGGACTTTGCAAAATGTGGCTCCAAAACAGTCTTAGCATCCCTACCTTTCAACAAAAAGAAAGGAGTGAACCCCGTGTTAGAGTGAGGTGTATTAAGATATCCCCATATCTTTTCTCTCAAATGCTTTCGCACATCCAAATTGGATGCCAAAGCTGTCTGTATTCCTTCTTTGAAAAACTTATTGGACCTTTCCACCAATCCGTTTGCAGCCAGAAAATACAAAGGTGTTTTCTCATGTTTAATACCATGTTTACTTAAAAATTCCACGATTTTCCTAGATGTGAAATGTGTCCCATTGTCAGACACCAGTATCTGAGGAATCCCCTCAATTGAAAAAACTCTTTCCAAAAAATCAATTACAGAATCAGTGGTTGGCACAGATACAA
The DNA here is from genome assembly GCA_963921515.1 of Calotriton arnoldi. Lineage (NCBI taxonomy): Eukaryota > Metazoa > Chordata > Amphibia > Caudata > Salamandridae > Calotriton > Calotriton arnoldi. The sequence goes on from CAWUFW010013925.1 coordinate 65,956, forward strand.
ACTCATAGGATACCCATTTTGAATAATAATCGGTTAGCACAATTAAATATCCCATGTCATGTTGTAACACATTGTATGGGCCTGAAAAATCGATAGCTAGCTTAAACCAAGGTTGTGCAAGCAAGGTATTTACCCCTGTTTTCACTTTGTTTAGTTTCCAATGCTTGTCAGACAACAAACATTCTCGACATTTATTGATGTAATGTTCAACACAGGTATCCATGCCCGGCCACCAATAATGCTGACCTAATAATTTCTTGGTACCAGACATACCATGATGTTCATTATGTGCTGATTTAACTAACCTCTCAATTAATGCTGTCGGTGGTACGGACATCCCTTGTCTAGTGATTATATTATTCTCAACAGACAACTCAGAAGAAACTTGTTGATATGGTACCAAACACTTATGCAAATTTCTTACAGGTGACCAACCATTCATTATATGCCTTTTAACCCCTTCGCTGATAGCCCCCCCCGTGCTAAGCCTTCTTTTGGCTATTTGGGGTAGTGCCCGCTTAGGCCCCTGTAACTGTTTGACCACATAAGGTATCCACGCCAAATTTGCGTCCTTTTCTTCCAACATCATGGGGATTTTAAAGAAACCCAGGGTTTGTTGATTCCCCTGGAGGAGACCCAGAAATTAGCCAAAATACAGCTAAAGTGTGTTTTTGGGGGGGGGGAAAGTGCTGCAGAAGAATGCATCTGTTTTGTCCCCTGCAAATGGTATCAACAAAGGGTTTGTGGTGCTGAAATCACCATCTTCCCAGCTATCAGGGACTGACAGTTGTTTTTCAGAAAACCAATATTTTTTACACACTTTTGCCATTTTACTGGGACATAGCCTTTTTGCAATTTTGTGTCCTTTCAACCTCGTTCCAGTTAATGGTAGAAATGGGTATGAAAGCAATAATGGATCCTGGAAAGCTATACATTCCAGAAAAGTAGACACAATTCTGAATTCAGCAAGGGGTACTTTGTGTAGATCCTTCAAGGTTTTTGTATAGAAACTAACAGTTGAGAATAAGAAAAATTGAAAATTAGTTGAAAAAAACAGTCATTTATGCCAACGTTTTCACCTGTAACTTCTTCTAAGCATTTAATAGAACTGCACCCAGCACCATCACAGGCAGTTGTTATATCCATAACAGTAATGGATACTCATAAGCATGAACACAATATTCAATATACGTTGTCAATCCTTGTAAAGGAACAAACAAATACTTTTTCCACGAACGACAGTAATAAAATCCAGTTACTACTCCAAGTTTTTCACTGTTGGTTTATTCTGTACAATGACACTTCCAGCAAGAGATCAGCCAACATGTGTTTCGTCTTTTTAAGACTTTTTCAAGGCTGGAAATATAGATATAATACATATTTGTTGATGTTTGTGTAAAAATGGTAACTAAAATACAGGTAGCTGTTAATGCATATATTAACATTCTGAACATATATATAAGTACTCCCTAGATATTTGTGCCATTCTAATACAAAGAAAGATAATTGAATAAATGGTAATGAGAGTATACAAAGGATGAGAGAAAAAGAAGAGATATTACATTGACCGAAAGTTTTTGCCGAAAGTAGTGACCGAGGCTGCAAAGTGATTTCACCTGGTTGTGATAGACGTAATAGCATACCATACACCCACCAGTTCAGTATTCTTGATCCTACGGATCTTCATGTGTTGTTTCAAATAGCCATAAATGCCCATACGTAAAGGCTGGAGCTACTCTGTTACTCCAAGTATCTGGAACATTGAAAGTAAACAATATTCACTATTAAAATAGAAGTTACCCCATAGATAGACGCAATAATGCTAGTATTAGCAGTTCACTTACTTGAGAATAAAGCATGACAATCTCGATTCCAAAGTTAAATTCAAGATTAAATCCAAGAAAAAGTATATCAACCGGCTAGCTGTTATCTACAAATAAAAAGGATCAAGATTATATCTTGTCCAGAGAATGATCACAGATGCCCCTTAATCACCCCATAGATCCTGCTGAAAATCCGTAACTAAGTGTGATACAATCGTTGCCCTCATTAGGCAAACCGTAACGCGTGAAGTAGTCTCATGCATAGCCCAATGTTATGCTTGTCAACTTTAATTATGATAATATCCAATATAATAAGAGCACATAATGAAGCCAGTGTATTCATAGTGATATCATATGTATAAAAGCCAAAATCATCGGAGTTGAAACTAAACAGTAGAGAAGACATAAAGTGACATTTAACATAGTGTCAAAAATAAGTACGTAATGAATAGATACCCAATATGTAAGTCGATTCTCAAATCATGCATAAGTTGCAATGACGAGCCACCACATTTAACAATAGAGGAAGTCCATAGTAAGCTTCCCCGCTGAAATAAAATAAATATAAAAAAGTAATCAGTAAAGTACTAGTCCCCTAAGACGTGTAAAACTTCCATCTCATTTACAGTCCACAGTCGAGCAACAACTAAATTCACTTACCCGGTATTCCGCAAAGGTGTCCCAAACGCCAGTCCGTTCAAGGTAGTAAACCTGAACGTCCATCTTCCCATGTGTATATAGCGCATCACGGTTTTATGACCTAATTGGATCTAGAACGTTCAACTGGTGAACAGCTCAAGGAAGTGGAACAGATGACAGCGCCATATTTGAATGGCCAAAGTCTTACATATCGTATAGATACATTTCCACATAATCTGTTGGTTAAAACTCTTGATTATATTTGCGAGAAATTACGATACCAAATATCTAATAATAGTCCTCAAGTAGGCTATCAAATCTATTTAAAACTCCAAAAAAGTCACATCAGAAAATACCTGGAGAAGAGTGACTTCAGTTGACACCATATCACTAAGGCCAGGTAAAAAATATATGGGAGTAGTGCGAGTATATCATAAAGAGTTTGTCTTAGTGCATGTAAAACTAAGTATATCTAGTTAAAAATATATATGGGAGTAGTGCGAAAAAGTGCTTAATACCCATCTAATTTAAAGGTGGCCTGAACTTCACAAGCGGTCAAAAACATCATCCATATACCGATTCCGTATAATCAAAAAATTATATTGAATATACACTCGAAGGCCGCAATAGTCAGTCAGACGGTCTAAAACCCTCAAGATAACATGTGATAGACTTGTTGCTGGAAGTGTCATTGTACAGAATAAACCAACAGTGAAAAACATGCAGTAGTAACTGGATTTTATTACTGTCATTCGTGGAAAAAGTATTTGTTTGTTCCTTTACAAGGATTGACAACGCATATTGAATATAGTGTTCATGCTTATGAGTGTCCATTACTGTTATGGTTATAACAACTGCCTGTGAGGGTGCTGCGTGCAGTTCTATTAAATGTTTACTTGTTTGACATTAGTTTTATAATGTACAGGGGCCACCTCTGGTAGTAGGGTGCCGGAACTGCAATAGCATCTCTTCATATACAATCCTATTGAAAGTTGTTCTCACCAACAAATTGATTCATAAAAGTATTTGTACGAGGTGCAGTAATTTTCCTATTTGGGTCCACTACTACTGCGTATATTTTTTGCAAACTTCTTCTAAGTATGACAGATTTTTCAAAGCAATATACCGTTACATCTGCTGGACCCTTCTGGTTGTGGGGATATATAGGACTTATAGGTTCACCAAGAAACCGAGGAACCCAGAGCCAATAACTGAGCAGCGTCTTGCAATGGTTTTTCATTGTGTACCGGGTATATAGCATGTCATTTGGTAAAATATAAAGAGTGAAAAATAGGTTTGAAAGACACCTATGTATTTCCGAAATGGGAACAAAAAATAGAGTTTAGAAACAGTAGCTATTTGCACATCTCCAAAATTGTGGGTACCCATACTAGCATGTGAATTATAGGACATTTTTCAAAGTGACTTCTTTTTTACACATTGTCTTACATTTGGAAGGCAGAAATGCATCCAAAGTCAATCGGTAATAACAGTTGCTCTACAATTCTCTGTTCCCCTAAGTCTCCCGTTATAAAATGGTACCTCACTTGTGTGGGTAGGCCTAGTGCCCGCGACAGGAAGCGATCCAAAACACAACGTAGACACTCCACATTTTTACAGTGAAAACAGACCCTTTTTTTGCAAAGTGCCTAGCTGTGGATTTTGAACCCTAGCTCAGCCGGCACCTAAGGAAACCTAGCAAAGCTATACATTTTTGAAAACTAGACACCCAGAGGAATCCAGGATCGGGTGACTTGAGTAGCTCTCACCAGGTTCTGTTACCCAGCATCCCTTGCAAACCTCAAACTTTGTAAAAAAAAAAACACATTTTCCTAACATTTCTGTGATGGAAAGTTCTGGAATGTGCGTGGATCTACAAAATTCTACACACCCCACATTCCCCACAGTCTTCTGAAAAAAATGGTACCTCACTTGTGTGGGTAGGCCTAGTGCCCGCGACAGGAAGCGCCCAAAACGCAACGTGGACACATCATATTTTTACAGTGAAAACTGACCCTTTTTTTGCAAAGTACCTAGCTGTGGATTTTGAACCCTAGCTCTGCCGGCACCTATGGAAACCTAGCAAACCTATACATTTTTTAAAACTAGACACACAGGGGAATCCAGGATGGAGTGACTTGTGTGGCTCTCACTAGGTTCTGTCACCCACAATCCCTTGCAAACCTCAAACTTTGTAAAAAAAAACATTTTCCCCACATTTGGGTGATGCAAAGTTCTGGAATCTGCGTGGGTCCACAAACTTCCATCCACCCTGCATTTTCCAAAGTCTCCTGATAAAAATGGTACCTCACTTGTGAGGGTGGGTCAAGTACCCGCGACAGACAAGGGCCCAAAACGTATTGTGGAGACTTCAAAATTACCTATCATAAAACGACCTGGTTTTTTGCAAGGGGGGGTCACCTGGGTTTTTGGCCCCGAGATCGGCAGCCATATATTGAAACCTACCAAACCCACACATTTATGAAAACTATAGAACTGGGTGTGTCCAGGGAGGTATGGCTTACATGGATCCCCCAAAGTTTTCCTACCCAGAATCTCCTGCAAACCTCAAATTTAGCTGAAAAAAATCACATTTTTCTCAAACTTTTGTGTGGGCAAGTTGTGAAATTACCAGGCTGACACAAATTTCCCACCACCCAGCGTTCCCCAAGGTCTCCCGATAGAAATGGTACCTCACTCGTCTGGGTGGGCCAAGTACCCACGACAGGCAACGGCCCAAAACATATTGTGGAGACATCAAAATTACCTATCACAAAACGACCTGTTTTTGCAAGGGGGGGTCACCTGGGTGTTTGGCCCGGCGGCCATCTAGGGAAGCCTACTAAACCCACACATTTATGAAAACTAGACACCCCGGGGAGTCCAATGAGGTATGATTTGCATGGATCCCCCAACGTTTTGCTACCCAGAATCCCCTGCAAACCTCAATTTAGCTAAAATAATCGCTCTTTCCACATATATTTGTGTGGGATCACTGTGCAGGGACGAATGTCCTACCACCCAGGATTTCCCCTTGTTCTCCCGAGTAAAATGATACCTCACTTGTGTGGGTGGGCCAAGGGCCTGTGACAGGGAAGGGCCAAAAACATAGGGATTAAGGGTATAGCACAGCAAATTCTAAGCGCTACATTTAAAAAAAAAATAAGTTTTTAGCTGATTCTGCATTGGAGAGCCACACCACCAGCCAAGCGCCATCCACGCACACCGCCAGCCAAGCGCCATCAACGCACACCACCAGCCAAGCGCCATCCAGGCAATCCGCCAGCCATCCACGCACTCCGCCAGCCAAGCGCCATCCATGCACACCATCAGCCAAGCGCCGGTCCATGTACACTGCCAGCCAAGTGCCACTGGACACACACACCACCAGGCAAGCGCCAATCTGCACACACCGTCACCAAGCGAGAGTCCACACACACCATTAGCCAAGTGCAAGCCCACTCACCGCCAGCAAAATGCCAGCTAAAGGTCACTACACACCGACCATCAGCCAAAGTCCAGTTCACACACACACAAACTCTCCCTGGTTTCTAGTGGTTTTCAGGCCCCTGATTGGGGTTAGATGAGACTAAAAATAATACTGAAACAGCCAAAATGTGTGCCTAAAAAAAGGGGAGTGACCCGTGCCTATGGGGCTTCTCCCTCACATGCCCAGAAACATATCCCTGGTTCCTAGTGGGCTTTCTGTCCCGCCCTGCAGGGGCAGATAAGGGTCTATTGCCCCAATCTGCCTTCCGGGGGGGCAGAAAGACTGTGGAATTCTGGGGGGGCATTGCCATGACCTTTTTGGGCAGCCCCCACTCCTACAGGTGTAAAAAGCAAAAACAAATCCCTGGTGGTTAGTGTGCTTTCTGCCCACCCGGGGGGCAGATTGGCGGCTATTGCCCACATCTGCCTCCCAGGGGGGGCTGAAAGACTGGAATTTGGGAGGGGGCATTGGCATGCCCATTTTGGGCAGCTCCCACCCCTACTGGCATAAAATGCACAAAAAATCCCTGGTGCCTAGTGTGCTTTCTGCCCCCCCTGGGGGCATATTGGGAGCTATTGCCCCCATCTGCCTCCCAGGGCGGGCAGAAAGACTGTGGAATTTGGGAGGGGGTGCGGGCATTGGCATGCCCATTTTGGGCTGCCCCCAACCCTACAGGTGTAAATAGAAAAAAAATCCCTGATGCCTAGTGTGCTTTCTGCCCTCCCGGGGGGCAGATTGTGGGCTTTTACCCCCATCTGCCTCCCAGCGGGGGCAGAAAGACTGTCAGTGCCCAAAAAAATGGGAGGAGCAAAAGCCCATGCCCAAGGGGCCGTTCCCCCCTCCCTGGTGCCTAGTGGGTGGATCCCTGCTTGGGGATTGCCCTCCTGAGGTGATCCCCCAGCAGGGATCCACTAGGAAGGGGTACCATTGGAAAGGGGAGATTCTCCGCCTTCCAATGATATCTCTCCTGTCTGCCTCAGTGTTCAGGGGGCTGAGATAGCACCCTGAGCACCGAGGCAGTGAAACTGGAGTTTCAGTTTCTCCGAAATGACGTCAGCGTGACGTGCGCACCAACCGTCATTTCGGAGAAATGATCAGAACACCGTCGGAAGCTGGGGAAGCTCTTCCCCAGCTCCTGAGGGTGTTTTGACAAAAAGGAAATCCCTCTGGTGCCCGCACCAGATGGATTTCCTGTGCCATGTGCGTGGATGGCCGGGAGCCGTCAACGTACATGAGCACTGGTGCGGCAGACGGTTCCCGGCCGTCCGACGCACCGAAAGGGTCAACTTCATTTAGAACCTGATCATTTTCATATGCATTGATCCACTCCCTTTCACAGATGTTACCAATGGTGACTCTGATGCATCAATCGTGGAAACGACACACTCTTCTTCACTTTGTACATTGCTTTTCGCATTATCTTTGAGTGGCATCCTGGACAAACAATCAGCTCTGAAATTAGCCCCTCCTGGTATATGTTTTATCTCAAAATTATATTCTTGCAATTTAGATACAAGTCTAACAAGCCTGGAAGAAGGAAATCTGGTCCCAGATCCGTTCATAAGATATATCAATTGTTTGTGACCAGTTAACAAATCAAAGCTATTTCCCCATAAATAAGTTTTCAAGTTTTCCACTGACCATGCACAAGCAAGAGCTTCTTGCTCTAATGTACTGTAACTAGCTTCAGCTGTACTAAGTGTGCGTGAAATAAAAGCAATAGTATGTTCCTTCCCTTTGTGTGATTGGGTCAGAACAGCCCAAGCCCAACCAAACTAGCATCTACAGTCACTGTACATTTATTGTTGCTACAAAATGGTTGTAATGCTGGTGCATTTTTAATCATATCCTTTACATTGAAAACGCCTCATCGTGACTTTGTGTCGAAATAAATTGCTCCTTCTTATGCGTCAAACTACGCAGTGGTTCCACACATATAGCATAGCCATGCATAAAATGTGTGTAATATTCACTGAGACACTGGAAGGATCTCAGTGAATCCTTACCTGTGGGCACAGGCGCATTCACAATGGCATCAATAAGATTTTTCTTTGGTTTGATTCCTTCCACTGTAATCGTTTGACCTAAATACTCCAATTCTTTGAACAGGAAACAACACTTATCTTTTGAGACAGTCATTCCTCTTGCTCAGTACACCTAGCACACATTCTAAGATGCTATTATGTTCAACAATACCTTTCCCGTAGAACAAAATGTCGTCCTGAAATGCTTGCACCCCTTTGACGCCTCCAAACAATCAATCCATAATTTTCTGGAAAACACTAGCGGCTGATGCTAGTCTGAATGGTAACCTCATATATTTGTAAGCGCCAAAAGGGGCGACAAACGTAGTAAGGTCCTGAGATTTTTCAGACAACGCTACCTGATGGTTTGCTGATTTAAGGTCTATCAGAGAAAAATGAGTAGCTTTAGCTTCACCAATAGCTATCAACAATTCTTGTACCCGTGGTAAAGGATAACAGTCCACAAGAATGTTCTTGTTAAGAGAGCGTAAATCTGCACATAGACGCAAACTGCCATTTTTTTCTTTTTTAGCCAAAACAATGGCAAAAACCCATTCAGCTGAATATGCTGGCTGTATAATTTTGTCATTGCACAAACCATCTAAAAGTAGTTTTAAATCCTTTCTTACATTGAGTGGCACACATCTGACTTTATGTTTGATAGGTATAGCATTTTTTTTTACTTAATGTCATGTAGAACTCCCTTTACACATCCAATCTTGTCTTCAAATACATCCTTATATTTTTTTAAAATGTCATTCAATTCAGAAGTTTTTTCTTCTTCACACATTTTAATTGATGTAACAAGCATATCTCCTAAAACTCTAGGTGTGTCACAACCAGGTTTAAGAATGATTCCCATCCTTCCTGGATCATGCCAACCCACAATATCACGCCCTTTTTTTGCCACATAGATTTTTGTTTGTATTTCTCTACCTAAAAGGTTGAGTGTATCTTGAAAATATCTAATCATATCTATATCCTGTCCCCCAAACACCTTAGGGTGTACATCAGGTTCCAATAATTCTTCACCAAAAGTATTCTTGTAAAAGGTGATATCTGAGAGGATTGTAATAGGCGAACCTGAATCTGCTGTTACTTCCACTGTTATTGCACCAATAAATGCTTAACCTAAAGGTGATTTAAATGACTTACTGGATTCATCTACATCAATAGTTAACACTAGATTGTTAATCATGCCATCTTGTAGTTCTTCAATAGCATTCACTCTCACAGGCATGCTAGTAGGAGACCTGAAATTTGACCTACAAACGCTCTCAAAGTGACCCATTTTTTAACATCTGTTACATTTCCATCTAATTGCAGGACAATTTGGACTATTTCCTATGTGTGATTTATATCCACACCTGTAACAAACCAGTTTTTTTTTTAGCTCAGTAGATTGTTTTTAACACTTGAACTTTCTGCAACTTTTCTTCTACTTGTCACAACGCAAACTGCATCTGAACAAGCATCAGTTCCTGTGATAACTTTGCTGGACATGGTTGAACGCTCTATGCTCTTTGTGATGTCTAATACGTCATTTAAAGTTGGATTTCTGCAGGCCAACAAACGTTCTTGAATCTTCTTTGAATGACAGTTGAACACAATTTAATCACGAAGATACGTGTCCAACATGTCTCCATATTCACATTTAGCTGCTAGAATCCGTAAGTTCGATATATACTCTTCAACACTCTCATCTGCATACTGCTTTCTTTGGTTAAATCTGTGTCTTTCCAACATAATGTTTGGTTGTTCTGTGAATCTCTTAACAGCCTCTGTGAATACATCCCAAGGAATACATTGACCTGCAGGTGGTTCGCTCTCCGGAAGATTATCAAATATTTCACATCCAGCATCTTCTAGCAATCCATATAATACCACTTTTTTCCTTTCATGTGAATATTCCTATCTATCAATGGCAATTATGTAGCTTTCAAATGCCCTGTACCATTGCTGCCATTTAACTAGTGACTTCCCTGGATTCTGCAAAAATTGATTAATCCGGCAATGCTGCATCTGATTTGCCATTATAAGTCAAATTTGTAAATTTTAAATGTATTTTAGTGTGTAAAATTCCTATATTCTTTTACTTTTTCCTTAGAAATATCAATATTCGTCATATATATATATATATATATATATATATATATATATATATATATATATATATATATATATATATATATATTATCTACTGGCGGTCGCCAGTAGATAGTTATAGTTACAACCTATTATCCATAGGAAATCCGCGACATTCTATTTGAAATAACTCTCTTACCGGTTGACGTATCTTCGCAAAATTTTCAAACTTTGTGGGGCGCTCCGGTCCGCTCCTACCCTGAAAGTCTCGGGGGATTCGTCAAGCGGGGGCCGAGAAAAAGGGGGGTCCCAAAACGCGTTTTCCCCATGCAATTTTCCATAGGAAACTTTAGACACGGCTACAACCCGAACTGCTGAACGGAATTACACCAAATTTGGCAAAGAGGTAGTTCTTGGTTCAGAAAGAACCCTTTTTGTTAAATGGTGTAAATCCGTTCAGTAGTTGCTGAGAAAATCAAAAGTAAAAAGATAGATATATCTAGGGCCGCGGATCCTCCCGAGCACGAGCTTTATGTTAATTGGCTGTCAACACTCCAAATCAGGAAGTGTTGGCAGCCATTTTGTCCTCGGTAGAACCGAGGGACAGAAACAAGTGCGCAAAGCGCAGAAAGGGGGCAGGGTAGAAACACCCTGACCCCCTAGGTCTGCTCAGGGGGTCCCATAAGGACCCCCTGGGCAAAATTTTTTTTTTTTTTTAAATCGGCAAAAAAACGATCCCCGCCCCCTTCCTTCACCACTCTGCAAACGCGCCCCCTGGCGCGTTTGCAGAGGGGGAACGAATTCCCCTTGAATACTGGGGGTCCCTGGGGCCAAGTAGCCCACCAAGAACCTCCAGTATGCGCCAGGGGCTGCCTTGCAGAGAGGTGTACAGAGGCCACGCCCTTTTACACCTCTCTGCAACGCAGCTCTATGGTGCTTTTTGGAGGTATATGGTGGGCTAGTTGCACCCCAGGGACCCTCAGGATTCAAGGGAGTTAATCCTCCGACTTAAAAACGCGCCACGGGCGCGTTTGCACAGTGGTGAAGGGAGGGGCGGGGCTTCAGGTGACATGTGTGCAAACAGGCCCCGTGGCGCGTTTTAAGATGGGGAATTAAATCCTCTTCAATCCTGAGGGTCTCTGGGGCCAACTAGCCCAACAGGTACGTCCAGAAAGCGCCACAGAGCTGCGTTGCAGAGAGGTGTAAAAGGGTGTGGCCTCTGTACATGTCTCTGCAACGCAGCCCCTGGCGCATACTGGAGGTTCCTGGTGGGCTAGTTGGCCCGTAGGGACCCTCATGATTCAAGGGGACTTAATCCCCCAACTTAAAACGCGCCACGGGGCGCGTTTGCACAGATGTCACCTCAGGCCCCGCCCCTCCCTTCACCATTGTGCAAATATTCCTCTAAAATCAGCCGAAATACGAATTCTGATTTACTCACCTGTTATCAGGAGAGACCTCAGTGCTGCATCTTTCAGCCCAGTACTAATCCTGAAAAGTAATTTTAACCGTACTTACCAGTAACTTGAATTTCCTTCCATAGACTAACATTGACTGGTTTCACTTGGAAATTCTTCTAAGTGTGGAGTTTTGGAACTTTAAAATATTCCTCTAAAATCAGCCGAAATACGAATTCCGATTTACTCACCTGTTATCAGGAGAGACCTCAGTGCTGCATCTTTCAGCCCAGTACTGATCCTCAAAAGTAATTTTAACCGTACTTACCGGTAACTTGAATTTCCTTCATAGGCTAACATTGACTGGTTTCACTTGGAAATTCTTCTAAGTGTGGAGTTTTGGAACTTTAAAATATTCCTCTAAAATCAGCCGAAATACGAATTCCGATTTACTCACCTGTTATCAGGAGAGACCTCAGTGCTGCATCTTTCAGCCCAGTACTGATTCTCAAAAGTAATTTTAACCGTACTTACCAGTAACTTGAATTTCCTTCCATAGGATATCATTGCCTGCTTTTTGCTGAAAAAGTTTCAAAGTGTTGATTTTGAAACATACAAATATTCCTCTAAAATCAGCCGAAATCCGAATTCTGATTTACTCACCTGTTATCAGGAGAGACCTCAGTGCTGCACCTTTCAGCCCAGTACTGGTCCTGAAAAGTAATTTTAACCGTACTTACCAGTAACTTGAATTTCCTTCCATAGGCTAACATTGACTGGTTTCACTTGGAAATTCTTCTAAGTGTGGAGTTTTGGAACTTTAAAATATTCCTCTAAAATCAGCCGAAATACGAATTCCGATTTACTCACCTGTTATCAGGAGAGACCTCAGTGCTGCATCTTTCTGCCCAGTACTGATCCTCAAAAGTAATTTTAACCGTACTTACCGGTAACTTGAATTTCCTTCATAGGCTAACATTGACTGGTTTCACTTGGAAATTCTTCTAAGTGTGGAGTTTTGGAACTTTAAAATATTCCTCTAAAATCAGCCGAAATACGAATTCCGATTTACTCACCTGTTATCAGGAGAGACCTCAGTGCTGCATCTTTCAGCCCAGTACTGATCCTTAAAAGTAATTTTAACCGTACTTACCAGTAACTTGAATTTCCTTCCATAGGATATCATTGCCTGCTTTTTGCTGAAAAAGTTTCTAAGTGTTGATTTTTGAAACATACAAATATTCCTCTAAAATCAGCCGAAATCCGAATTCTGATTTACTCACCTGTTATCAGGAGAGACCTCAGTGCTGCATCTTTCAGCCCAGTACTGATCCTCAAAAGTAATTTTAACCGTACTTACCGGTAACTTGAATTTCCTTCATAGGCTAACATTGACTGGTTTCACTTGGAAATTCTTCTAAGTGTGGAGTTTTGGAACTTTAAAATATTCATCTAAAATCAGCCGAAATACGAATTCCGATTTACTCACCTGTTATCAGGAGAGACCTCAGTGCTGTATCTTTCAGCCCAGTACTGGTCCTGAAAAGTAATTTTAACCGTACTTACCGGTAACTTGAATTTCCTTCCATAGGCTAACATTGACTGGTTTCACTTGGAAATTCTTCTAAGTGTGGAGTTTTGGAACTTTAAAATATTCATCTAAAATCAGCCGAAATACGAATTCCGATTTACTCACCTGTTATCAGGAGAGTCCTCAGTGCTGCATCTTTCAGCCCAGTACTGATCCTCAAAAGTAATTTTAACCGTACTTACCAGTAACTTGAATTTCCTTCCATAGGATATCATTGCCTGCTTTTTGCTGAAAGTTTCTAAGCGTTGATTTTTGAAACATACAAATATTCCTCTAAAATCAGCCGAAATACGAATTCCGATTTACTCACCTGTTATCAGGAGAGACCTCAGTGCTGCATCTTTCAGCCCAGTACTGGTCCTGAAAAGTAATTTTAACCGTACTTACCGGTAACTTGAATTTCCTTCATAGGCTAATGTTGACTGGTTTCACTTGGAAATTCTTCTAAGTGTGGAGTTTTGGAACCTTAAAATATTCCTCTAAAATCAGCCGAAATACGAATTCCGATTTACTCACCTGTTATCAGGAGAGACCTCAGTGCTGCATCTTTCAGCCCAGTACTGATCCTCAAAAGTAATTTTAACCGTACTTACCGGTAACTTGAATTTCCTTCATAGGCTAACATTGACTGGTTTCACTTGGAAATTCTTCTAAGTGTGGAGTTTTGGAACTTTAAAATATTCCTCTAAAATCAGCCGAAATACGAATTCCGATTTACTCACCTGTTATCAGGAGAGACCTCAGTGCTGTATCTTTCAGCCCAGTACTGGTCCTGAAAAGTAATTTTAACCGTACTTACCGGTAACTTGAATTTCCTTCCATAGGCTAACATTGACTGGTTTCACTTGGAAATTCTTCTAAGTGTGGAGTTTTGGAACTTTAAAATATTCCTCTAAAATCAGCCGAAATACGAATTCCGATTTACTCACCTGTTATCAGGAGAGACCTCAGTGCTGCATCTTTCAGCCCAGTACTGATCCTCAAAAGTAATTTTAACCGTACTTACCAGTAACTTGAATTTCCTTCCATAGGATATCATTGCCTGCTTTTTGCTGAAAAAGTTTCTAAGTGTTGATTTTTGAAACATACAAATATTCCTCTAAAATCAGCCGAAATACGAATTCCGATTTACTCACCTGTTATAAGGAGAGACCTCAGTGCTGTATCTTTCAGCCCAGTACTGGTCCTGAAAAGTAATTTTAACCGTACTTACCAGTAACTTATATTTTCTTCCATAGGAATCCATTGTCTGGTTTTCAGCAGAAAAGTTTCAAAGTGTCGATTTTCACAAACTACAAATATTCCTTAAAAATCGCCTGTATGACTTAAACGCATTCTTTCAACTGTTTACAGGAGATGCACCAGTGCAGGATCCAGGATCCAACACTGAGTAAGAAAAAGTAACGATAACAGTTTTTACCTGCTAAGTGAATTTCCTTCCATACGATAACATTGGTGATTCTATGAGAAAAAGTTTCTAAGTGTCAACTTTTAAAATACAATAATATTCCTTAAAAATCACGACTGTAACCAAAACGCTTTTACTCAACTGTTTACAGGAGATGTACCAGGACTGAATCTAGGATCCAGTCCTGTGGTTAGAAAAGTAATCCATAAAGTAACTAATTGCATTTAACTAGAAATTCACATTGAGCTGAATGTTGCATTGTGTTTGAAAATGTGTTGCCCATTGCAACAACTGTAACTACTGTACTTAAAAGTCTATTGCCTATGTGCAAAGTATTTAAACTAAAGTAATTCATTCTGAGAAAGTATTTTTGTAATGTAATGTATAATGTAATTACAATGTAATTTAAAAAATAAAATATGTAAAAGAAATTGTTTCTAAAAATGTAGTAAATCAGTATGAAAAAAATTAATATAAAAATTAATACATTTAAAAATTGTCATTTAAAAAACCTTTGAAATTCCCTGAAAAAACCGTAGGTTTCAGGCACGTTATAGTTACAAATTAGCATTTTAAAAACCTTTGAAATTCACTGAAAAAACCATAGGTTTCAGACACGTTATAGTTAGAAATTAGCATTTAAAAAACCTTTGAAATTCACTGAAAAAACCATAGGTTTTAGGGACAGTTATAGTTAGTTGGACATTGCACTCGTACAAAACCCGTGAAATTCCCCCGTTATAGTTAGTTCAGCTAACTATAACTCGCGCCCCGCAATGCACTGCTGATGACGTCACATATTACATCACTCATGACATGGTCAGTGACATCACTGATGACATCACTGATGACATCTCAAATGACATCACTGATGACATCATCCACGTGATAATCTGATGCAGCTCCTCACACCCTAATATAACCTTTGATACACCCAATCTAAATTACAGAGTGCCATTCGCAAAACCATAGACACTCCAACACCAATAACTACATACCCACTCACTAATTCTTAGGTCTACACACACACATCCACTCACTCACCCATACAGTCACTCATACTTATGGTCACTCAGTACAGGACTATCATATGCACTCTTACTCCTATATAGACACTCAAACACCGCCACTCATCCATAGAGGTACTCACACACCTAGTCAGTCATGCAAATAATTAAACACACTGCCATTTACTCACCTATACAGTTATACACACACCAGCTCACTTAATCATACAAATACTAGCACATTGTTACGCTCTTATACAATCACTGATACAAGCACACACTCATCCATACAGCCACTATCACAATCACTCACTCTCGCTTATAGCTATTTATATACTCCAATACACATATATACTGCCTTTCACATATGTAGTTACTCACACATGTACCACTGGGACATACATTCACTCACTAACACACTCTTACACACACTTACCCACCCATACAGTCTATCACAGATGCACTCTTGAAACCATCCACCCAGTGAATCACCCACTCACACATCTATGCACAGTCGCACACACCCCATCCACACAAACACTCAGGCACCCATACAGATACTCATAGAACCAATCAATAACCCATATAGACACTCATGTAGCTATTCGCAAATCCATGCATCCACTTACACACCAACAGACGGATACAGACATTCACACAGTTTAGTCACTAACCCATGCATTCAGTAAGATACGTTTAATCACTCACTTGTAGAGTCAGTCACGCACGTACTAAATCATCCATTCAGACACTTATACACCCACTCATTCTTCAATACGCCTTTCCCTATATATATTAAACATATTTAAACTTTACAGAAACACACAGTCACTGGATGATGTCATCAGTGATGTCATTTGAGATGTCATCAGTGATGTCATCAGTGATGTCACTGACCATGTCATGAGTGATGTAATATGTGACGTCATCAGCAGTGCATTGCGAGGCGCGAGTTATAGTTAGCTGAACTAACTATAACGGGGGAATTTCACGGGTTTTGTACGAGTGCAATGTCCAACTAACTATAACTGTCCCTAAAACCTATGGTTTTTTCAGTGAATATATATATATACACATATATTTATTTATACCAGTCCTGAACAGTAAAATGCTCCTTTGCTAATGCGCAATAAAATAAATCCGATATAGACCTAATGCTGAAGCGCGGTCTAGTCTTTCTTGGCTCAGAATCCTTTACTATATATGCAACGCGTTTGTTGCTTACGTGTATTGCGCATACAATAGTGCAGACAATGAGGAACCGGAGTGCACGCAGAAACACGTCACAATGCGTGCGCACGCTCACTGACTCGTGTTTGATGAAAAGAGTCTCCGTTCGATCACGCACAGGATGAAAAGCATCTCGTGCCTAACAGTGAGCTGCTTATCACTTCTGATTAATTAATATTTTTTTAACTAGAATAACTACAAAGTACCTATGGATGAAGTACAGCACACTTCATGCTCCTCCGATGTTTTTGTAAAATCTGAGTATCGACACTTTGCCTCGCTGGGTTATACTGCGCAAATCTGTTACCGATCGTCGCCAAATTTACGTTGTAATAGGAAGAACATAAAACAGAAGACTCGTAGTTGGTGTGAAAAGTGGAAGATGTTTTATTTTCTTGAAAAAAAGATTTGTAGATAAAAACCGACGAAGAGCAGGCAGGGAGCGTTGATGTAACTGCTGTCCAGTTGAGACTCCAAGGGAGGAATGCTCCACTGGACAACAGTCGACACCAAGGTAACAGAATTAGAACATATGTAAATATCAATAACAATATAAAACACTTAACCCCTTCCATGCGTCGGACGGCCCCCGGCCGTCCGACGTCACGGTGGGCGTGTGCGGAGGACGGCCAGGGGCCGTCCGAATCGCGCATGCGTGGAATTCTCCCGCGTCGAAGCGGGAAAGGGATACATCACCCCCCAGCGGTGCTACCAGTCTAATTTACAGAGCTTACTCTGCCCCGAGATACCAAACTACCTCCAGACTGCTCCTCAGTGACGGTGGAGGCATTCTCTCTCCCAGTGCACATCAGTATTTAATAGACGAAAGCAATTCTTCTATGCACAAAACTATTGATCCTAAAGGTTAACTCGCTGTGCAGCTGTCTGGGAAGCAGAGTCCCTCCTCCTCAGTGGGGAGATGACATGAGCTGTGTTATGTAGGCCTGGGGTGGCAGAAAGAGGAGCAAAAGGAAAACCGAACCCAGGGGGTGGGGGACAGAGTACTGCTATCCGCTTCCACATCTTCTCATTCTCAGTTAATGTGGCATGTCTACCTTTTTGCGCCAGGGATTCCCTTCAGGAAAGGCAAACATGGCCTCCGGAAACAGAAGTGATGTGGCAACAGGCCCATGCGAGTAACCCATTCTGCACTGCTTATTGTGTGAAGGAGGCAATGCCGCTGCCTGCCAAGACAGCATCTGAAGCTCCTCTTGGTCTCAGCTTGCTGAAAGCCACCTGGTGAGAATGCCTAGGTGCCTTTGTGGTTTGCAGTGAGCTTATATACAGTCCCAGTGGCTGTTTGTTTTCCTGTATAATTACGTCCTATGCATCGTTTTCCAGTTCAGCATTTGTGAATGCTATTGTTGAGTATGGTGATGCCTGTAAAGCACCAGTCATGCCTTTAGAAAAGGCCTAGTTAAGAATCAGCCAAGAATTAGTAGGCTTTCTGAATTATGAAATACGATGATTTTCAATAAATTTGAAAGGCAGTGAAAAGGTGAGCCCGGGTTGGGACAAATAAGGTTTGGCCACCCTGCGGGGCAGATTTACAAGAAAGTGACGCATCTGTAGAGATGCGTCACTTTCCCTGAGAAACCCTTGCGCCACCATGGATGCACCATATTTACAATACGGCGCACCATGGCGCAAGGATTGACAGATGCATCAGATATTCTGGCGCATCTGTTGGGGCAAAGGTCACGCAAGCACGACGCAACTCCAGCAATGCATTTTGAGGCCTATTCAAGCAGGTGCAAGGTTTTGACGCAGTGGCGTCCTAGAAGTGACGCAGTTAAATCTTGTAGATTTCACTGTGTCACTTTTACAAGGCTTTTCTGCGTGGGAACGCCCACCCTGTATACATTATACCTGACACAGGTATAATGTGACGCAGGGCTTTACAATGTGATGCATCTACCTAGATGCGTCACGCTGTAAATTGGCCGAATTTTTTACGCTGCCGCTGCGTCACAAAAGTGACGTAACAGCGGCCCAAAAGTGTCGCAAGGGGCCTGTAAATCTGCCCCTTCATCTTTTGCTACAACTGAGGAACTGCCACAAGCATCTCTGAGTGCATAAGTTCAGGTGGCATGAGAGATTGTACTATGATTAGCATAGTTAGCATCGCTATCATGTTAAGAATATTATTATAAAGACAGCTGTGCCGTTGCTATGTTTGCGAGGCTAGAAAAAGCAAAACCGGCCATGCTCCAGGCTTTGAAACTGGGGTGAAACCGCATTACGAAGAAAGGCAATAGGCTATTTACAGTGAAATTATCGGTAAACAGACATAATATCGAATTTTTAATATCGAATTGCCAAAATATCGAGTTGTTAAATATAGAATGGACAGAATATCGAATTGCCAAAATATAGTGGTTAAGAATATCGAAATTCAGGTAAGAAATATCGATTGTCAAAATATCGACAGTCATAATATAGTTGTTAAAAATATCGAATTTTTTTATAGTGTTTTAAGTGTTAGTATATGTGTTAAAAGTATGTATTATTTTTGTAATGTATGTTTTAATTTTTTTAAAGTAATGAATTTTATGTTATTTAATTTTTGCGTAATTTAATTCTGTAGCGGGTTGTGGGTTTATAGGGGAATAGGGTGGGAAGTAATTTAATTATAGTAAATTAAATATTAATTTTTAGGAATTATTAATTATATTTAATTTAATTTTGCGTTTTAGTTCTGTAGCGGGTTGTGGGTTTACAGGGGAATAGGGTGGGAAGTAATTTAAATTTAATTAAGTAATTATTAAATTTTATTTATTGGTATTGATAAATAATTCATTGTTAATTAATTATTAATTGGTCATTAATTTTTATTAATTGGTAATTAATTTTTATTAATTGGTAATTAATTTTTAATAATTATTTAATTGATAATTATATTAATTGTTTTAATTTATTATTCAGAGTGGGTTGTGTGTTTATAGGGGAATAGGGTGGGAAGTAATTTAATTGTAATTCAGTAATTATTTATTTTTATTTATTGGTATTGATTATTAAATTATTGTTAAATAATTCTTATTTGGTAATTAATTTTTATTAATTGGTAATGAATTTTTATTAATAGGTAATTAATTTTTAAGAAATAATATTTATTGGTATTTAGAATTAATTATTACATATTTTGTAATTGGTAAGTCATTTTAATTAATTTTTTATTGGTATTGATAATTATTTTATTTTTATTAAAATATTAAATCATTATTTTCCCTACTGTTGCACTCTTTGGAGTGGGAATAGTAATTTTTACCCCTACGCTATCCAACGCTTTCCCTACTGTTGCACTCACTGGAGTGGGAATAGTAATTTTTACCCCTACGCTATCCAACTCTTTCCCTTCTGTTGCACTCTTTGGAGTGGGAATAGTAATTTATACCCCTACGCTATCCAACGCTTTCCCTACTGTTGCACTTTCTGGAGTGGGAATAGTAATTTTTACCCTTACGTTATCCAACGCTTTCCCTACTGTTGCACTCTCTGGAGTGGGAATAGTAATTTTTACCCTCCCGCTATCCAACGCTTTCCCTACTGTTGCACTCACTGGAGTGGGAATAGTAATTTTTACCCTCCCGCTATCCAACGTTTTCCCTACTGTTGCACTCTCTGGAGTGGGAATAGTAATTTTTACCCCTACGCTATCCAACGTTTTCCCTACTGTTGCACTCTCTGGAGTGGGAATAGTAACTTTTACCCTCCCGCTATCCAACGCTTTCCCTACTGTTGCACTCACTGGAGTGGGAATAGTAATTTTTACCCTCCCGCTATCCAACGCTTTCCCTACTGTTGCACTCACTGGAGTGGTAATAGTAAATTTTACCCTCCCGCTATTCTACGCTAAAAATATTGAATATTTTTTATAAATATTACGTTAATATATATATGTGTTAAAAATAAAAATGTATGTTTATTTTTTTTAACTTACATTAATTATTTATTAATTTTAAAGTTATTTAAGTATTTTTAAGTATGTTTTAGTTAATTATATATATTATTTAATTAATTTTACATTACTTTTAAAATATGTAAAAAATTCGATATTTTGACTAACTATGGGGCATATTATCAAGGGCTTTATCGCCGCTTTAGCGGCACTTTTTGCCGCTAAAGCGGCGATATTTTTAACGCCCTATTAGCAAGCTTGTCGCTAACAGGCGTTAGCGACAGCTTTCCGGCGATAGCGGCCGGGTTTTACATCGCCTTGCATGTCAGCGATAATTATCGCTAATGACATGCAAGGTAGGCGTTCCCAACTAAAAGCGACAGAAAACAGTCGCTTACATACCTATCGCCTATTAGCAATACCTGCGAAGCGATAAAAAAACGTGCGCTAAACCCGATTAGCGCTTGTTTTTTAGAACTGATAAAAACATGACTTAGCAATGAAAGTCAATGGGAGGTGGATTGTAAGGTTAAGTCCCCAGAATTAGCGATAGGATTTTATCGCTGGATTTCTCGCGTTAAAGCTGGGTTTCGCCGCTATCGCTGGATATTTTATCGCAATGGAGATAAACCTTGCTAATAGCATGTTATTTCCACGGTAATATCCAGCAATAGCCGGCGATAAAAAAGGCGCGCTAAGCAAGGTTTGCGATATTTATCGCATGTTCTTGCTAATATGCCCCTATATCTTTTACAACTATATTTTGGATTCGATATTTTTGTACTTACCTGTTTGTAGATAGGGATTCGATATTTTGGCATTCTATATTTTTACTTCGATATTGTTGTAGGTCGATATTCTTGTAATCGATATTCTGTCAGTGATCCAAATTATCACCATGCATGCTCCTTCTCCGGAACATATTACATGGACAGTAAATTCAATTTAAGTTACCTTTTATTTTGAATATTTGTATGGCGCACGTTATGTTCTAAACAGCATTCAAACCACTCTGTAGGAAACTTCAGTCTCTGAGCGAAACCGATTGTTTCCTTTAACCCCTTCCATGCTTCTGTCGGCCAACGGCCGTCGCGAGCACTACCTCCGTAGTGCTGCGCACGTCCGTTGGCCGACGCGGCCCCGCCCACTCCGCTGAACCGCTGCACCGCGGCGGAATTGCCGCCGCGGTTAAGCGGTTAAGTGGACCTAAATAATACAGTGCCAGTGGAATCAAATTATACATTACTGGCGCTTTGTAGGGGTGAGGGAAACTCTGTGGAATTTTGGGGAGTTTTTATGTAAGTTTCGCCCACCCCTAGTCTGAACTAGGAAAAATACAGGGATCACAGATCCAGTATCTTTGCTCATGCTTCGTTCGTAGGTTACATGTGCATCTTTAGATCCACAGGGTGGGAAATTTGTTAAGTACTTTTGGGCCAATAGATGCTTTAAGTTATCCTCAAATGCTTCAGAGGATGGGTGTCTGTGAATCTCAGGGGGATTGAGTTCTGTATTCTAGGTTAATTTCCAAAGTAGGAATGGAATTGATCGTCTGTTTTTTGAGCCAGGGAGGTTTTAGGAGTAGGGATTCTGTACAACACAAGAAGGGACAGCCTTCCCATGGTGTAAGTTTCATATTCAGGAATTTCGAATTGCCAATGTTCATTGCTTTGTGGGTGTTGCAAGTTGTTTTGAATATGCATCTGGCTACATTCTGAAGCCAGTTAAGGGAGAGGAGAACAGAATTGATGTGACTCGAATTTCTTGTTCTTGAGATCCGTTTTGCTGCAGAATTGAGGATAGCTGTCATCGGGGCCATGTAGAATTTAGGGCATTCAATGAGCAGCGCATTTCCGTAGTCTAGCCTGGAAATGGCAAAGGGGCAGACCACATGTTTGTACTGAGATTCTAGGAAGAAGGGTTTGACATTCCTTAGAATCATGAGATGAAGACGGGCAATTCTCATTGTGGCATTACTATGTGTTAGCAGGTTTAGAATTATGTCAAGGGTTATAGCTAGAGGTGGGAAGAATGTTTCTTTCTACCCGCGGAATTGGCTGAGTTTGGCGACTCTGTGTTACTCTTGTAAAGCAGAGTTCTGGCCAAATTCTACCCATCACTATGTGGCAGAATTTTTAACAGCAAAGCTCCAGAGCTTTTAGCATCCCTAGTGCGATTTTCTAACATGGGCTGTTGTGGGCAGTCGCAGTCAGAGTGCTGCTTCTCGAGTACATTTGCTGCTGCTCAACTAGATCTTCTACTAGAGTGGCAGCAAAATCAGCTCGAATGGCAGTGCTCTTGTGCACCGCATGAGGCCATTTGTGCTGATTTTTCACTGCTGCTCACGCTATTGGCACTAAATTGCAGTGCAACATGCATATTTTCTGCCCATTGGCGGAACTCCGTTGAATCTCATGAAGTTTTTATGTGACTCTGAGGATTTACGTGGAGTGAAACTCTGTAAGTTCCACCCACTTCTAGTTATACAAAGCAAATTACAGTGCTTTCAATGATTTTGGTTTGGCAGCTCAAAGAGTCCAGCCAGTCTTGGACTGGAGTCTAAAAGTGAGGGGAGAATGAGAAGGAATTCTGTTTTCATTGGTGTTTTGAGGATAGCCAGGCAGAATGTCCTTTAGAGTCCAGAAAAAGTGTGTCTTCTTTGGATAAGGCTTTCTAATACAGCTGTGTGTCGATTGGCATGTGGATGACAGGATAGGTTCCATTATTATAAGATTGCAGTTAGTTGTTCCATGTACAGGCTTTCCATATGTTATATTGATTTGTATAGTCCACTAGCCACATGAGAGGGTATCCAGGTGCTTGGGCAGGTGTGTAGGTGTGAGGTCTCCGTGGTGCATATATGAAGAGCCAGGTATTCAGCATCTTGCGAAACTCAAGAAGTGAGGAGGAGGCTCTGATGTGTTGTGGCTTGTGGATGTGGGTGGAGCCAATAAAGGAAGTGGGTAGAGCCAGTGGAGGAAGTGGGCGGAGCCGGGGGAAGTGGGGGTGGCCTCCTAAAAATAAATCAGAGCACCTGCACTTAATATTTTTCAAATTAAGCACTGGTGCAACCGTGCATGCACAACTGGGTTTCCAAACTAGAGAGGTGTCATGCTTCCCGAACTTCAGTTATATGTTGACGAAGAGAGGTGGGCATGATGCTTGAAGGGGAGGGGGGGTTGTGGCGTCAGGGCGACACCGTCTGAGATAAGGATATACGCAGTGGATACAAGGCTGGGTCGCATCCCGGGAGGTGGGAGGGGAGTGCGTGGGTCATGAGCGTGCAAAAATATCTGTCCTTAATAATTGGGATGGTGGGGTACGTGCCGGGCCTCTCGCCCAGGGAGGGGCGGGGGGAGGGAGAAGGAGGAGGAGGAGCAATAACGAAAGGAAACGGAATGAAGAGGGGAGGGTAAAAAGAGGGAGAGAGGAGGGAAGAGGGAAAAAAGGGGGGTGGGAGGGATAGGGGTGGGGAGGATGGGGTATGCAGGTAGGGAGATGAGTGGGTAGGATAGCATAGGATGGGATATGATAGACGGTCAAATCTTAGAGGATGAACTCTTGGAGTGAGGGGGCCCATGTTTGTTTAAACACCTCCTCCTGGTCTTGTATGCTGTATATGACTCTTTCGTGAGTGGCCGTTTGAACCATTGCCACTGTCCAGTACCCTGGCGAGGGGGGGAGATGATTACCTTTGGCGCAAAGTACAGAGCTTGGCTGCAGAGAGCGGCGTGTGTAATAGGCGGCATGAGTGCAGAGGAGTCTGAGGTCATGCACGAGGATTGAGGAAGGGGAATAAGGAAAGGCGGAGGGGCATGGTCACCTTCAGGGTCTCCCTGATTGGAGTCCAAAAGAGCTGGACCGAAGGGCACTCAAATAGAATGTGGGGAATGTCACAACTTAGTCCCGGGCACCACCAGCACCTAGAATGTGGCAGTAGCCCAGCATGTTGCAGTCTCAGGGGCGTCCTATATCAGTTGTGTAGGAATTTTAGTCGAGCTTCACAGCTTCCCTTGTCTAGGGCCTCTACCATTTCCGACCAGTCTTCTTCTTCTACTGTGATTTGCAAGCCTGTCTGCCATGCTAGTGGAGAGGTGAGGTGCAGCGGCCAGGGCAGCTGACTTCGGAGCACAGGGCTCACGGTTCGATCCCCGGCTGCGGCAGCTCAGCTCAGCACCATGTGACTCTAGGCAATAGCTCACTTAATTTCTACGACGGCCCCCAGCGCCTTGAGACCCGTAAGGGTGAGTAGTTCGCGCTTTACAAATACAGATTTACATTTTACATGTTACACGCAGATTATGCATGAGATGCTGCGAAAACAAGTATATCACCAGGGTAGCATAGAGTCCTGAAATCACTCCCTTGTGACGTCCCCATGTTGTTAAATAGTCCACTATCGGGGAAGGTTGGAGTGTCCAGGGTCGGGGGCCTAAACATTGCCACAGGCAGTGTTGCAGCTGCATATGTTGCCAGGCCTGTTGTGGAGATAGACCAAATTCGTCTCTGAGTTGGGCGAAGGATTTTAGGTCACCGTTTTGTATGACCTGATCTAAGGTTCGTACGCCTGCTGCTTTCCATTTGGGCCATTTGAGTGTTTGGCCGTTAATGTGGATGCTATCATTGTCCCATAACGGGGCTTTTGCATGTAGGCGGTAATTTACGCCTAAAAGACGGTGCGCATGTTGCCGTGTTTTATGCGTGGCCTGTATCACCGGGTGTGGGAAGGGAAATGGGGGTATATTAGTACCATAAAGGGGGCTAAGGCCTCCCCCACACTTGACAAGTGATCGTTCCACTGTGACCCATTGCGGGGATCTGGTGTATAAGGTAGAAGGTAAGCGAGCTGTGAGAGGTGTAGGGCCAAGGAGTAGTGCTCCAGGGAAGGGAGTCCTAAGCCGCCAGAAGATCGGCGGCCCATGAGTTTGGATACAGATAGACGGGGGCGTTTAGAACCCCAGACGAAAGCCTGTATCCGAGTGTCTATGTGTCGTAGTGTATCTACGGGCACTACGATGGGTAACATTCCCAGGATGTATGTAAAACGTGGCAAGGTGGCCATTGGCACAGCTTGCTCTCTGCCCCACATGGAGAAGTCTAGGAGGGACCATTTGTTGAAATTGGTTTTCATTTGTGTGATTAGGGGCGTCAGATTGTTGGTGATCATGTTCTCCAGGCCTCTGTTCACTAAGACACCTAGGTATTTAAGACGGCGTGGTTTCCAGCGAAAGAGGTAGCCATGAATCGAGGCCTCCGTGGTGGTGGAGCAGAGTGGGAGGGCCTCACTTTTGTCCCACTTCACTTTATAGCCAGATAGGGCGGCAAAGCCGTCTATGACCTCTAGTAGCGCCGGCAAGGAGCGTGGGAGGTCTCTGAGGGTGAGGAGGACATCATCAGCGTAGAGGTATATTTTAGATAGGCCTCCCGCGATGGGGATACCCGTTATATGAGGTGAATTATGATTAAGAGCGGCCAAGGGTTTCATGGCAATTAGGAACAGGAGGGGAGAAAGTGGTCATTCCTGACGAGTGCCTCTCTAGATCTGAAAGGTGTCTGATAGGAATCCGCCGCAATTGACCTGGGCCACAGGACAGTTGTAAAGCAGACAGACCTTGGAAAAAAACTGGTCTCCCAATCCAAAGCATCTCATTGCAGTGAATGGGTAACCTCAGTCAATACGGTTGAACGCTTTTTCGGCATCCAAAGAGAGGGCCATAGCATCGTCCGATAGGTCTTTTGCAGCCCACAGTGTGTGGGCCAGCGTGCAGAGGCGGTTCCTGGAAGAGCGGTCTGGGACAAACACGACCTGCATGTTGTGGATAAGGGATGGGATGACTTTTCTCAGTTGGGCTGCTAGTATACTGGCCAGGATTTTGATGTCTCCGTTTGTAAGGGAGATAGGACGGTAGCTACCGCAGGACAGCGGGTCCCTTCCTGGTTTGGGTATAACCACAATCACCGCTTTGTTGGAGATTGGGCCTCCTGTAGAGCATAATGAAGAGTGGCAACAGCCTCTTCTCCTGCCCACTTATAGTATTCTGCTGGGAATCTGTCCTCCCCTGGGGATTTATGGTAGGGAAATTTGGCTATGGCTGCCGCGACTTCCTCCCCGCTAATGTCCCCTTCCAGAAGTTCCCTGCCTTTGCCCGAGAGGCGTGGTAGGTCGATGCTCTCAAGGTATGTAGCCAACTGCTTCTCGTTGGCGGGTGCGTCCACGGTATACAGTTGCAGATCGAGGGGCTGGCCATCGCAACCTCACGTTGCCTCAGTTGTGCTGCTAGTAGGCGGCCAGCTTTTTCCCCTTGTTCATACCTGTAAGGCATTGGAGGGCGTACTCAGCTTTGGAGTTGTTTAGGCTGTTGAGGGCCATACGAGCTAGTTCTAGGCGGTGGTGATTAGGTACTGAAGGGTGGGAGGAGAAGAGGTGAGTGAGGGAGATGATCTGGTCTTCAAGTTCGATACGGCGGAGGGCTACCTTCTTGTTAGCCGCTGCCGCATCTTGCATCAGTCAACCTCTGATAGTTGCTTTAGCAGCAGCCCATAGTCTTCTACAGGAGGCCACTAATGTCTTATTATCTGTCAGGTAAGTCGACAGATGCACCTTCAATTGGGTCTTTCCTTGGGGAGAGCGATACCTCTGGATATTGAGGCGCCAGGGTTTGCGGCCTGGGGAAGTAAGTCGTATGTCAACAGCGAGCGGTACAGGGGAGTGGTCGGATAGCGCTGCCTCTAGTATGCGTGACCCATCAACGAGTGCAACGCCAGAGTGGGATAGGAGAAAATAGTCCAGGCTTGACTGGGTTCCGTGGACCAGTGGTAGGAATATGTACACCTAGTCCACTGGGTTGCAGAGACCCCAGTGGTCCACAAAGCCATGGTCTGAGGCTATGTCACCCAGCAGAGCTCTGTCCCCATCATTCCCCTTGTCCAAGGGTCCTGTCCTGTCTAACACCGCGTCACGAGCAAGGTTCCAGTCCCCACCAATGATATATCGAGTCGCCTCTATCTCCATGAGTAGCTAGTTCAGTTGGAGAAAAAAGGAGCGTATATTCCCTGTTGGGGCGAACACCGAGCCTACAAACAGGGATTTGTCACACATTTTTAGCTTTAACAACAGTGACTGGTATAGATTTGCGAAGAACAGTGACTCTGCATTTCTGTGGGGGGTCCCCCTCGGTGGGGGTCTGCGTTGACACGCTGCTGTGGAATACATTCCCCACCCGATCCCGGCATAGTATGACGGACTCTATTGGCATCCAGGTGTGTATCCAGTAGAAGAGCAATATTGGTCTTTTTTTATCTGGAGGTAGGAGAGTACTTTCTTGCGCTTGATTCCATGATAGGATGCGTAGTGGGTGGGAGGGACAGGGGCCTGCCGCCGCCATCTGAGTCCTAAGTAGCGGGTGCGGGTGTTTGAATGCAAGTGAGAACACTAAGTGAGTGATACGCTAGTGTCAGTGGGGAGTGGTCTGGCCATTGTTCAGCGAACTTATAATTTTCACTTGGAAGGTGGTAGAATAGATTTGTATGCACTGAAAAAGTAGGGGCTTAGTCGGATATCAGTGGTCATTGAAAGGTAGGATACACCTATGTGGTGTTCAGTGTGCTACTGATATTAGCTCTGCATTCAGAGCCAAGCACTTTCTTTTCTGTCTGTTCTATCCAAGCTTTTCATCGAGCACTGCTGAACTAACATTAACTCAACAGTATCTTGAGAGGCTTCATTATACCAAGTTTCTGACAGGATCAATAGGTCGGGCTATGATAAAGATTAGGATTACAATAAGAAAAGCAGAGGCTGAGTGGCAGTTTATGGGGGCTATTTGGAGGTAGTGGTTCATTTGGATGGAGATCAGGTCTGTCATATCTGAGCAAGTTTATTTCTCTTTCCATTTTAAAATTTCCTTGGATTCCTTGTGATCCTCGGTCGAGTGACCTGGATAATGTTGGATGCCCAGTTGAGGGTTGCTTGTTTTGTAATTACTTCTCTATTGCGTGTGTGATTAAGGTTATGGAATTAACCTGAATATACCTTGTTTGGATATGTGCATAGGTTCCTTTGTTTTTTACCTGGACAGAAGTTGGTATTTGGGTGCAGAGAAGAGTAAGATTTACTTTTTGAGATGTGGTGAGTTCAAGGTTTTATCACAATCTATGATTAAATCTTTTAGGGAGGATAATGCATTTCTACTGAATAACTAACAATTAGGGTGCTTACTGGTACTTGTATCAAGAGTAATGTAAAGTGGTGGAGGTCAAGGTAAGAATTCATTTGGTACAGTCAGTATTTGTGAATTTGATTTTGAGTCACTCCAAATTACGCCATGAAAGAGTTTTGTGGAGGGAGAAATCCACCATCTGACACTCTGTAGAACACACTGTCTTAGTTTAGCAGAGGGTTGACGTAGAAACTTCCCCTCTGGCTCCACATTTTTCCAAAATGTGACAAGATGAGTAAAAGTGGAGTCATTTGCAGGGTAGGGACCTTGGCTTCACCTTAAGTAGGTTTCCACAGTAAAACTCCTGAAGGGGAAATACATATATAGTGTCTTCACAAAACGAAGGTATACCAAATCTCCAGTTGTGTTACAAATCCAGCAGGAGTCCAGCAAGTTTATTATAAGGAACTTCATCCACCATCCAGCGGCACATCAGCTCATAAAGACCTCTGCAGAAGGTTCTAAAGGAGAGAATAGAAAGCGAACTCTTAGATAAATACACATCCACAGATACCACACCACCTCCCTTCCATAGAGAACAACTAAAACAAACAGTGGTGAAAATATCAAGGGACTGTAGTGGTATACTATCAGAGAAAATAAAAGACAAAAGGGGAAAAAAGGCAAGAAATATCTGAGAACAAAGTGAGAACATATAATTATTTTTACTGACAACAGAAATTTGTGTAAGATTCCGAATGCATCCATCTTTCAGTTTCAGAGCGCCTCTAAAAAGCTTCACCACCCCGAAGAGGAGAGCTAACTTTTGAATGTTGTGCAAAATGTTTTGGAACCTTCACCACCATATCACCTACATGTACATGAATTTAGGTAGCAGCTTTAAAGTTGTCAAAGTACAATTTCCTCTTTGTATGGCCTTTCAACTCTTTTTCCAGACTTCTTGTGATTATCCCTCATGAGCAACAATATGACTTAAAAATGTAATTACCGAATTTATGGTCATCACAGGTAGAAATCTCAGGCCACCCCAACTACATGTCCATCACAACCAAAACATAATGTGCCATAGACTCAAATGTCAAAGGTCTTAGAATATCTAGGGAAATATCTTCCTGTGGCCCCTTAGGGACACCACTACATACCAAATTCTGACCTTCCTTGACTTATCAGCCATGTTACAGACAACACATTCTCGTACAGCTCTCTCAACTCGACTATTCATACCTGACTACCAACAGCAAATTCTCAATCTCACTTTCATCTTGCATATACCCTGATGTTTTTCATGAGTAAACTCAATAAGCCTCATCCTTAAGTTAGAGTGTGGAACCTATCTTGACCCTCTTAACAACCCATCTTGAAAAGACAACTCATGTATTACTGTTTCATCATTTTATAACATGTGATCAAGGTATCGGATCTCTTGCAATCCCTACCATCTTCATTACCTAGTCAAAGCCATGTGCACAAAGAACATATCTCTAATGCATAGCCATCTTTTCCAACCATTCTTCCTGTGTAACACACTCATCTGCAACTGCATGGACCCTGACTCTGTCATTTGACCGACATTCACCTCTTTCTTTCTTTTGTGATTCTCAGCCCCAACCATTCTAGGAAGACACACTGCTGCTTTTTAGGAGATACCAGGAATATCAGTAATGGAACAACGAAAATCCTCCTATGCCGCAATCCATTCCCAAATGCTGGCAGGAACTGCATCTAATTCTTTCTTATAAAGGTTTCTTGCAAGGGCTTGTGATCCGAGTAAACTTCGAACCAAGTTCCCCACAGAAATTGCTTAAGAGTCCTAACAGGCCAAAAGACAGCAAGAGCTGTTTACACTTTGAACCTTTATTTATTTATTTTTATTTGAAAAGTTTTATAAAGCGCAAGCATGACCCTGCAGGGTATCAGAGCGCTGTACATCGCCGCCTGCTGGTTAAGCTTGAGCAGGAAAACATAATAGATAACTGCGCATAAACAGCAGAAGCATATTAAAGACAAAAAAATAGACATATACACAGTAAACAAGATGCAGATTGCATCGTAGATAGGGGAGACAGGGTTGTAAGGTCATTTCAAATAGTTTGTGAGGCTACAGTACTATTGTCTCAAGTACCTATATATGAGCAGGCCTTGGACTTTTTTAAAAGTAGAGGTCGCGGAGATTTTTCTGATTTCTGGCGGGAAAGTGTTCCATATTCTAGGAGCAAGACCGGAGAAGGTGCAGTTATAAGTTCTCTTCTTTGTGAACTTTGAAGGTTTCAGCAGTAGAGTGTTTGATCTTCTTAGTGCGCAATTTCCACCCGATAGTTCATGTTTATTTGCCAGGTAAGTGGGCGTGTTCTGATGCAGTGCTTTGTGTGTCAAGCAGGCTATCTTATACCTGATCCTTGCATCTAGGAAAAGCCAGTTACGTTGGATTAGATCAGGTGTGATGTGGTCACGCTTTCTTGAGCCGGTGATGAGTCTGGCAGCAGATTTCAGAGTGGCCCTTAAAGGGGCCAGTTTAGCTTTGGGAAACCCAGTCAGGGTCGCTATTCCTTAGTCTAAACTAGAGATAAAAGGGATTGGACAGCTTGTTGCAGGTCAGTGGGCGGTAGGAAATGTTTGATTTTCCTTAAAGTGCAGAGTTGGTAATTAGTTCTTCTTGGTGTAGCACTGATCTGATCTTGTATATTCAGGCATTTGTCCAGTATTTGGCCTAGTGATCTAGTGGCGCTAACAACATGTGGAATGCAGTTGAGGTCTGTTAGTTGTTTGAGTCAGTCCTAAATGGGTGCAGTGTGATTGTGGGGGCGAGCAAGAGGAATTCAGTTTTGAGTGAATTCAGCAAAAGTTGGTTGTGAGATAACCATTGTTGGGTTTTTAAAAGAGCATAGTTCAGAGTAGTGATGTCATCCGGTGAAGAAATTTTCATATACAGTTTAGTATCATCCGCGTACATATGATATTGAATGTTAGTCCGTTTCAGAATTTCGGTGAGAGGTTCCAGATGCAGGTTGAAAAGAGTTGTTGATCCTTGTGGAACTCTAATTGATACCGGTTTACTGTTGGAAAGGTTGTGGTTGACTTTGAATCTTTGAGTTCTACTCTGAAGGAACAAGATAAACCAGTTCACACTGTACCTGATAACCCATCCTTGTTTCATGGAGGTCAATTAATTTGTCGTGTTTGACCATGTCAAACGCTGAGGATATATCTAACAGTATAAGTAGGCAAGCTTTGTTAGGGTCTAGTAGTCTTAGAGCATCGTCCACAATGTGTGTTAAAGCGGTTTCTGTACTGTGTCCAGATCTGAAGCCAGACTTGTATTGGTCAAGGAGCTGAAAATGTGATTACAGAGTTGTGTATGTACGTATTTCTCAAGTAGTTTGGACAGAGTCATGATATTTGAAATTGGTCGGAAGTTGTTAGGATCAGATAAGTCTGCCTTAGGTCTCTTTAAATAATTTGGTGGGCATAGGATCATTGAAGTGATTTAATGGTTTTAATGTAGTTAGGATGTTAACCTTGCAGAAGATCACCTTGGAGGCAAACACCAACTTTTTCCCCTGAGCCTGTTTTAGACTAAAACCTAGTCCTCTGCCACTGGTGTCAGTGATTAAGTTACAAAGACCATCTGAAACAAACTGCAGTTATTGAGCAGTACCCAAAAGAGATTTTATATTGTCAAGCTCACATTGACAGTCTTCTCCAAATAAATTCCACACCCTTCTTCAATAAACAGTATGTGTTGCTTGACTGACTAGCAATATTTAGAACAAAGTGTGTAAAATATTCAGCCATTCCCCAAAAATGTTTGGACAACATATTTCATCTTAGGAATGTATCTTCTGTATAGTTTCATTCTTATTTAGGATATATACATGAGCAGAAACAACATGTTCAGAACACCCAAACTTACATGTTCCCACTTTCCATGTCATGTCATGACTTTTCAGAACTTCGGAAACCTCCTGCACTCTCTCAGCATGCTGTTCACTTGTGTCACTATAACCCAAACCAAAGTATACAAAAAAGTGACGGATGGAATGCTTGAATTAATCTCTCCCATTAGAGCAGGGTGAAGACTGATCTGCATATACCTGGGTCCAGACTCTGGCGGCATGGTGTGCAGAATAACGATTGGCTTGGCATGCTGCCTCGAGTAATTACAAGTGGCTGAGATTAATTCAAGTATTCCATCCATCACTGTTTTGCGTAGTTTTACTATAACTCAAACCGTCATCCTGGAAAAACGTAATCCCACAAAAACTACTTAGTAATTTGATCACGAGTCTTTGAAACAATGCAGCAACAGAACAAAGTCCAAAGGGCATATGGCTGAAATGATACATGCAAAAAAGCTTAAAATACTGATGTAGGATCTTTAGACTCATCCCACAACCTTACTTGTTGGTAAGCTAAAGCCATCATCGTCCTCAAAATATGTAGTGTCTTCAGAAAATTAAGGTATGCAAATTCTCCAGTTGAATAACAAATCCAGCAAGAGGTCAGCATATCCAAGAAAAGCACGTTTGTTACAAGTAAGGAACTTCATCCACCATTTAGAAGCACATCAACCCAAACTCCTGATGGAGCCTCGACTAAACAGGGTGGGCTTCTTAGCCCTCCATTTGGCATTTATGTTGGCAAGAAGAAATCTGAGACAAGGAAGACAAGGAGGGAATAAGAAAAGTAAACAGAGGCTTGGATTTCTCACCTCCTGATTGAAATTATGATCTAAGCATTCAGCTAACTGTAGCCACTGTGACAAATTTAGAGGTCAAACTTGACCTGCTGGGGAAGCAGTCTCATAGAGCAGAAGAAGGTTTTGCCACTGGAGAAGACTTTAAATCATATGTGTGGAACCATTGGACCCAGATTTCAGGAGCAGGCACAATAATGCCATTGATACCAGGGAAATATGTTGGTCCACCCTCTGCTTTCTCCCGAAGATTTCTCTTACTAACTCAATTGGCTTATGGGGCGACCACCAAAGGTGTTGGGAAGCGGGACTGGTGGGGTGCTTTGTTTCGACATTTGCCAATAAAGAACTAACTACAGCGCCTCCCTCTGAGTCCCAATGCATATCTTTTGACCACTGCATTTAATTATAAATTATAATGTCTCCTGAAGGATGAAGTTACTGTGCCCCAGATAAGTGACAGACAGTTCTTCAGAGACCTGCATGAGGAACAGCCATCTTGCTCACATATAGACTAGGCTTGCATGGCATTGCTGTTCCCAAAGCAGAACATGCATTAATATGCAGCTCAGCTGCTGAAAACAGTAGCCTAATGTTCATGGCCTGAATGATGGACTGTTATTGCATAAGTGACCATAGCAAAGACACAAAAGAGAAAACCAAAAAAGACATGTGGGTGTGGCCTAGTGAACAGGCTTTACAAAAGTAAGTTCTAGTTCACACTCTTCAATAAACAAGAGAGAAGCAGAGGGTGTGCAACTGCCCTGGGAAAGGGAAATTTCAAAGTGTTGTGTGCATACGCACACAGTCGAACTGACCTACAATTACTTGCTTCACCAGCTTTAGGAAGTAGTTGACTGAAGTGGCACCAGGTGTCAGGGCAACCACTGATTGCAAATAGAAGTGATCAGGAAACAGAAGTAGAAGCATATACCACTGGTGCTCAATGTGACATTGGCAGTGGCGTAATTGTAGCAGAGGTAAATTGGCATAGGTGTAATGAGAAATAAAAGTGTAACTAAAAAAAAACCAAAAAACGATGCATTGCTTTGTTTTTTATACTTCTTGTTATACAACATTTACGTTATTTTCAATCAATGCCATTTAAAAAAAAGTACATAACAGAATCATAGTAAGGGGCAAAACCAGTCCTATCTTACTTATGTCTGTTATCATGGAGCAAATATTTTAGGGAATTTAGGGCCTAGTGTACAAAGATATTTCCCCGTAGATACAGAACTCTTAACTACATCAGGCCCTCAGAGTTCTTCAGACTGCTGCTGATGTACTCTCTTGCAAGGTAAAACCTGGTCATAAAATAAGTATTTGGGGCACTTTAAGGGGCAGGGTAACGTCCACCAACAAAACTTCTAGCATATACTTTATTTCTTTTCCAATCATGTTGGTACATTACAGAAAACTAGCAGTGAGCCAGAAAGATGTTGCACCCAAGTAACCCTTTTAGTCATTTGTCTAGGCACCCACCCTTGATTAACCCGGAAGACATCACAAACATGTATCCCACAATGCCCACGAAATGGGATCAGAGTACATTGTTCTGCCAAATTCCAGTGGTATGCTTGCATGCCATATATGCATTCTTTAAAGTTTAGGAAAAAGTCAAGTTAACTGTACAAGCCTACGTCACGGATGCAACTCTAATGTATATATTTTTGTTTTATTACAGTGCAACTTGGCCACGTACAGTACCGCAATAAAACATAGAAACTGTTGAGACTAACACAGGTGAGTAGCCCAATCTCGTGTCATTGAGGGGTTGGTTATATTTTCAGCATGTCCCTCAAGAGTTAGAAGTGAGAATTCCCTTCACTTTTTCCACTTGCATTGGGCACAAAGATATTTGATTTTCACTTATTTCAGATCAGTTTCCCATCTATTTGGGGGGCATTTTGGAGAACAATTCACCCCCTGTATGGTGGACAACTTTAAATTAGAGGACTTCTTAGTGGCTGGTATGGACAGCAGGAGTTTGGCTGCTGGGACTCCTACCTTAAAATGGGGGTCAAAATCAGGACTAGCACCCAGCATCCTGTTGCATTATATAATCACTTTACAGTACAGCACAGCCCTCTCACTGAGGGTGATACCCTTGTTAAACTATCAAATTGTTTGTAGGAGGCTAATACATGATGTGTATTTGAATTGTAAAAAGAAAATTCTATATCTCAGAGCCCTCCTACCATGTTAAAAACATTAAAAAGATATCACAAAATGGTCCATAATGGCGAAGAAGAGAGAACGCCTTAGCTCTTTTTGAAGCATCATAAGGGTATGAACACATATCAATATTATTTGACCTCAGTATTTATATCAGAAAAATAGACTTTCTGAGAAACGTTTTTGTTAGTGATCATTTATATGAAAAGATCAGACTCTTCTGGATCTTCTAATGAAATGGACATTCCAATGAAAACTATTTCAATGACTCCCGTCTTCTTTAAAAACAGTTGGGATTTTCATTGATATTCATGTCCCACATCTTTGAACTTATTTGATGTTTTTTGTTTTGGAATAATAGCAAACGCTTACCCTAACACTAGCCTCACCCAAACCCAGAGTCAATCTTGATTCTTGCTCTGACACTGACCTAACCCAAACCCAAAGTCTAACTTTACTTCTTGCTCAGACACTGACCTAACCCAAACCCAAAGTCTAACTTTAATTCTTGCTCAGTCACTGACCTACCCCAAAGTCTAATCTTGACCCTCCCTCTAACACTAACCTAACCCTAACATTGACTAACATTGTTATTCTGGCCCTAGCCTAACACTAAGACCTACAATGACCTAACCCAAAGTCTAATCTTGATTCTTGCTCTAACACTGACCTAACCCAAACCCAAAGTCTAATCTTGGTTCTTGCTCTAACACTGACCTAACCCAAACCCAAAGTCTTATCTTGGTTCTTGCTCTAACACTGACCTAACGCAATGTCTAATCCTGACCCTCGCTCTAACACTACCCTAACCCTAACATAGCCTAACACTGTTATTCTGGCACTAGTCTAACCCTAAACCTGACCATATTGAGAACCCTTACCCTAAACTTAACCTGACACCCTAACTTTACCCAGTTTATCCTTGGCCCTGTACCAAACTCACCCATCAACCTGTTCTTGACATTTAACTTTGACCTAAAACTCTAAATCTGAACATAATTCACTCTTTAACATAATAACCTCACCTAATTATTATTGCTGTTATGACGTGTTTCTGACATAACTTTCCAGTGAAATGCATTGCTTCATATTGTTTTTGTGTGTGTGTGTGAAATGGTTTGGGATGTAATGGTAGGAAACAGCTAGACACTGTGGAAAGGGGTTGACAGTTTTGAAGTGAGCTGAAACTGATCTCACTCACGGCTCACACAATCTAACTCACACAAAAAACTGGTTTCTGTAAGTGATCTTTGCTCATCCTCCCTAGCATGGCCTAATGAATGAATGAATTAAATGTATCTACAGCACCTAACAGCAACTTCAACGAAGTACCTTGATGCTGGGCTGAAACTGAAAGAAAGACAGAACAGGAACAGGGGTGGGAGCACACCCCTGTTCCTGTGAGAAAGACAGAACAGCCTGATTAGTAATGGCATGGAGTTGTAAACAGCCACGTTTTGAGAGACTTGTGGAAGACCGGGTGATTATTAAAGATATGTCTAGTTTGTGAGGGACAGCATTTCAGGTCTTGAATGCTCAGTTACAAGAGGAGAGGATTCCTACTGTGCAATACCCAGTGTGGGAGACAAAGATGAGCCTGAAAATAGAAGGGTGACCTATTGTGAAGCGTGAGAAATTATACTTTGAGCCAGAATGTAGCAGGAGTTTGTGATTATTACAATACACTGAGATTTCAGTAGAAGTCATTGACATACTGGAAGTCAGCAAGGAGATGCGTGGAGATCTGCTGTCTGTAAGGTGGGCCGATAAATAAATGGGCAGCTATGTTTTTGATCAGCTGCATATTTGAATACGATTTTGGTGAAGTCCAGAATTGATGCAACTAATCTTGTATAACACAGGTCTCTAAGTTCATGTCTTACCTCAGGGTGGAGAAAAGCCAGACGAAGTTATCTTTGCTAATTGATGTTTGAAGAAAAAATTAAGATTAACAATCGCTGCCTAGGTTACGAGTTTGATCAATATAGATACAGGAAATGCTTGAAGGAGGAGGCCACGAAGCGTCGGACCAGATGGAACTATGTGCCCCATCGGCTTAAGATGGTTGTTGTACATCAAGGTGGCAACTTCGTTCATGCAATTCTGAAAGCTGTTGACAGAGAAATGGCATTTGAATGCCATCTAGATCACAACTAATAGCCAGGTGTAAGCAGCGTATGATTACATTAAACGAGGCACACCTTTTGTTACAGGAAATTGCAAGAAGTGATTACATGCTACATGGTTTCTTCTGCTTGCAGAATTGTATATTTTTTACACGATGGGAGTAATAAGAAAAGTAAACTCACACATGAGTAAATCTACACACGTAAGTTTACACTTTTGAGTAGCTTTACTACTTTTGTAAAAAGTGTAAAATTACTCAAAAGTGTAGACTTACATTTCCCCAATCCCTGCAACAGGGGGTGGAGTCAGTAAAAACATCTTACAAAATTGTAAAGTTAATACTCCTAGTGACTTTGAAACCGAATTTTACGTTCCGCATACTTGGCAGAGACCTCCACAAACGAGATGGAGATTTCCCTTTGATAAATGATAGCAAAAATTATAAACCTGTATTAAAGTTGAAAAAATAGTTCTCATACTTTTATGTTAAATGTTAATGCAGTTTTTTTTATATGTATTTTAAATGTAGAACACAACACTATTAAATGAATTTTGAGTTAAATAATTCATTTCAGTATATTGAATCAAAATAATTTCTTAACAATATATTATTAAAATAAACCCCTAAAATATTTATATTGAATTATTATGTATTTAATGTAATTAATGTTATGAACAGAGTTCGTTTTTTTTAATAGAAAAAAAGTTACTAAAAATGTAATAAAATAGTAGGGCAGTTTGTGAATAGCCATGGGCTTATTCTGGTGGGTGGGTGCATGTCCCTCTATTAACCCTTTCCTACTCCAACCTACGCTCCTCCCACTGATTTGTAAATGTTCCCCATTTTCCAGACACTGCTCTCTATCCCTCCCACATTTACTAATTGAACATACACCTACCTGTGCAGAGACCTGCTCAGTCGGGTGGTGATGTCCGCTAATAAAAAGATAGGGAAGGCGGCGGTGTAGACTTTTGCACATTGGTTAGTGAGTAGCATTAGGCAGTACTTTAGTAGTACTATTGTAGTACTACTAAACAGACTACAAAATGCAGTTTGAGAACAGAACCCAATGTTTTTTACTCAGAGAGCTAAAAGTGATTGCAATTAAAAAATGCCCCTCTACGTTGTTCATGCTAGACAAAATTATTAAGTGTTAGTAAACGCCATTTTGCAAAAAGAATCTAATAAATGTATACTCGTTTCTAACTTATGAACCTTGTATAACTGTGTTCAAAGTAAAAAAAGATAACACCATGAACTGTATTGCATCATGTATATTTAATTGCATCATAGTCTGCATAGTCTGCTACTTGCAGCATAATTTACTCAAGGCTGCTGTGCAATGTGGGTCTAAGGGCCAGATGTACGACGTGATTTTGCATGCGCAAACGGGTTTGCGAACCCGTTTGCGCATGCAAAATCACTGTTGTCCATGTGCAATTCCTAAATAGCGAGTCGCAATTTATTTGCGGCTCGCCATTTAGGAATTGCAAGTCGCAATTAGGAAGGGGCGTTCCCTTCCTAATTGCGTCCGCAATGCTATGTGTGAATGTTTTGTGAACGCAATTGCGGTCGCAAAACACTCGCAAATTACCACCCTCTTCAAAAGGGTGGTAATGCAGTCGCAATTTGGAAGGCATCCCCAGGGGACCCCTTCCACATTGTGACTGTCTCTAAAAATACTTTTTAAGGCCAGGCAGTGGTCCCAGGGACCATTGCCTGCCCTTAAAAAATGAAACGAAAACGTTTCATTTTTTTTTTTTTAATGCATCCCATTTTCCTTTAAGGAAAACGGGCTGCATTTAAAAATAAAAAAGCTGCTTTGTTAAAAAGCAGTCCCAGACATGGTGGTCTGCTGAGCCCAGCAGGCCACCTTCCCTGGGAGGGCTGGCATTCCCATTAGGCTCGCAAATTGCGAGAGGCTCATTAATATTAATGAGCCTCGCAATTTGCGACCCCATTGGGAATCGCAAAACAGTGTAATAACACTGTTGTACATTTCATTTAGCGCCTCGCAATTTGCGACTCGCAATGAGTCGCAAATTGCGTGGCGGTAAATGAAAGGGTCATACATCTGGCCATTAATGGACTATTATTATATTTGCAAAAAAGTGGTCACAGTTTGCCTACTAACTATATTTCCGAATGGAATACAATTTTCCAAACTGACCTGTACAAAAATAGGTCAGTTCACAAAATACCGAACCGCAGGAGACTGAAGGACGGCCTGCCTAATTATTGTTCATTAGGCAGGTCGCAATTTATGACCCCCTTTAATTGGCCACAATCACAGGGATGGTTGACAGCAACAGTCCACCATTGCTGTGACTGTCTCTAAATTAGGAAAACTGTTGTTTTTAAACACACCCTGTATTCCTTTTTATAAAAAGTTTCACTGAGAGTTGGCAGTGGTCCAGAGACCAGTTCCTGCTCTGCTGAAACTTCCTCCTTGCACTGAAACTTTTTTGCCCTTCCCCTTTGCCAATCAGTTACCACCTGAACTTGGGAGCCCGTAACTGACCAATGGCTTGCGAACACAATTCCAGTTGCAATCCACTGATTTTCAAATGTTTTCAGTGTGGAATTCAGATTTCAGAGGCAGGCATAAAGCATCTAACTGTAAATCTCTTGTTTGGTAGTTCAGGTCCCTTCATGATTATATGTAGTTGGTCTACTGGTAGTTTCACAATTCTTGAGATTAAAGCATGAGAATGAGTTGGTAGAGGTTTTTTTTTTGGGGGGGGGGAGAAGGCCCTGAGAACCTGACCTGGAAGAGCATCAATAATTCAGATTAAACATTTCAAGAGGTAAGGTATAAGTATTGGGTAGATCTCTTCTCGAGGCACCATCAATTGGGATATTGCGGGGTCTAAGTTAGAGTTACATTCCTACTGATGGTGCACAAGGGATCCGTAGCTGTAGCAGTAGTGGTTATGTAGGAAGTGTTTGCTGAGGATGATAACTTTATTGAAAGTGGTCCTTCATGTTCTGCCTCTGATCAGGAGCAGGTTCTGGACTTTTAAGTTCATTCATAGGCTCAGCTTAAGTTGGTAGGTCCACATTCTTTCAGCCATCTACATCTTTAAGCAGTTAATGACCATGCTCTTGTGGTTTGCTGTCCTTTTCTGCTGATGCATCAAATTGAAATAGTAAGCACTGTAATGAGAAAGAAAGATAATAGGTTAATGCCATGATTTATTTATGGCAATCCTCATTATAAGTGAGGTTTCTCTTTCTCGCTATGGGACTTACGACAGCTGGAAGGCCTTTTAACCAAGCAGTGGCTCAAGAAGTAAGGTACATACCTCAGACTATAATCAGTGCATGAAGATGAGAGGTTTATTAGGAGAGGGCAATGAACAGAACACTTCTGTATTGAGTGAAGAAACTGTATTTAATCATGAACGACCATTTTGTTTGGATAATTCAAGTTCTTGCCCATTACGTTTATTTTAACAATTTCTCTTCATTTCTTTCTTAGTGTTGGTTTAGGTGAATCAGTGTAATGCTCTGTACAGTATAATATTTTGTTTTGTGTTTAGGAACAGGGTACTGAAAGTCAAATAAATCTGATGAACTTACCAGATTTTATTGCACACTCACTTGCATTCTGCATAGTAGTCCTTGGTACATTTTTTTAATGTTTTCACCTCAATAATCTTAGGAAAGTGTTTCTTTGTGTTTTAGTTTATCCATCCATTAAAATCCAAACCTATTGTACATCCCTTTCCACTCTGTGCATTTTGCCCCTAATCAATCACGTCTTGAGGAGTCGGTGCACACATAAGGAAATTACGACAGCTGTGGATGCCCACCAAGGTGTCTTTCCTTACGCACCTTGTTCGTAGTAGAATATTTATGTTCATTCCGCTTGAATAGGGCAAAGTTGTGTATCGGTGGTGCAAAGGTTCCCCAAATGATTTGAAGGAACTGTCCTTGTCTGGTTTTTAGGCGGCTCTAGCTCTGACAAATGTTTATATCTTTTGGCATAAGGTGATGTCGCAGATTTAGCAGAGCATACCCAGTCTTTACTCTCTCTCTCAGAACTTGTAAGGACAATGACTTTTATACAAGCAAGTGATAGTGTAAAACAGGCAACAAAAGAAATGAATCATAGGCGGTCTGATGAAACTTAGCGAGCGTTAGCAGTCACAGTTGCAATTTTGGAAATACAAACACGACTGGCTTGATGGACCCAGCAGTCCAATTTGCTTTTTCAAATAATCTGTTCTATTAAT
Source organism: Calotriton arnoldi (assembly GCA_963921515.1). Lineage (NCBI taxonomy): Eukaryota > Metazoa > Chordata > Amphibia > Caudata > Salamandridae > Calotriton > Calotriton arnoldi. The sequence goes on from CAWUFW010013925.1 coordinate 107,965, forward strand.
GCACTATGATATATGACCTGAGATCATATCCTTATGTTAAGCTATTCCTTTTCCTTGTTATGAATTATAGATTTGATATTGTCTTGTGGATTGTTACCTGCCTTGTTATGTTGGCCTAGGCCTGGCTGCCATGCTGCTTTTCTTTGCGCACGTTACACTGAGCCGGGCCTTCCTCGCCCTTTGCTCGTGCCAAGTTCTTTTGCACTGTCTGCATTTTCTGTTGTTCACCTTTTTGGGCTCAGTCTGCACAAACATGTACAAGGTCGCATAACAATGTATTTTGGTTCTTCCTGATATGGCCAGTCTCGCGCACCCAGACATAACATTATGTGCAATTGCCATGAAGAATTTGGTATGCTTTTAATACTGTGGTTTACTAGCGCTTAAAACACTTGAAGAAATCCTTTTCAGTGAGAAGAGCTATGATGTCCTGCTGATGTAATTTTGCATCTAGAGACTGAGGTATGGGGGTTCGCTAGTCAAAGCCCAGAGGTCTTCTATTTTTATAATAAACTATCTTACTGCAAGGGGAGGGTGGTAATGTTATTTATACGTTTATCCACTGAGCTCTGAGATGCTTTCCCCGTTTGTATTCTATGGAATTGTAACCATGCTGCTTATATTAGTCATATGCATTATGCTATTAGTACTGACACGTGTACTGTATATTAGAGCACGTAAGTTGGAATAAACATTTTAACCTATCCAGTGTCTCTTCCTACGCATCTTGTGGACAAGTACGAGTGAGTGGCGAAAGAGTGTTCTTGCTTCTGTGAGTCCTGAGATAAAGATACCGTGTTCTGGGTTGTCCAAACATTAGTACTTGGGTGCTAATGGGATGCTAAGCTAGTTGGGTTGGGGTTTTTGGGTGCTACGGTATATGGTGGCAAACCACTGTATTCCGGGGTCCCATTTTCCTGTGCATAGCTCTGTGTATGTGCAGAAACCTTATGACATGGCGCGACCAACGTGGGGCTGCTTATCTGCGAGACGCTTGAGTAGTACTTGTGCTTGTCCACAAACCCCTCGCGTACGCTTCCGGAGGCGTATGTGACGGTGATACCTCCTATATTGAATGTTTTATAGGTTCTTTCAAGCTTGATATTATTAAAAAAGGTTAGTTAACAGACCCATTTTTGTGCTCCCTGTTAGGTTGTCGAATATAATTATTTAGTAATGGCTGGTGTGGCGATAGCTGCACATAGTCGAGGAGCACTCCGAGACCACTTAGCTGTGTATGGAGTGCCCGATACAGGGGTCGAGTTGGTCTTTGTGGTTCAAGCCGATCCGGCTTATCACTTTGAAGTGTTTTACACTTGGATCACTTTTGAAGCGGTGGATGCAGGTGATAAGCTGTTTCATGAATATAAGCCCACCGCTGTTCCTGCTGCCTATCGACCCTATACTGCTCTTGAAGTACCTCTCACGGCTTGGCAGCACCGTGTTTGGTTTAATGGCGCCCTACCACAACCAACTACCGCAGTTCGTTTAGGCCCCTTGTCAATTCAGGGGGCCACTTGGCCTGTATTGGCCGGGTATACCCCGCATCCAAATTATCTGGCATTACCGCTTGCGGAACTGCGCACTATGCATACCGAATTGGTGCGAGTGCATCGAGCCTTGGTGACATACGTTACAGGTAGCCTCCATGGAGCTGCTCCTGTAGTCGCAGGCCAACCAGCTATTGCAGCTGGAGTGACTATAAGTCCTGTCATGGTAAATTCTGTGATGGGCAAACGTCCACAAAATAAGGACGACTATCCTTACTGGCTTGCAGAAAAGTTCGATCAGATAGAAGCAGTGTTTCCACATACATCCCCAGTAGATAAACATCGCATCCTCACGATAAGTTTGCCAAAAGACATAATCCCCGATTTGACATCATGTGAAAACTGGGGTAAGGTATTCGCAGCAGTTTATTCAAAATGTTTTGGAACTCCTTCCATGACGGTTCTACCCTCTGTAATTAAAAAGTACAGGATGAACATGGCCCTGAAGCGGCTGTGGAATTAGGGATGAGACTAGTGGGAGTGTTTGATGTAGTAGCTGAGCTGATCCTTGGAAATGTCAAGGGCGATGCTATGAACTTTCAAGTAGCGAATGCTTTGGCTTTGGTCCCAGAGTTGGACAGGCCTCGCGAATTACCGAAAATAATAGCCCGGGCTTATAAAACAATTGGAAGAAATAGCCTAGGCAACAAGCCTTTTGTAAAAATGCAAACTCAATCGCAAACACAAGTTATACAAACAAAAAGTGCATCTGAGAAAGATGATAAACCAGTCTTCACTAAAAAGAGTTGGAGACAGAAAAAACAGGGTAAGCAACAAAAGAAGCCGGGGTCGAGAGGCGCTTCCCCAGTTTCGGTTTCTTCTGAACGTACTTATGATTTACGTGATAGGTCAAGGATTAAATCACCAGAAAGGTTTCAGAGCTCTGATACGCGTTCTCCTCGTTCTTCACAGGCCCAGACGTCGTCACAGGCTGGTGGAGGAGGACGGCAAGATAGAGGAAGGGGCCGAGAGGCTCCCCAGGAGCGAGACCAACCTCGACAACAAGTCAGAGGGAAAGCAGAAGACTTTCATCTTCCTCGACCGCAATTTCAGAAGAAAAAAGTTGCCGCTGTTACAGCGAAATATGCCTCAGACCGTGAGAACGAGACTCCAGAATTGGACGTGGGCAGTGACCCTCCTAGACAGCGCCGCGGAAGTTACCATAGTGCGGGAGGCGCTACGTCCTCATATGGAGGCGACAGCAACTGAAACATTCGTTACTGTAGAGACAGCTGACACGAGAGTGGCACCCCCTGACAGACTATATAATCTAGTCATACAAATTGAAGGTGACATACCGCGTGAAATAAAAGGGATTTTTTGGGAAAATCTAACCTCTTCATATGACATTTTGTTAGCAGAGGTGGATTGGCCACCCCCATTCGTTTTAGCTGCACATAAAGGAGAGGAGGTAATCCTTCCAAGCTTTTCAAGGCATGTCCCAAAAGACAAAGCTGAAGCACTTGCAGCTGAGTGGGCTGTGTACCTGGCACCAGCGTTATACCGCAACCATGTGGGATGGGATGAAGAATCACCTCCCCATGCAATACCTTTGCGGTCACTACCGCAGCCACAACCCCAATATCCCATCAAACGGCAGGCAAAAGGCCCCGTCTCCGAAATTCTGACACAGTTGGAATATCAGGGAGTAATTGAACCATGCGTATCACCTATGAACAATCCCCTTTTCGTGGTTTCTAAACCCGATGGATCGTACCGCTTAGTTTTGGATTACCGGCATTTAAATACTCATTGTCGGAACTTTGCGGTGCAAAATACACACAGTTCTGCGCTTGTAGACAGTCTTGTTCGTAAAAAATACAAAACGACACTTGACCTTTCAAACGGGTTCTACACGCACAACCTAGCCCCGGAGAGTGGTCAATGGACCGCATTCACATCCGGTGGTAAATTATTCCAGTTCCGGCGTTTACCCATGGGCTATAAAAATAGTCCGGGTATATTCGCCGCCCGTGTTGTTTCTTTGTTAAATGACATTGATCAAGACGCATGTTCGTACGTTGATGACATCTATCTGACAGACGACGAGTTATATCAGCATCTGTCCCGTGTGGACCGCATTATTCTTGAATTTGCGGAGCAGGGTTACAAATTTAACTTTGCTAAGTCACACATTGCTGAATTTACCGTTCTGTTCTTGGGCTATGAGCTCAATAACGAAGGTAAGGGCTTAGCCCCCATTTCTTGGAAAAATGTGCACATTTGTGCCCCCAAATACTCTGAAGAAACTTCAGTCTTTGCTGGGTTTCTTGAATTTCGGGCGTACTTACATTCCCGAATATGCCCAGCGTATCAAGCCTTTGTATGCTTTGATACAACCTACTTATTCAAGGTCTTGCTGGCTGCCTGAGCATACCTCAATTCTGCAGTCTTTGCAGACAGACCTTTTGGAGTCTAAATATCTTTTGACTCGTGATAACCACACAAACCTGGTGATTAGAATAATTCCGGGGCGGTGGGATTCACCTATTTAACCTTTAATGAAGGTGATACAGTACCCATCGCATACAAGTCACATCTGTACACTTCCGCTGAATTGCGCTTTACATCTGTCGAAAAAGTTCTAACTGCAGTGCAAATGGCGATTCTGAAAGAACGCGCACTAGCACAGGGAAAGCGGATTCTGGTGGTAACACCCTGTCCTGCCCTGGAGGCAGTAACAAAGGCAAGTGTACCGAACTCAAAAGCAATGCATCCCCGTTGGATACAATGGGCTACATCCTTGACGTCATCAGACGTCACCTTTATTTTCGATTCTTCTCTTCAGACTCAGGAGTTCTTACAGTATGAATTCGTTCATCCTCCTCCTTTGTTTTTACTACCGCTTGAGGATTACAAATGTGTGATCTACACCGATGGTTCGGCGCAACCGGCCACTGGGTCCAAGCACGCTTATTCAGCTGCATGTGCTATTGTTGCGGGTTCCTTTGTAGATGGAAAGTTCAAATCCTCTGTAGTGCATACTCGCACACTTGGAGATAGTACCGCACAATTGGCCGAGCTGCATGCATTGCTACTTGCACTTGAGTTCGCTTCTCAGGATGAGACCACTCTTATTGTATGTGATTCTTTTTACTGTGTACAATCTTATAATGACAATCTGTTTTTCTGGTCGAAAACGACTACAAGGACGCAAAAGGGAGCACAATTAAGCATAAAATGCTTTGGGTTCGAGTGGCAGAATTGCAACAACGTCTGCCTCTCACACAGGTGGTTCACACCTTAGGCCATCAGCGGGTGGGCGCACACGCTATTGGTAACGATCTGGCAGATGAAGCTGCCCGTTCAGCAGTAGTCACGTGTTCAGTAGCAGCGGTTACCAGGTCCATGTCTAAAATAGACTCTGTTATTCTAGCAGCTATTGCTGCAACCAAGGAAGGTGATAATTACCCTACAGGTTTCCCTTCCAAGTATTCTTACAAATTAAGTCCCGAACAGGTTCCTTATGTAACAATACCTGACGTTGGAGATCGGCTGATCCCCAACGCGGACCGCAGGAGTGCCTTGATATCAGCTGCACACGAAGGCATGGCTTCTGCTCACGCAGGTGTGTCAGCTACGGTTTCCATCTTGCAGCAGCGTTATTGGTGGCGTGGGTTATATAAAGACACCCGTGCTTTTGTGCTTTCTTGCGACGTTTGTCAACAGATTAAGCCTTCCACGGTAACACGTCCACCACAAACACCGCTCTGCATTGCTAACAGACCCTTTGGGTGTGTTTACTTGGATCACTGCGGTCCATTCTCATCAGACACTGCCTATAAATACATCTTAGTGGCAGTGGACTCGTGCACACGGTTTCTCTGGGTCTGGCCACAACGGAGTGCTGACGCCCGAAATGTAATCAGGGATTTGCGTGTCTTTGTGGGAATTTTCGCATGCGGCACCTTCCATTCGGACCAAGGTCCAGCGTTTGCCTCTAGGGCTTACAAGGATGCAATGGCTTCGCTTGGGGTGCGGGTGAAATTTTCGTCTCCGTATAGGCCTGAGGGCAACTCTATCGTTGAACGAATGAACCGTGACTTAAAGCAATCCTTAACAGCTAGGGTTATAGGTACTGGCAGGAACTGGCTGGCCCATTTGTATACCGTTCAGCGTGCACTTAATAATCTCCCTAGAAGACCTCTGGGTGGGCGGACCCCATACGAAATGCTCTTTGGCATAAGAATGTTTGTGCCTGACCTTGAGGGTCCAGACATCGCGGCGCAATCCGCCAAGTTTGATGTAGATAACCATTCTGCTATGTTACAGGACTTACAAGAAGCCCGAGACAAACTTGCAACTACACATTTACCTTCAGCCACAGATCCTGCGTTGCAGATTCCGGTAGCCGGCTGGCTTCCGAAAGTTGGAGAACTGGTTCGAGAGAAGGTTGAAAACAACAAAGAATTTGGCCCCTCTTTTCGTGCACCGGTTCCAGTTCTTGGCCTGAAGGGAACACGTACAGTCATTTTACCACCGCTTCCTGGTCGCAAAGAGAACAGATACATCTCAGTTGAAAATGTCAAGCTACAGCGCCTGGCCGATCCTGAATAGTGTCACACCAGCGGTCTCTTGTCCTGCCATTTATCGGACATATGTTCATAGTCCATCTGCACGAACGATCGCTGATGCTGTAATTGAGATGGTTGATTTGCCTGAAACTACGATTGATCCCCAACTCTCCACCAATATCGACGAGGACGAGTATACTTATCCTGCATCAGAATCGGTGGCACATCAGCCAACAACGCCACTAAGCCCGACTCGTTATTCCTTTGATTCGGATTCCACATCTTCAAAAGTTCCATCCAAGTTCAGTATTTTTATATCCTGGTTTAGAGACAATTTTTTGATTCCCCCTGGACATACATCTGGTTGGTACTTTTCTTGATATTTTTGTTCATGTCCATTGGCTTTGTCACAGTGTTTTTTCTACTAATCAATGGTCACTATTTACCTGAACGCTCTGCTGTAGACTATGTTTCTGGAACTTTGGCTCCTCATTCCTCGTCTCACATCATGAAGCGTGACCACACATTTGTGAACATTTCAGCCTTCCCAGTTGCTGATGGCATCGTATGGGATGCAGTGAACTATCAAATCCATGGTCCGACGGAAATTATTAATGTACCTAATGTCCTTCGTGTTTCAATGGGTGATGTAGTACAAAATAATATTCATTCTGATGATTGGGATGTGCATGCCGTTGAAGCATTGTTTGCCGATTTAAAATATTATGCATCTTTTAATGCTGAAGATTTATATATGAATTCTGCTAATTATGCCGATTTGTATTGTTACCAACATTGGGGTAATCATTTTCTCCATAAGCCCAGTGCCCTGCGTAGTTCTGTTAACTATACCCAATGGGAACATTGTCCAAACCCCTTGCCAGGTAGCTCTCAAACTCTTCGAAATAAGTTTAATTATTTTACTGATTTTAATCGGTCGAACCCTGCATCCTATTATTTTAGACTTAATAACACATCAACTCAGAAAATTATGTTGACACACACCAAATTGCTTTATTCAGGTTCCTTTCTGAGTGCCCTAGCTGTGGGTGGTTATGAGTACTGGGATAATACAGTGGATTTAAAATCTATTTGGGGCTCCAAGCCATGGCAGGTACAGGGAACCGAGGCGTTGCATCGTGCTTGCCTCATCCCTACCCAAATTATGTTCCTAAATGCTTCCATTTATCAGACTACATGTTGGGGCCTAGCAACCACTAAACAATTGAATACGCCATCAATACCATCCCTATCGAGTTTTCCAAATGAAAGCTCACGATTCAATCTGTCCCTCGTGTCCCTGCAGGCAATGTTACAAAATAATTCGTTTAATGTTTCTGAGCTGGTTCAGTCACCCTGGTTAGTATGGCCTATATCATCTAATGCATGTCAAATGCGTTTTCATGATACTGGTGCTAGCTACACACAGAATAGGCCTGATCCGAGGTTTACTGATGCCCGTACTGTCACTACATACTCTGTTGGTAAATTATGCAAACAATGGTTGCAACATTCGTCCCTTGATTCTGTTAAACAACATTTGTCCCTCCTTACAGGCAATATTGATCTGTCCGACTTTGTTTTGGGACCTCGTGGTCCCCGACCTAAGAGATTCATTTATGAAACGTATAATGAACTCTGGAAGCTATCACAAATGGAAGCTGCTTCCCGTCTTCGGGAAATAGATCAAGCAAATATGGAAAAGGTGCTTGCTGTTGTTGACAATAGCATTAATACCCTGTCTTCTCGCATTTACACTTTAGAGAATATTGTGTCCTCTGTTGTTGATATTGTACAAGATGATGTTTCTGTGTTATATCATGGTCAGAATCAATTGCGCTCAGTTATGCAGTTTGCATGGACTTTACAAACACTTAAGTTAGGTAAAGTGCCTTGGCATTTTTTGAACACCTCTGCCTTATTTCTACCTTTTAACTTAACTGACAAACAGCAATTTATGTCCATGAAAGATGCAACTTACACTCTATTACATATCGAAAAGGTGGATCCTTTGCCGTTCTCTGTTGCAGAACTCGATTCTGCTGTATGGCTAGTTCATGGGGTTATCGTTTTACCTTTTTCCTTGTTTGAATTTGACTCGTGCATGAAACATTATCCTGTGGGCCGTTACCGGCCATTGGGCAGTGCTTTCCTGCATGAACTCTGGTCCTTGCCTTTCATGTATAAATGCCTTCGGGACGGCAAGGAAGTCTTTCTCACGGGGGAGTACTGCGACTCGACTATGGGTCATTCGCTTATTTGTAAACACATTAAATTGCATGGCTCATGTAGCGTTTCCTCTCCTAATCTTGCTTGTGTGCTGAAAGGTATTCCTGCTCCTGTTATTTCACCTACTTTCACTCTCCTTTCCAATGGTAGTTATTTACTTTTAAATAACGAAAACTGTTGTGGCCTGCAGGCTGGCATTCCTTACATTGTAACAGTTTCGCACAGGGTTGTCTGCTGCAAAAATGTGCTTTTTCCTCCCCCTCATGGCAAGGTTGATATCTCTATTTGGCCTTCCATCCCTACCATGGAGGCAGATTTCAATAGACTGAGCAGAATAAAGGCACTATTATTAAACGAGGAAGTTATGCTCACGTCCGCCCGGGAGACATTCATTCTCCAGGTGGCGAGTACCCACAGTGAAATACAGGCCCTTTTAAACACTAATCTCCCCCAACATTTTGGGGAGTTAATACATCGAATTTTTAACGCATCTAACACTGAAGGCCTAGTACACTTTTTTAAGGTTGTGGGGTCGGGCTTGGTGTCCTCCTTCCAAACTATTTTTGGTGTCATCCCGGCTTTCATACATTCTATTTTTTCCAGTGTCTTTGGCGGTTTCCCATTGATCCTCGCTTTAGCGGCTGGTGTCTTGCTCTTAATTTGCTTTCTGCGCAATGGCTGCTCCCCGATGGGACCTGCTCGATCCAGAACGCCTCCAGCTGCTCCGTGAGCGCCTTTTGGCTGGTTTTGGTGTCTTGCCATTGGCGACACTGAGTGTGTCATATACTCTTTCATTTCGCTTTGCGTATTTCACTTGCGTGCAACCTGTGATGACTTGTGTCCGCTGTCCTTTCACCTGGACTCTGGATTATTGCCTCTCCAATTCGTCATTGTCTGTTCCGGATTTTGTTCAGTTGATGGGTCCCTTAGAGGCCCATGAGCAGGACTGTTCCGTTGCTGGCTGTATGGCGCGTGCGGCTGCACTGGGGATTTTGGCGCAATGGGATATCTGGGCGGCTGCCCAGGATCTCCTACAACAAAGCTGTTTCGTTTATCACGCAAGTTGTCCCGCATTGCTTCTGGATGCTCCCTTTGTTGAGGAGCATTCCTGCTCTTTTGATCTCATGGATTGGATGGCATCTATGTTTTTTGACAATTCCAATGATGAACTTTTGGAGGGTATGGCTTTTTTCTGCACTTACACTTTCATGGATTGACTTGTTTTTCGCCGTTTGGGCGCTCCCTGTGCTCTACTGGATATATTTTTTTGTTTGCCCTCTGTCTTGGACGCCGGACTGTCCAGGGGAGGGTGTCTTGTGGATTGTTACCTGCCTTGTTATGTTGGCCTAGGCCTGGCTGCCATGCTGCTTTTCTTTGCGCACGTTACACTGAGCCGGGCCTTCCTCGCCCTTTGCTCGTGCCAAGTTCTTTTGCACTGTCTGCATTTTCTGTTGTTCACCTTTTTGGGCTCAGTCTGCACAAACATGTACAAGGTCGCATAACAATGTATTTTGGTTCTTCCTGATATGGCCAGTCTCGCGCACCCAGACATAACATTATGTGCAATTGCCATGAAGAATTTGGTATGCTTTTAATACTGTGGTTTACTAGCGCTTAAAACACTTGAAGAAATCCTTTTCAGTGAGAAGAGCTATGATGTCCTGCTGATGTAATTTTGCATCTAGAGACTGAGGTATGGGGGTTCGCTAGTCAAAGCCCAGAGGTCTTCTATTTTTATAATAAACTATCTTACTGCAAGGGGAGGGTGGTAATGTTATTTATACGTTTATCCACTGAGCTCTGAGATGCTTTCCCCGTTTGTATTCTATGGAATTGTAACCATGCTGCTTATATTAGTCATATGCATTATGCTATTAGTACTGACACGTGTACTGTATATTAGAGCACGTAAGTTGGAATAAACATTTTAACCTATCCAGTGTCTCTTCCTACGCATCTTGTGGACAAGTACGAGTGAGTGGCGAAAGAGTGTTCTTGCTTCTGTGAGTCCTGAGATAAAGATACCGTGTTCTGGGTTGTCCAAACATTAGTACTTGGGTGCTAATGGGATGCTAAGCTAGTTGGGTTGGGGTTTTTGGGTGCTACGGTATATGGTGGCAAACCACTGTATTCCGGGGTCCCATTTTCCTGTGCATAGCTCTGTGTATGTGCAGAAACCTTATGACAATATATGTTCAATTTAAGGTTGTTAAAACAAAGACCTGAAATTTATTTCCACTGATCCGGTATGATATGTGAAGTCCACTGTACAGCATGTGAAGTCAATAACTGTACAATATTTGGTGTGTATTTTGGCTCATGCAATGTTTTTCTCTCCTAGCGAAGCAGCCAGGATGGACCCTTGGGTGCCACCTAGATTCTTAGATGACTACCATGACGTCCACCTTCTCCATGCGGAATTTGGGATTCTTCACAAATTTAACATTATATTTCTTTCATAATAAGTGTTAATATTAATTGTCAGCAGCAGTAATTCACTTAGGACAGAATCTCCGATTTTCCATCCCTCTGGAATAATGTGTAAGATGAATTTCAATACTATTCTTGATGTAGACATTAGCTCGGCTGATGCGGTGGTGATCCTCAACCTGCACCCCACAAATAAAGAAGTACCAAGTTTTAACACCGTCTGTACTGAGTTCTGTTTTCCTTGAGACTTGGAACACAATTCTTCCTCTTCTAGGGGTTAGGACACTGAAGCGTATATGTTACTGGTGCACGTCTTCCTCCTAACCCTCCACTGGTATTCCATGTGAGACTAGACCAAGTTATTTATTCAATCCCAAATATCAGAAGCACCACCTTAGCCCAACTCTGTGCAATATCTAGAGATAGGGCTAAAATACTGCCCGTCCCATCATTTTCATAGCATAATTATAACTCCTTCTTAAACAGATAATGTATACATTACAGACCTCATTCAACTTATATGCAACATATCTACTCGTGGAGCAATCCCTTTCCTCAGCATCCCACATCTATTTGCACTGGGATGAGAGCAGTCAAAGAAGAACTACAAGACTACACAAAGACCAAGGGCAGCATGGCCATGAAAGAAAGGTCACTGGGTGAATGAGAACCCGTGAGAGACATATGAAAAAAGGGGAATTTATCACCATCAAGAGAACATGAGAAACATTTCAAATGGACCCAGTGCAATCCTTACAACACAGCAGACTTAGAAGTGAGGTAGGAAATACTCAGGAAATAGTTCTACACACATAGTTCTCAGATACACTAAGAGAAATTATAATTGTATTTATATAGCGCTTACTACTCCTGACAAGGCGTCGAAGAGCTTTTCGGCGCATAGCATGCTACTCCGGAACCCAAAAGGATGAGTGGCGAGTGAGTATAAGGGAAATATGTGTTAATTTGAGCGGTGGCCATGTGAGTCTGTTTGTTGGATTGAATAGGATATTAGAGGGATAGAAGAGGGAAAAGTCTAGAAGATGTTATTTGAGAGATCATAGTAGTAATGCCCCTTATGAGGCGTCAAAGCACTTTTTGGCGAGTAGCACGCTGCTCCGGAACCCATAGAGGATTAGCGGTGGGCTAGTAAAGGGAAATATGTGTTCATTTGAGTGGTAGACATGTGAGTTTGTTATTTGGATTGAATAGGATAATCGTGGGATAGAAGAGGGAAGAGTCTAGACAGTATTATTTGGTAGATCATAGTAGTTAGATGAGGCTTGGGATGAGTAAAAGGAGAGATGGAGGAGAGACGAGTCTCTAGAAAGGGATTAGGAAAATCATAGTAGCAAAATGAGGTTTGGGATACATGAGGGATCAATTTAAGAAGGGTTGCTTGGGCGATCATGGCAGTAAAATAAGGTTTTGTGTGTGCCAAAGAGGGATGAGGGGGAAGAGTCTGGAGATCATAGTAGTAGCAGGGGCGTAACACAGGCCCCCGCAGCCCCCGCAGTGCGAGGGGGGCCCTGAGCTGAAGGGGGCCCCCTCATCACAGAACTCTGGCATGAGAGCTCCGGATTAAATCCGGAGCGGGGGCCCCTCTGTGTACCTGGCAGGGGGGCCCCCCCAACTTTTGTTACGCCACTGAATAGTAGAATGTAGGTTTGGGATGAGTCAGAGAGTGGAGGTAAACGATATATCGCGAGAGGTACAGGTGAGACAGTAGTTCATTGGAGAATCAAGGGTTTGGTTTTTTTGTTCTGTTTTTTCCTCTTCTACGTCTAAAGTAGGAGTAAAGTAATACATTTATAGATACATAACTACATGGAAAGGGTATACTTGTATATATATTTTTCTTCTTCTACAGTAGGAGTAAAGCACTAGATATATAGATACAAAAGCAATCCTGTTCCATATATTGCTTTGTGGGTAATACAAAGCCGCTTGAAGGTAGATTTTCTGGCAACCGGTAACCAATGTAAGGCCCTCAAGGCAGGGCAGATGTGGGCTTGTGGCTTTACATGTAGGAGTAGTCTCGCAGCACTCTGTTGTAGTCTTTTTATAGTTGATAAAGATTAACCGTGGAAGAGGCCATTGGTGCAATCAAGGTTAGATTGTACAAGAGAGGTAGTGGCCTGGACCTTTGTGGAAATCCCAGGTGGAGGAAGATGCGTCGCAGAGTTTTCATGGTAATGAAGCTTGATCGTGCTAATTTATCCACATGGGCATTCATTGATAACTTGGAGTCCATGGTAATTCGAAGGTTTCTTACTTTCTTAGATAATTTAGGAGGTGTTCCCAGATCATCAGGTCAGGAGCAGAGTGAGTCTTAATTTTTCTAATCGCCAAATGTGAGAATTTCTGTTTTGGAAGCATTCAATTTGAGATGGTTCCATGTCATCCACTGATCATCAGCCCTGAGGCAACTAAAGATTTGTGAGTTTCCAATTTCTTTGGGCTTTCCAGTTTGAGGAGTATTTGTGTGTCATCTGCATAGTTATAGCAGGTGAGGTGAAATTCATTGATCGTTGCCGGTAATGACTTCATGTGGATGTTAAAAAGCATGGGTGAGATGATAAAGCCTTGAGGGGCCCCTGCTTTTGTGAAGTACAATTTGGATGAGAAAGGGGGAGAATGGATGACATTTGTTCTGTTTTGAAGGTAGAATGTGATCCAGTCGAGAGCAGTCCCCTCTATGACAGCTTCGAAGAGTGCCATACTCAATGGAGTCAAAGGCAGCTGAGAGGTACAAGAGAAGTAGTGCAGCCAGCCCGTTCCGGTCTGCTGTGTTTTTAAGATTGTTAGACCTGGCATCCTTGGCGTGGATCTCCCTTCCATTTTTTTTCACTATGCCTCCACTGTTGTTGATATGTTTTTGCTGGTCTAGATGCTTTGGGCACTTTGCCACTGCTATTCAGTGCCAAAGTGCAAGTGCTCCCTATGGTAAATTGATGTATGGATTAGTGACTCCATGTTTGGCCTATTTGATTCACTGTCAGACCCTAGTACAGTGCACTGTTTGTGCCCAGGGCCTGTGAATCAAATGCTGCTGGTGGGCTTGCAGCACTGGTTGTGTCACCCACAGGAGCAGCTTGTAAAGTGTGTCTCAGGCCTGCCATTGCAGAGCCTGTGTGCAGTCTGGTACTGCCATGTCGACTTGGTAAGTGCACCCACTTACCAGTCCCCAAACCTTCCCTTTTCTGCATGTTAGTCACCCCTAAGGTAGGCCTGCGGGCAGGGTGCATTGTATGTAAGAGGTAGGACATGCCCTGATGTGTGTGGCATGTCCTGATGGTGAATTACAGCCAATTTCGTTTTTCACTATTGCAAGGCTACCTGTCCCCATAGGCCAGAATGGGCTGTTTGATTATAACATCTTATAATCCTAACTGACCCAGGGAACATGGTAGAAAAATGAATTTAGTATGCCTGAACTCAGAATGATAAAATACATCTTTTAGTGAAGTTGGTTTTAACATTCTGTTTTTGAAAATACCACTTTTAGAAAGTAGGTATTTTCTTGCCTAACCATCCAGCCTGCCTCTGCTAGCTTGTGTATTGTATGTCTGGGTTTGTGAGTGACAGGGGCTGGGGGACTCCAGGAGACAGGATGAGTCAGCACAGGGCTGAATAGACCTATCTGCATGTAGAGTGGTGGGAGGAGTAGCACCTGGGCCTGAATAGGGCTGTGCCTGCCTTCCACAATGCTGGCTCCACCTCCTGTGGTGCGTCTGATGTCCCTGGCCCACATTGACAAAGGAAGAAGGTGTGCACTGGCAGAATGCACCCAGAACTGGTTTGGACTAGGTACAGGACCCTCTGCCTTCAGAGGACAAAGGATTTGCTAGTATAAATATTGGGACCCAGACCCCAAGATTTTAGATCACTTCTGGGAATCAAGACGAACCTTTGCTGAGGAGAAGAACCAGGAAGCTGAAGGAGGAGACTACCCCTATGCTGCGTGTTGTTGGGGTTGGCCTGCAGTGGTTACTTTATTGTCAAAGAAAGGAGAAAAGGACTGAGTGTGCTTTCATCATCTTGAAGAAGATCTCCAAGGGCTTGAACATTGAGCTTGCCCCCTGCCTGAAGTCTCAGGGATACAAGACTTCACCCCCAGCTCCCCTCCTGAATTCCCTTGCTGGGAATTGAAGTGTCTACTGCTGTTGGGCCTTCTGAGAGACTGCGTGTCACTGGGAGCTGGAAGCGCGACGCAATGAAGAGGAAGCGTGTCGCCGCTGCAGCAGCTGTCGTCGCATCGCAGAGTAAGCGTGCTGTCGCCATCGCATCACCGAAGCACCTCGCATCACCGGAGAAGCGTGCCGCCGCCACAGAGGACGCCGGCGCATCACCGGAGAAGCGTGTTGCAGGGCCTGTCGCGGCTCAGAAGATCGCCGAGTCGCTGCACGGCCGTCGGGTGTGCACGCATCCCGTCAACGTTGTCGCACCATGAGCAAGACGCCATTTTCTTGCATCGCACCAGATCATCATCGCATCGGAACCGGGCCGCAGTAAGAAACCGACGCATCCTCCTTTCTGCGTGTAAGGAATCGAAGCATCACCTTCCCTGTGACCCTTTTGTTTGTTTTGCGTTACGCATCCAAAGGTACATTGAGAGTAAAGTGTCGCATTTATCATCTTTATTGAACTGAGCTATTTTCTACCATTTGACAGTCATTTTTCGTATTGTATTGTGGATTTTTGTCATTTTGGGTCTTGTGTTAAGTCTATATAAAAATACTTATTTTTATACTACAACCTGTGTGGTGTCCATCTGTAGTGTTGTCACTGGGTTACTGTGTGTGCTCACAAATGCTTTACACACTGCCTCTGAGATAAGCCTGCCTGCTCGTGCCAAGCTACCAAGGGGGTGAGCAGGGGTTATTTTAGTAGTGTATCCCCCTTACCCTGACTAGAAGCAAGGATCCCTATTTGGACAAAGGTACCTACCTCTGCCAACTAGAGACCCCCAGTTCTAACATTGGTGGTCAGTGGTGAGGATTCTGGACTTGCATTTGTGACTCATATACAGTGATTGGTGTACACTACTAGTGAGTGCAGACCAAACGCAACCACTTACATTTTGGTAGATTGTTTTTCCTGGGATTTCTATTTTTGCCAAGAACTGCCAAGTTTAGTCACCATGAGCAAAACAGCATCCATCGCATCTGTGGATTTAGATTTTGAAGAAGAAAAGCTGGAAAGTTACACTGTAAAACAGCTGAAATACTTCTGCAGGAAATTGAAAGTTACTATGACCGGTCTCTCCAAGAAGGATGAGTTCCAAAAGGCGCTGAGGGCCTGGGTGGAAGCAAGGAGTACCCCTGAGCATGTGGAAGAGCATGAGGAGGGGGCTGAGGATGCAGGAGGGCAGCTAGATGGGCTATTGGGTCCAGGGGGGAGGAAAGCACCCTCCCCATCAGGTAGCAGTGTTTCTTCCAAGGGCCTGTCCCCAGGAGAGCTGGAGGACAGGGAGAGAAGTAGGGTGCATGAAATGGAGCTGACCAAGCTTAAGATGGGTGGGCAGTTAGAATTGGAGATTAAGAAATTGGCCCTAGAGGAAAAGAGGATGCAAATGGAGCATGAGAGAAGTTTGAGGGAGTTGGAGTTGAAAGCTAGGAGCTTAGAGATTGCTCCCTCTGGTGGCAGCACACCGTCCATGCCTGTTGAAGCAAGGGTGTATATACCTAAAGATGTGGTGAAAGAGTTTTATAAAAATGATGACATTGGGCAATGGTTTAAAGCCTATGAGGTAGCTATGACCTCACACCGGGTCCCTGAGAAGGATTGGGGAGCGGGGTTGTGGGGGCGGTTCCTTAGTGAGGGGCGGGATACCTTATTAGATTTGCCATCTGAAGTCCACAATTCTTATGGTCATATGAAAGAAGCATTGATGTCCAGGTATGGGTTGACTCCTGAACAGTATAGGCAGAGTTTCAGGAATTGCAAAAAGTTGGAGGGCAGTACCTGGGTGGAATATGTGACTTTTTTTTGCAGAGCATTGGATGGTTGGGTGAAGGGTAGCAAAGTGAATGATTTTGAAGCGCTCTTTGATTTGATTGCATGGGAGCACTTGTCAGGAAATTGTTTTCCAGAGCTACGCCAGCACCTTATTGATAGTAGGCTGACTAACCCTAGGAAGCTTGCTGAGGAGGCGGACCGCTGGGTGAGCACCCGGGTCCACAAGGGTCACTTGGGAGACTCCGCCAAAGGTGGGCAGGGTCCCCAGCAGAGGAGTGGGGGGCACAAGGGTAAACAGAGGGAGTTCCAGAAAGGGCCCCAAAGTAATCCCCAAGGGAACCAAGGGAAGGGTTCCCAGCCTCCCCCTGAAAAGAAGCCAGGGGCCCCGACAGATAAGCCTGTTCACAGGGGGCCCAAGACGTGCTTTAAGTGTGGTCAGTGGGCCACTGCTCCTGGGAGACTAGATGTCCCTTGTATGGAAAATCAGCACCCACTGGTGCACCACCCCGGCAGGTAGCTAGTGTAGCCCTGGGGGAGGAGATGGGTGCCCAAGGTGGGTGGGGTCCCGTAGCAATGTCCTTGGTCTCTTTAGGAGACAGTGAGATGGTCCCCAGGGCCCAACTGCCTGATAACACTAAGAAATACAGGCAGTGGGTGACCATCAATGGCCAAAGGGTGGAGGCTCTGAGAGACACCGGAGCCAGTGTGACAGCTGTCAGTTGTCGGCTGGTGTCTGAAGAGCAGGTGATCCCCAATGCATTCTGCCCAGTAGTTGCCACGGACAACTCAGAGAGCCACTGCAGAGTGGCTCAGGTTCCCTTTGAGTGGGGGGGGGGGGTCTCAGGTACCTTTCAAGTAGCTGTGAGACCATCCATGCCTGTAGACTGTCTGATGGGCAACGATTTAGAAAGTTCACCTTGGGCAGAGGTGGAGAGAAGGTCTCATTTAGAGATGTTGGGTCTGCCTGAGTGGGCGTGCGCGACCACTCGATCTATGGCAGCCAGTAGAGGTGTTCAAGAGGACCTGGAGCCTGAGAGGGTGGCCCAGGTGCCTGCCTTGAAGAGAAGAGGCAGGGGGTGCGGGAAACCGGCCCCCGTAGTTCCCACGGTCCAGGAGGAAGCAGAACCTGAGGGGGATGCTCTGGAACCTACAGGGGAGCAAGTGGCCGAACTGGGGGACCTGCCTGAGCTGACCCATTGGCAGCAAGAAGGAGGACCCTCCAGGGAGGAGTTCTGTGAGGAACAGAACAAGTGCCCTTCTCTTGTGGGTTTGCGGCAACAGGCCACAAACCAGGCAGCAGGTGATCAGTCTGGATCACATTGGATCTACTAGGAGAATGGTCTCCTGTATAGCGAGCCTAAGGTTGCTGAGCCTTGGTCAGCCCATGTGCTGGTGGTACCCCAGCACTTCAGAGCCTTCCTACTGGGTTTGGCTCATGATGTGCCTTTAGCAGGACATCTGGGGCAGGGCATGACCTTTGAAAGGCTTGTCACCCACTTGTATTGGCCCCAGATGCGCAAGAGTTCAGACACTCATTGCAGGACATGTCAGACTTGCCAGGCAAGTGGGAGGAAGCACAAGGTTCCCCTCCAGCCATTCCCTGTGGTCAGCACCCCCTTTGAACGTGTGGGTATTGACATTGTGGGGCCACTGGACCCCAAGACAGCCATAGGCAACAGGTTCATCCTGGTCTTGGTGGACCATGCCACCCGGTACCCGGAAGCCATCCCTCTTCGGACAGTGACGGCCCCTGTGGTTGGACGTGCACTGATGGGGATTTTCTCCCGTGTGGGGTTCCCCAAGGAGGTGGTGAGTGACCGTGGTACAAACTTCATATCCAAGTATATGAAGTCCCTGTGGCAGGAGTGCGGTGTTACCTATAAGTTCACCACTCCTTACCACCCTCAAGGAAATGGGCTGGTTGAGAGATTCAACCGGACCATGAAGGGCATGATTATGGGTCTGGAAGAACCCATGAGGCGTAAGTGGGCCGTCCTCTTGCCATGCCTTCTCTTTGCTTACCGTGAGGTGCCACAGAAGTCCTTAGGGTTCAGTCCCTTTGAACTGCTCTATGGTCACCCGGTAAGAGGACCTCTGAGTCTGGTGAAAGAAGGCTGGGAGAAAGCTCTCAGTAAACCTCCCCAGGATGTATTTAGCTACATGCTGGCCTTTAGAAACCAGACTAGGTGATTCAGACAACTCGCTGAGGGGAATCTGGAAGCCAGCCAGGAGGAGATGAAACGATGGTATGATCAGAATGCCACTCTGATCGAGTTTCAGCCTGGGCAGAAAGTGAGGGTCATGGCCCCCGTGGAGACTTGCGCAGCTCCAGGATAAGTGGACCGGACCATTTGAGGTGGTGGAGCGCAAGAGTGAGGTCACCTACCTGGTGGACTTGCAATCTCCCAGGAACCCTTTGCGGGTCCTACATGTCAACCGCCTAAAGCCCCATTTTGAGAGGTCCGAAGTGGGCATGCTCCTAGCAACAGATGATGGAATGGAAGAGGAGACAGAACCTCTTCCTGACCTCCTGTCTGCAACAGAGCAAGATGGGTCAGTGGAGGGTGTGAACCTCTCTAACTCCCTGACACCTGAGCAGCAGGAAGACTGTCGCCAACTGTTGGGACAGTTTCCTGACCTGTTTTCCCTGACTCCTAGTGTCACTGAGTGGTGCGTCCATGATGTGGACACTGGGGACAGTCCTCCTGTCAAGCACAAGGCTTGCAGAGTGACAGACAGGGTGAGAGCTTGCATCAAGGAGGAGGTCTCCAAGATG
Source organism: Calotriton arnoldi (assembly GCA_963921515.1). Lineage (NCBI taxonomy): Eukaryota > Metazoa > Chordata > Amphibia > Caudata > Salamandridae > Calotriton > Calotriton arnoldi. The sequence continues at coordinate 127,425 of CAWUFW010013925.1, forward strand.
TTTGCATTGGGGGTGATTGAGTCCTCTCACAGCCCTTGGGCCAGCCCAGTGGCCTTGGTCCCAAAGGCTGCCGCGCCTGGTGCCACGCCCTAACTCCGGTTCTGTGTGGACTACCGAGGACTCAATTCAGTCACCAGGACTGACGCGCACCCCATCCCCAGAGCTGATGAGCTCATTGATCGGTTAGGGGCTGCCCGGTACCTCAGCACATTTGACTTAACGTCTGGGTACTGGCAGATCGCCTTGACTGATGGGGCCAAAGAGAGGTCAGCATTCTCCACACCAGATGGGCACTACCATTTCCGGGTTATGCCCTTTGGGATGAAGAATGCCCCTGCCACCTTTCAGAGGTTGGTCAACCAGGTGTTGGTTGGACTGGAAGATTTCAGTGCCGCCTACCTGGATGACATTGCAGTGTTCAGCGCCAGTTGGGAAGAACATCTGCGCCACCTCTGGGAAGTGTTGATGGCGCTGCGGAGGGCAGGCCTCATGGTCAAGGCGAGTAAGTGCCAGATCGGGCAGGGTTCCGTGGTGTACTTGGGACACCAGGTTGGGAGCGGCCAGGTGGCGCCCCTACAGCCCAAGATTGATACCATTCTGGCCTGGGAGCCCCCCAAGACCCAGACAGAGGTGAGAGCCTTTTTAGGACTCACCGGGTATTACAGGAGATTTGTCAAGGGGTATGGCAGCATCGTTGCACCCTTGACAGATGTGACTTCCAGGAAGCAGCCCAAGAGAGTGATTTGGACTGACACCTGTCAGAGAGCTTTTGACGCCTTGAAGACTGCCATGTGCACGGCCCCCGTGCTTCAGGCGCCCAACTTCTCAAAAGAATTTGTTGTTCAAACAGACGCTTCAGAGCATGGTGTAGGGGCTGTTCTGGCACAGTTAAATGAGGAGGGCCTAGACCAACCTGTAGCCTTCATCAGTAGGAGGTTACTTCCACGGGAACAGAGGTGGAGTGCTATTGAGCGTGAGGCATTTGCTGTGGTCTGGGCACTGAAGAAGTTGCGGCCATACCTGTTTAGGACTCCCTTCCGGGTTCAGACAGACCACAGGCCCCTCAGATGGTTGATGCAGATGAGGGGTGAGAATCCAAAGCTGTTGAGGTGGTCCATTTCCCTACAGGGGATGGACTTTACGGTGGAACACCGCCCTGGTACAGAACACGCCAATGCTGATGGTCTGTCCAGATTCTTCCGCCTTAGTGATGAGAACTCCCTAGAGGTAGGATAGTTCTCCCCACATTTCAGCTGGAGGGGACACATGTTAGACCTGGCATCCTTGGCATGGGTCTCCCTTCCATTTTTTTTCACTATGCCTCCACTGTTGTTGATATGTTTTTGCTGGTCTAGATGCTTTGGGCAAGGTTAGATTGTACAAGAGAGGTAGTGGCCTGGACCTTGTGTGGAAATCCCAGGTGGAGGAAGATGCGTCGCAGAGTTTTCATGGTAATGAAGCTTGATCGTGCTAATTTATCCACATGGGCATTCATTGATAACTTGGAGTCCATGGTAATTCGAAGGTTTCTTACTTCCTTAGATAATTTAGGAGGTGTTCCCAGATCATCAGGCCAGGAGCAGAGTGAGTCTTAATTTTTCTAATCGCCAAATGTGAGAATTTCCGTTTTGGAAGCATTAAATTTGAGATGGTTCCATGTCATCCACTGATCATCAGCCCTGAGGCAACTAAAGATTTGTGATTTTCCAATTTCTTTGGGCTTTCCAGTTTGAGGAGTATTTGTGTGTCATCTGCATAGTTATAGCAGGTGAGGTGAAATTCATTGATCATTGCCGGTAATGACTTCATGTAGATGTTAAAAATCATGGGTGAGATGATAAAGCCTTGAGGGGCCCCTGCTTTTGTGAAGTACAATTTGGATGAGAAAGGGGGAGAATGGATGACATTTTTTCTGTTTTGAAGGTAGAATGTGATCCAGTCGTGAGCAGTCCCCTCTATGACAGCTTCGAAGAGTGTCATACTCAATGGAGTCAAAGGCAGCTGAGAGGTACAAGAGAAGTAGTGCAGCCAGCCCGTTCCGGTCTGCTGTGCTTTTAAGATTGTTAGACCTGGCATCCTTGGCGTGGGTCTCCCTTCCATTTTTTTTCACTATGCCTCCACTGTTGTTGATATGTTTTTGCTGGTCTAGATGCTTTGGGCACTTTGCCACTGCTATTCAGTGCCAAAGTGCAAGTGCTCGCTATGGTAAATTGATGTATGGATTAGTGACTCCATGTTTGGCCTATTTGATTCACTGTCAGACCCTAGTACAGTGCACTGTTTGTGCCCAGGGCCTGTGAATCAAATGCTGCTGGTGGGCTTGCAGCACTGGTTGTGCCACCCACAGGAGCAGCTTGTAAAGTGTGTCTCAGGCCTGCCATTGCAGAGCCTGTGTGCAGTCTGGTACTGCCATGTCGACTTGGTAAGTGCACCCACTTACCAGTCCCCAAACCTTCCATTTTCTGCATGTTAGTCTCCCCTAAGGTAGGTGTTAAGTCTATATAAAAATACTTATTTTTATAGTACAACCTGTGTGGTGTCCATCTGTAGTGTTGTCACTGGGTTACTGAATGTGCTCACAAATGCTTTACACACTGCCTCTGAGATAAGCCTGCCTGCTCGTGCCAAGCTACCAAGGGGGTGAGCAGGGGTTATTTTAGTAGTGTATCCCTCTTACCCTGACTAGAAGCAAGGATCCCTATTTGGACAAAGGTACCTACCTCTGCCAACTAGAGACCCCCAGTTCTAACAAAGATCATACCAGATGTCAATGAGGGCAGACTCTGTGCCTCTTCCTGAGCAGAAGCCGGTATGGTAGTCTGAAGGTATGGTGTTCTCTTCAATAAATTTGGACATCTGGGTGAATGCTGCTCTTTCTATCAGTTTGCCCAGGAAAGGTTCATTTGCAATAGGTCTGTAGTTGTCCGGGTCATGCCGTTCCAGTTTAATTTTCTTTAATAATGGTTGTGGTTTGTTTTGAGCCAGGTGCGTTGCAGCTTTCTAATTTGTTGTTTTATCTTTTTTAGTTCTGTATTTTTCCAAAGTGCTTGTTTTCTTTTGCCCTGTTTTGTTGTTTTCAGTGACATTAGGATATCAAAAGCTTCCTGTAGCCTCTCAAAGATTTTGAAAGGAATTTATTGTGTCTAGATCTGTGTTAGATGTTAATTGTTTTTCTAAGGTAAAGTATTCAAAATTGAGTTTGTTCCACGATTGATAGGTAGATGCGTGTAAGGTGTTCTTAGGTGTGTTGATCTGTGGTGTTTTATGATGGAAAGCTACCAAATGGTGGTCTGACTATGTGACTGGAGTAATCGTTTGAAAGGTAACTAGTTCTGGATTTTCAATAATGACATCAAGGATGTGTTCAGCCTTGTGTGTGGGTTTGTGTACAATCTGATGCAGGTTCAGTGTTACTAGGCCAATGATGATAGTTTTTGGATGGGTGATATTGCATTTGTCAAACCAAATGTTTAGGTCACCAATGTTGGAAATCAAGTTATTTCACCATTATAAAAGTAATACTACAAGTGCTGGAATGCAAAGTGAAAAAAAGGATTGAATTAGCTATGCTTGACATTAGACAATAGGAGATTGTTAGAATTGGCATCTTTTGGCGTGTTTTCCCTGTCTTTTTGCTTTCTGACCTCCCAGTTTTGACTCTGTTTTTGCTGGTTTAGTGCCTCTGCGCACTTTCTCACTGCTGTTCAGTGTTAAAGTGCAAGTGCTCCCGTTGTAAATTATGTTATGGATTGGTGTTTCCATGATTGGCATATTTGATTTACTTGTGAGGCCCTAGTAAAGTGCACTGAGAGTGCCAGGGCTGGTAAATCAAATGATACTAGTGGGTTTGCAGCACTGGTTGTGCCACCCACAGAAGTAGCCCTGAAAAGGTAACTCGGACCAGCCACCGCAGAGTCTGTGCGCAGTTTGTACCTGCCATGTTGACCTGGCAAGTGCACCCACTTGCCAGGCCCCAACCTTCCCTTTTTCTACATGTCAGTCACCCCTAAGGTAGGCCAAGGTACCCCTGTGGGCAGGGTGCTGTGTATATTAGAGGTAGGACATGTACTGCTGCGTGTGACAAGTCCTGGTGGTGAATTACAGTGTATTTCGTTTTTCACCATTGCAAGGCTGCCTGTTCCCATAGGACAGAATGGGGAGTTTGTTTATAACATCTTATAAACATAACTGGCCCTGGGAACAAGGTAGGAAAATAAAGTTTAGTATGCATGAACTCAGAATGTTAAAATGCATCTTTTAGTTAGGGTGATTTTTACATTCTGTGTTTGAAAATACCACTTTTAGAAAGCAGGTATTTTCTTGCCTAACCATCCAGTGTGCCTCTGCTAGGTTTGTGTATTGCATGTCTGGCTTTTGGATGACAGGGGCTGGAGAGGGGCAGCGGCTCCAGAAGTCTGATGGGTCAGGGCTGGGCTGAATAGACCTGGGTTGCATTTAGAGTAGTGGGAGGAGATTTCCTTGCACCTGAATGGGCCTGGTCTGCCTTGTACAATGCCGTCTCCACCTCCTGCCAGGAAGCTGCACCAGTGAGGACAGAACTGGTTTTGGCTGGGTACAGACACTCTCTGCCTTCAGTGAACAATGGATTTGGTGGTATAAATATTGGGGCCCAGACCCCAGAACCTTAGAACTCTTTTGGACCACGAAGACTGCCAAGAAGAAGAGCTGGAGAAGCTGTGAGGAGGAACTACCACTTTGCTGAGTACTTTGCTGTGTTGGCCTGCAGTGGCTGCTTCTGTCTTGGGCAGTGAAAGGACTGGACTGAACTTTCTGCAACTTCTTTCTTTGAGTATCTCCAAGGGCTTGAGGTAGAGCTTGCCCCCTGTTCAAAAAGTCTCAGGAACTGCAAAGACTTCAAGTTCTTCTGCCCTCAGCACTGGGGACTGTGTGTTTTGTGCTGCAACAGAAGAAAAAGCAACCCGATGCCGTCTACGATGCCGCTGCCGACTCCGTGTACTGAAGGCACTGCAGAGGGCACCGCCGCACCGCGACCCTGGTCTCACCGATGACGCCTGCTGATGCCGCCACCGAGCCGCTGCTTGCACCGTGACCTGCGGGCACCGCACTCCGCACCGCCTCGCTTCACGATGCCGCCTTGGTATCCCCGTTGTCGCCGCTCCACGCCAAAATCAACGCCGCTGCTTGCACCGTGGTTCGAGGGCACCGCCCGTAAGGTTACACGATGCACCGCCCTCATCCCGCACCGCAGCTTTGGCCTGCCGGCGACATCCACTCCAGTTCGTCAGCCGACGACAGCGCTTCAGCAACGACGACGCCGCTGCTTGCACCGTGACGAGCACCGCATCACTTTGCACCACGACCCTGGTCTCACCGACGACGCCCTGTGATGCCGCCACCGAGCCGATGCTCGCACTGCGACCTGAGGATACCGCACGCCGCACCGCTGCACTTCGCACCGCAGCACCCGACACCTGCCTACACCAATGCTCCTGACTTTAACCACAAGGAGTTCGTTCTGCAACGCGTGTGACTTCAAGGGCCCGACGACTCCTGCATCGACCTCCGGAACCGACGCCTGCGGACGCTGTACTTTCGGAGCTCAACGAGAGGTCTCCGACGCCCTGCATTTCTAAAGGTACTGTTTTGCGGGTCTTCCCGACGCAGTAGCTGGCCCGCGACGCCGCGGTCAGGCAGCACTGTTTGGATTTGTTTGTTCACGATGCCATGATAGCCCCAGAGGTAGCTATCTACTTCAAAGAGCTGTTTTTCAAGGTTATTTTGATAACTGAAGATTTCTAAGTACTGTATTGTGGATTTTTATCGTTTTTGGTCTTGTCTTAAGTATATAAAAATATTGGATATTTTTCTAAACTGGTGTGGTGTCCTTTTGTAGTGCTTACACTGTATTACTGTTGGTTATGTGCAAATGCTTTACACACTGCCTCTAAGATAAGCCTGACTGCTCGTGCCAAGCTACCAAGGGAGTGAGCAGGGGTTATGTTAGGAGTGTAACTCCCTTATCCTGACTAGAAGGAAGGGTCCCTACTTGGACAAGGGTGAAAGCCCTTGCCAACTAGAGACCCCCATTTCTAACAGAGATGTATGCGCACCACAGCACAGACATGAGAACTGGCATAGGGATTGTTTGCTATTTCTTCAACTAGTCTACTTGTGTAATATTTCCAATATCAGACTTTACTAATATCCCTAAATGAAGTTAAACATGTCAGTGCCTCCCACGTTAACCAGTTTCCAGGCTTCATGTCAGGGTTTTCTCTTGTTGCAGATACTACTTTATAATGCATTGTAAAGGTAAAAGAGCAAAAGAGTGACAGATAAATTTAGCGTATTCACATCACACCAGTCAAGATAATGCAACATGCATGTCCAACTGCACAGACAAAATAACAAATACACTTTAGAAAGCCATCATGTGACAGAGGAAGCAATGTTTGCACATTAGGAAAAAAGCTCAGCAGTGGAGAGTTGGTTTCTGACTAAGAATATATTATTAAACAAGCTTTGGTAAAGCCAATAGGCCTCGCCTATGCCAGACCAATTGGCTGTGTCAGAGTTTGTTTAGCCATGTTTTTAAGCAGCACAACTGCTGTGGAGCATCGCTGAAAGTAAAGAAACAAAGTGCTATGAAGCAGCCAATGGTTACCGCATCATAGCACTTTAAATTTATTTATTTAGGAGTTTTATATAGCGCTGGCCAGACCCGAAGGTACCGGAGCGCTTTACAACAGTCGTCATGCGAGAGTCATACAATCTAGTAAAAAGTATACATATTGGCTCAAGGCGCTTTGAAAGTCTCAGCGCAATGTACAACATTAATGCATGGAGGTCAAGTAGTATTCAAGTTGTGTGCCTGCTGACTTGCACCGACCTCTTTTGGGGAGGGGTGATATAGGCAGGGGTCATGGAGGTGGAGGAGGTAGAAGACTTAATGTCCCAATAGCAGAGTGCAGCAGTGTGCTGGCTTGTGAGCTTCGACGGCAGCTATCAGTACGGGAGCGAACGATTGAGGAAGAGGTCTTTGAGCGGTCTCTTGAGTTTTACAAAGGAGGTGATAGTCCTGATATGGACTGGAATGGAGTTCCAGATTTTTGGTGCACTTCCAGCGAAGGACCGGGCTGCGATTTTTTGTTTGCGTGTTTTCAGAGGGATGAGGAGTAGAGTGTTGGTGCTCCTGAGGTTCCTTGCCTGGCCAGCTTTCATGAGTTTGGAGGCGAGGTATTCAGGCTTCCCTTGTGTAGGGCTTTGTGTGTAAGGCAGGCAGTTCTGAAGCTGGCATGCATTTCGACTGGGAGCCATTTTAGTTCTCTGAGTGCGGGAGAGATGTGATCGTATTTCTTAACTCCGGTGACCATTCTAGCTGCTGCATTCAGAGTTGTTCTGAGGGGAGCTAAGTGGGATTTTGCTGTACCTGTGAGGTTTGCATTCCCGTAATCGAGTCTAGACAGCACCAGCGATTGAGTCGCTTGTTTGAGGTTCCTTGGCGGAATGAAGGGTTTTATTTTGTTGAGTAGTTTCATTTTGAGAAAGGCGCTTTTTGCGGAGTTCTTGATGTGTTTTGCCATGTCGAGTTTTGGGTCTAGGGTGATTCCCAGTGATTTTACAGAGTCAACCAGGATGAGATTGCCATTGAGAGCATCAATAGTATTTAGCCATTCTAAGATTTGGGGGTTCTCTTCTTTGTTGGAAATGAGGAGGATTTCCATTTTGTCTTGGTTGAGTTTTAGATGATTTATTGTTAGCCAGTGTCGGACTTCTCTTAGAGTGTTCTTGAGTCTCTGAATGTCAACAATGGAGGAGGTTTCGAGATAGATCTGGGTGTCATCTGCATATAGGTGGGAAGGGATGTTGGCTGTTTTGAGTATGTTGGTGAGGGGTTCCATGTAGATGTTGAAAAGTTGCAGGGAAAGTACTGATCCTTGGGGGACACCCCTGCTGAAGGGGTGTAAGTCAGACGTGAAGTTTTTGATTTTTATTCTTTGGGTGCAGTTGTGGAGGAAGGAGGAGAACCACTGTAGAACCACCTCATCCACACCTACCCTTTCTTGAAGGACCTTAATGAGTCGATTATGGTCAACCGTGTCAAAGGCTGCCGATAAGTCTAGGAGAATGAGTAAGCAGCATTGGTCCGTATCGAGTGACTTGTGAATATCGTCTATGACGTTGAGGATCGCGGTCTCAGTGCTGCAGCCTTTCTGAAGCCCGATTAGTGGGGGTCTAGAAGGTTGATGCTGTCCATGTGTTGAGTCAGTTGTAGTAGGACGCACGTTTCTAGGATTTTGGATAGGAGAGGGAGATTGGAGACGGGTCTGAAGTTGTTCAGATCATTGGTGTCCAGGCCAGGTTTTTTCAGTAATGGTGTGACTTGGCCGACTTTCAGGCAGTCTGGTATGTCTCCAGTTCTTAGAGAGCTATTTATGATCTTGCTCCAGAGCGGGGATAGAGAGAGTTTAAGTTTTTTGGCCATTTGGGCGGGTATAGGATCGAGGACGTGAGAAGAAGGTTTGGAGGAGGAGATTAGTTTGACTATCTCCTCTTCCGGGATGGGGTTTTACTTTCATTTATGCTGTACAACAGCTGTGCAGCTGCACAACGTGGCTAAAACAAATTGACTAAGACAATAGCTCTCGGATAGGCAAGACCTATTGGCTTTGCCAATGGTCTATCCTTTTACTTAAAATGTGAATGTAGAACTACATGTCCCAGAATGCAAAGCATGGTTCGTTAAAAGTGAGTGGATGCAGGGTATCACACATTGCAGCAGGCTACTTAGTTGTCAGGTATTCACAATTTTTAACAGATAAGGAAACATAAGTTCAAGTAAGTTGGTAAAAAAAGTAAGTTGGTAAAAAAAACACGCCGTCCAGGAAAAACATTGAGTAAAAAACTGAAAAAGATGAGAATATCACCCACCATAGCGTAACGTGTGAAATGACTTTTGTACTGCGGGAAGACTGAGACATACGAGCCGTTTAACCTTCCTCTCTGTGTAGGACTGATGAAAGAAGCTATAATTCAGAAGGCACATCCTGCTGATAAACCATTGTCTGCTGTCTCCAACCAAAGGCTATCAGTGAACTAGAGGGTTGTAATACATTGGCCCATTTCAGTCTCTTGTGCTCTTAGGAACATACATTCTTTCCATCATGGACTCCCTCTCACATCACCAATGAAGAACACAACGCACTTATGGGGCCAGATGAGTGCATGCTACCAGAGGCCTCATGTTTGCAGTGCTGGGTTTTCAGTTAACACATTGACTCTGGGAGCTATAGTCTTAGTTTATTTCAATTGACTCACTTGCATTAAAGCACCAGTCAATAATAGACTGCAAAAGGAACAGAAGCTCGGTATAATGTGGTGATATGATCATCTGCATTCTGCAAACTGCCGATGCCGAACCCGAGTGGTTCCATTCCCCCAAAGTCTCAGTAACCCCAATGCTCAGTAACTCCTACCTCTTCCTATGTTCCACCGCTTTATTTTCAATTTCTAGTGAAACAAGCATTGGAAATGCAATAGGTCTCGCATTTGCTTGATTTCGAGCTTTTGGCGTTGTAAATGGCAATGTGTTTTACCCATGTGTTATGGACGTATTAGCTGGTGTGTATTGGAATGATGCAGATTGGATTGGAATTGTTAGTTGTGGAGGAGCATGTAGCATAAGGAAGGAGACTGAGTAGGCGAAGGAAGGAGAGTAAGAAGAGCAGCATGAGGCACAAGGAAGGAGAGTGAGAACAGCAGCATGAGGCAAAGGAAGGAGACTGAGGAGCAGAAAAGCAGCGTGAGGCAGAAGGAAGGAGAATGAGAAGAGCAGCGTGAGGCAGAAGGAAGGAGAATGAGAAGAGCAGCGTGAGACAGAAGGAAGGAGAATGAGAAGAGCAGCGTGAGGCAGAAGGAAGGAGAATGAGAAGAGCAGCGTGAGACAGAAGGAAGGAGAATGAGAAGAGCAGCGTGAGGCAGAAGGAAGGAGAATGAGAAGAGCAGCGTGAGGCAGAAGGAAGGAGTATGAGAAGAGCAGCTGAAGTTAATAGTTATTCATTGTGTGTATAGGAATATTAAGTGCTTCGTCCACAATAAAAGGTTATTAAGTACAACTAGACAATAAAACATGTTTGCCAAATAAAAGGTTATTAAGTACAACTAGACAATAAAACATGTTTCACAAACTCGTACGCTGCCATTTTGGGCCTTTAACAACATGCCATCCCTATTTCTACGGTTTGTGTGATTTATGTTATGCAGGCTAAACATAAAACACGCTGTATGAAGGTGCCACCTGATAAAAGCCCCTGCACCTCTTTTGTTACAAATTAAGCACTGGAAAAGCAGCTGTAGCCAAGCCACTATAACATTTATGTTTATGTGCTTTCTGGAACGCAAACGAGTAAAATAAATATACAGTGTAAAGGTGCTGCCTATTGAAAACACTGCCTCTCCCGTTGTTACAAATTAAGCACTAGTAGGTGGCTGTAGCTACGTGTTTATAGCTAGATAGAAATAAAATAAGTAGCATAGCTCCACTTTACTTCATATTTATTCAGCGCGTGTAAAGAGATATTAAGTGCTCCGTCTACAATCAGAGGTCATAAATTACCATTAGACAATTAAACATGTTTCCAAAACTTGTAAGTTCGCAAGTTTGGCCTTTAAACACCATCCCCTCCCCATTTGTACCGTTCGTGTGCTTTGTGTTGGGCAGGGTAAACAGAACACACGCTGTGTAAAGTTGCCGCCTCATGAGAGCCCCGGCACCTCTTTTAATGTTGCCTTTAGACTATAGTCCCCGCTGCAGTGCTTTGTAAAGCAAAGTAAATAGCTGTGTTTGATGTTATAGTTTTGTAAAGAGGAAGGGTGGGGTAAAAGACGTCAATGTACGTTTTTTAGACAGGCTAACCTACAAAATAATTTTGTGTAAAGCTGCTGGAAGATCAGAGCCCCAGCACTTTCCCGTCACAAATTAAGCAGGGATAGCGCAATGCTAAATATAAACTGGTGGGTTGTGGCGCTCAGCAGCAGCACGTAATAATAAATACCATTGCTTAAGCTGCAGTTCAGTGGATTTTCTTTTAGGTGAATATAGAAAGGTGAAGTGATTGGCCCACAATCACAGGCTATTGAGCAGTAGCCGAGAGTTACTAAAATAGCAGTTTTAGCCTTCAAATATCTGCTCTTCATTTGTATAATTTATGTGCTCTCTGTTACGCAAAGTTAGAAAAGAAATGTACTGTATCAAGCTGCTGCCTGATGAGAGCCCCGGCACCTGTTTCGTCACAAATTAAGCACTAGGAAAGCAGCTGCAGTTAAGACACTTTTGAATTTTAGTTTATATGCTCTTTGTTACGCAAATTTAAAAAAAAGAAATACACAGTGTAAGGTTGCTGCCTGATGAAAGCACCGGCCCTTTATTTGTTGCAAATTAAGCACTAGGAGGGCGGCGGTAGCTACGTGTTTCTAGCTCCACACAAATAACATTTGTAAAACACGCTGTGTTAGGCTGCCACCTGATAAAAACGGCTGCACCTCTTTTGTTACAATTTAAACAGTGGGAACACAGCTGTTAGAAATTCTGTTTATGTGTTACGCAAACTAACAAAATAAATATACAGTGTAAAGCTATTTATTAATTAAAACACCCAAAATACCTTTGTTAAAAATTAATCACTAAAAGAACAGCTGTAGCTACATGTTTGCAGCTACACACAAACAAAATTAGTAGCGTTAAATAAAAGCAGAATCAATTTGTTGAAATACGCTCCAAACTTTTATCAACATTGCTTCCAGGTTGCTTTTGTAACTGTGTTAATCTAGTGTAATGGATCAACATATGTTTGGGAAAAAAGGCAGCCTGAAAGTCTGCTGTAGTGTGAGTTTATGTGTAAATTCCTACACTTGAGAAAGGAAACCAGGACAGGCTAATTAAGGGCAAACAAGCCGAGCGAGAAAGATTGTAATCTATTCGTCTGCAGCATCTGTGGGATGCAAATCGACTACAGCAGGATGCTAAAGTTGTTAAGGCAACAAAGGTCACCACTAAAGTTAGGAAAAATAAATGTGTTCCTTTCCGTTAAACAGGTTAACTAAAGAAATATACTGTCTAAAGGTGCCACATAATAAAAGCCCCAGCACTTCTTTCGTTTCAAAGTAACCACTAAAAAGGAAACTGTAACCACGCCACCGTTTACAAAATAAAAAAAAAGAAATCCAGAAAGTAAAATATGCAACTTGTTACAAGATTTAAAATTTACAGTTTATATAACGTGCAAGGGATTGCAGCTAACTACAAACACATGCAGTGTTAGAAAGATGCCTATATCATTATTATACACGCTAGCTGTAATTATCTTTGGCTTTTGTGCAAAATAAATAACAGGCAACAAATCGTAATCGTAATCAATGCTATTCCGTAAAAGTACACTACAGGCATGTTTAACTTAAGCAAGCTAGCTAGGCAAAGGGGCATTTTGCGTAAAGTTGCCTTTCAAAATATTCAAACGCAACAAACAAAACATTTGTATAATTTATGTGCTCTCTGTAACATAAAGTTAAAAAAACAAATGTACTGTGTAAGCTGATGCCTGATCAGAGCCCCAGCACCTCTTTCGTCACAAATTAAGCTGTAGGAAAGCAGCTGTACCTAAAACCCATTTAAATTTTAGTTTATATGTTTTTAGTTACGTAAATTAAAAAAATAAATACACAGTGTAAAGCTGATGCCAGATGAAAACACCGGCCCTTCCTTTGTTGCAAATTAAGCACTAGGAGGGCGGCGGTAGCTACGTGTTTCTAGCTCCACACAAATAAAATTTGAAGCATAGCTCCACTTTAGCTAATATTTATTCATTCTGTGTATAAATATTCAGTGCTTAGATCCACACTCAGAGGCTATTAAGTACAATTAGCCAATAAACCATTTTTACAAACTAGTACGCTGCCAGTTTTGGCCTTTAAACAACATGCCATCCCTATTTGTACAGTTAGTGTGATCTATGTTATGCTGGCTAAACAGAAAACACGCTGTGTGAAGCTAACACCTGATAAAAACGCCTGCACCTCTTTTGTTCAGTAGCGGCCCGTGACGTGGGGCGGGGGTGGGGCTGGGTGGGGGGTAGTAAACTACGGAATACGGCCGATTAGAGGTAAGTAAACATATAAATAAATAAAACGAATTTCGTTGCGCGTGCTGCATCGCCAAATGCGATGCAGCTGAAACTCCATCCCAGCCCTCACCAATCCGAAAGGAGAGAGACAACCAAGGTTAAGGAGGTTTACCAAGATGTTGCCCTTTAATACACACAGTTCCAGCAATGAATGAATACTGTAGTTATTTAGACATTGTTTCAATAGTTTTGAGAATGGATTCTGAGTCAGAATATCGACCTACAGAAATATCGACGCAACAATATCGATGTCCAGAATATCGAAGTCCTATCTACACAATGGTAAGTACAAAAATATCGATAAAAAAATATCGTTGTTAAAAATATCGTTGTTAAAAATATCGTTTTTTAAAATATAAAAAATAATGTAAAATAAAGTAAATAATACATATAACTAAAATAAACTTAGTTAAAAATATTAAAAAATGTTTAAAATTATAAGTAATACATATAATGTAAAAAACAATTAAACATATAGATCTATAAAATATAATATATATATACTTAATAATATTTTTAAATAATTGTTTTAATAACTTCTAAATGGTTTTAAAACATATTAAAAATTACAAATACATATATATACACATACACCAATAATATAAATTAAAATTAAAAAATATATATAACTAATTAAATTATTACAATATTTTTAATCTTTTTTAAAATACATTTTACACTACATTAACTAAAACAGTAGAGAAAATATTGGATAGCGGAGGGGATAAAATTACTATTCCCACTCCAGTGAGTGCAACAGAGGGAAAGTGTTGGATAGCGTAAGGTTAAAATTACTATTCCCTCTCCAGTGAGTGCAACAGTAGGGAAAGTGTTGGATAGCGTAGGGGTAAAAATGACTATTCCCACTCCAGAGAGTGCAACACTAGGGAAAGTGTTGGATAGCGTAGGGGTAAAAATTACTATTCCCACTCCAGAGAGTGCAACAGTTAGGAAAGTGTTGGATAGCGAAGGGGTAAAAATTACTATTCCCACTCCAGTGAGTGCAACAGTAGGGAAAGTGTTGGATAGTGTAGGGGTCAAAATTACTATTCCGACTCCAGAGAGTGCAACAGTAGGGAAAGTGTTGGATAGCGTAGGGGTAAAAATAACTATTCCCACTCCAGTGAGTGCAACAGTAGGGAATGTTTTGGATAGCGGAGGGTACAAATTACTATTCCCACTCCAGTGAGTGCAACAGTAGGGAAAGTATTGGATTGCGGAGATGTACAAATTACTATTCCCACTCCAGAGAGTGCAAGAGTAGGGAAAGAGTTGGATAGCGTAGAGGTGAAATTTACTATTGCCACTCCAAAGAGTGCAACAGTAGGGAAAGTGTTGGATAGCGTAGGGGTAAACATTACTATTCCCACTCCCAAATGCGTTTCAGCACGCGCAATAAAATTCGTTTTATTTATTTATTTATTTACATTACTCCGGTCGGCCGTGAGCCAGAGTTTACTACCCCCCACCCTGCCCCTCTCCCGCCCCACCCCGCCTCACCGCCCCACGGCACTCCCTCCACGGGCCGCTACTGCTTTTAACACACATATTAAAATACAGAACACTAATATAAACATCGATATTATTAACAACAATATTTTTACAAACGATATTACTGTCTTCGATATTAAATAAAACGATATTTCTTACCTTACTGTCGATATTCTGTACCACGATATTCTTGATGTCGATATTCTTGACCTACGATATTTAAGACTCGATATTCTGGTAGGTCGAAATAAATAACTCGATATTCTGTCTGTGCACCTTTGAGAATATAGGACACAAGAAAAGCAAACAGCGCACAGACTGTACAAAAAATAGAACCGCTTTTGACTTCTCCACTACAGTGCAACCTCTCTAGAGCACATTGTGCCAGGTGGCCCCAATTCCATACACATCACTCCTGGCCTCCCAAGGGCATCGGTGAGATTACTGTCAAAGCATACACTTGATGCCAACTTCCCCTCTACCTCACAGAGGGATGGGATGGGCAGGATCCACAGTTTGATAACAACACATAACACCCGGACACCGCATAGTGCTTTGCCCCTGCCGGGGTATCTGAGACCAGACAAAGCCCCAACCCTAAAACATCAAAATCTTGGCATCTCAGGGTAGGGCAGAAAGGTCCGGGACCAAGCAGGTCAGTCTGCACTCTTGCCAGCCCCATGCCCCCTCAAATCAACACTCCACCAAGGGGTCAATCAATGAAATCAATGAAATCAGTCCAAATGTTTGGTAGATCCTTTTTCTCTGCAGCTAGAAGTTTCGCCAATTTCTAGGAGTGGGTGTCTGGTCTGGCACCAGTTGCGTGGTGGAGGAAGAAGAGTCAATCCCTCATCCCGTGATTCCCTAAATGGTCTCGTCCAGGCGTTGCTATCAGATGATGTCACGACCCTTGCGGTAAACACAAACGAAGGACAGTCCCTCTCTGGCTTCTGCTCATGGCGCGACTAATGGCACCCCTTCTGCTATTTGCAGGGTGCACCAGACCAACAGTGTCACTGCACAAAAGTATGGCGAGCACTTTGGAGAAATGTTGATTGCAAAATACTTTGATGCTGTCTTTCAAACAAGCGTTACAGCAAACAAATGATGGACGGAATGCTGACAATGCAAACATTCTCCCCCAGTCAAAAGATCTGGGTTAAATCCATCGTTCTTTTGCCCACTACGCCACCCCAGTTTGGACCCAGCCATATGCAAATCAGTCTTGACCCTGTGCCCCATGGGAACAGTCCAGACCGAACTGCCAAGCCAGGTCCTCCCTGGACCGGAAACAAGCATCCTGGGACCGGTTTCAGGGTATGTCACCCTTCTTCAGCCAGGCTAGCTTGAATCCAGTGGCGCAGTGAGCAAGGGACCCACGTCTGGGCATACCCATCCCACTTAGGGCGAAAAGTGTTACAGCAAACAAATGATGGACGGAATGCTGACAATGCAAACATTCTCCCCCAGTCAAAAGATCTGGGTTAAATCCATCGTTCTTTTGCCCACTACGCCACCCCAGTTTGGACCCAGCCATATGCAAATCAGTCTTGACCCTGTGCCCCATGGGAACAGTCCAGACCGAACTGCCAAGCCAGGTCCTCCCTGGACCGGAAACAAGCATCCTGGGACCGGTTTCAGGGTATGTCACCCTTCTTCAGCCAGGCTAGCTTGAATCCAGTGGCGCAGTGAGCAAGGGACCCACGTCTGGGCATACCCATCCCACTTAGGGCGAAAAGTGTTACAGCAAACAAATGATGGACGGAATGCTGACAATGCAAACATTCTCCCCCAGTCAAAAGATCTGGGTTAAATCCATCGTTCTTTTGCCCACTACGCCACCCCAGTTTGGACCCAGCCATATGCAAATCAGTCTTGACCCTGTGCCCCATGGGAACAGTCCAGACCGAACTGCCAAGCCAGGTCCTCCCTGGACCGGAAACAAGCATCCTGGGACCGGTTTCAGGGTATGTCACCCTTCTTCAGCCAGGCTAGCTTGAATCCAGTGGCGCAGTGAGCAAGGGACCCACGTCTGGGCATACCCATCCCACTTAGGGCGAAAAGTGTTACAGCAAACAAATGATGGACGGAATGCTGACAATGCAAACATTCTCCCCCAGTCAAAAGATCTGGGTTAAATCCATCGTTCTTTTGCCCACTACGCCACCCCAGTTTGGACCCAGCCATATGCAAATCAGTCTTGACCCTGTGCCCCATGGGAACAGTCCAGACCGAACTGCCAAGCCAGGTCCTCCCTGGACCGGGAAACAAGCATCCTGGGACCGGTTTCAGGGTATGTCACCCTTCTTCAGCCAGGCTAGCTTGAATCCAGTGGCGCAGTGAGCAAGGGACCCACGTCTGGGCATACCCATCCCACTTAGGGCGAAAAGTGTTACAGCAAACAAATGATGGACGGAATGCTGACAATGCAAACATTCTCCCCCAGTCAAAAGATCTGGGTTAAATCCATCGTTCTTTTGCCCACTACGCCACCCCAGTTTGGACCCAGCCATATGCAAATCAGTCTTGACCCTGTGCCCCATGGGAACAGTCCAGACCGAACTGCCAAGCCAGGTCCTCCCTGGACCGGAAACAAGCATCCTGGGACCGGTTTCAGGGTATGGCACCCTTCTTCAGCCAGGCTAGCTTGAATCCAGTGGTGCAGTGAGCAAGGGACCCACGTCTGGGCATACCCATCCCACTTAGGGCGAAAAGTGTTACAGCAAACAAATGATGGACGGAATGCTGACAATGCAAACATTCTCCCCCAGTCAAAAGATCTGGGTTAAATCCATCGTTCTTTTGCCCACTACGCCACCCCAGTTTGGACCCAGCCATATGCAAATCAGTCTTGACCCTGTGCCCCATGGGAACAGTCCAGACCGAACTGCCAAGCCAGGTCCTCCCTGGACCGGAAACAAGCATCCTGGGACCGGTTTCAGGGTATGGCACCCTTCTTCAGCCAGGCTAGCTTGAATCCAGTGGTGCAGTGAGCAAGGGACCCACGTCTGGGCATACCCATCCCACTTAGGGCGAAAAGTGTTACAGCAAACAAATGATGGACGGAATGCTGACAATGAAAACATTCTCCCCAGTCAAAAGATCTGGGTTAAATCCATCGTTCTTTTGCCCACTACGCCACCCCAGTTTGGACCCAGCCATATGCAAATCAGTCTTGACCCTGTGCCCCATGGGAACAGTCCAGACCGAACTGCCAAGCCAGGTCCTCCCTGGACCGGAAACAAGCATCCTGGGACCGGTTTCAGGGTATGTCACCCTTCTTCAGCCAGGCTAGCTTGAATCCAGTGGCGCAGTGAGCAAGGGACCCACGTCTGGGCATACCCATCCCACTTAGGGCGAAAAGTGTTACAGCAAACAAATGATGGACGGAATGCTGACAATGCAAACATTCTCCCCCAGTCAAAAGATCTGGGTTAAATCCATCGTTCTTTTGCCCACTACGCCACCCCAGTTTGGACCCAGCCATATGCAAATCAGTCTTGACCCTGTGCCCCATGGGAACAGTCCAGACCGAACTGCCAAGCCAGGTCCTCCCTGGACCGGAAACAAGCATCCTGGGACCGGTTTCAGGGTATGTCACCCTTCTTCAGCCAGGCTAGCTTGAATCCAGTGGCGCAGTGAGCAAGGGATCCACGTCTGGGCATACCCATCCCACTTAGGCGAAAAGTGTTACAGCAAACAAATGATGGACGGAATGCTGACAATGCAAACATTCTCCCCCAGTCAAAAGATCTGGGTTAAATCCATCGTTCTGTTGCCCACTACGCCACCCCAGTTTGGACCCAGCCATATGCAAATCAGTCTTGACCCTGTGCCCCATGGGAGCAGTCCAGACTGAACTGCCAAGCCAGGTCTTCCCTGGACCGGAAACAAGCATCCTGGGACCGGTTTCAGGGTATGTCACCCTTCTTCAGCCAGGCTTGCTTGAATCCAGTGGTGCAGTGAGCAAGGGACCCATGTCTTTTGCTTTCTCGCCCTTAGTGAGCCAGGTATGCCCAGACGTGGGTCCTGGGCTCACTGTGCCACTGGAATCAAGCTATCCTGGCTGAAGAGGGGTGAAACCCCGAAACCGGTCCTAGGATGCTTGTTTCCGGTCCATGGAGGACCTGGCTTGGCAGTTCGGTCTGGACTGTTCCCACACTATACTCGAACAGGCTCTTACTGAGCCGAGGCTATCCTCTGACATATGCCGGGGATAAATAACACACACAAATTGCTTTAGTTTGATTAGTTTTGATAGAACAGTATGCTAGAGGCCTCTGTTTTCTTGGTAACTAAACATTTTTGGGGGGACGCGGGTGGAGTTAAGGGGGGTGGAGTTTGACTGAGTGTTGGCCTGCAGCAAACATTTTCTTTGGGACAGAAGTTCTTCCAAAATATCTGAGTCTAAATAGCTTGAAACTCATCAGAGTACAATGTGATATGTGGTGTCTCCAAGCTGCTGTCTGTGTGTTTATGTCGAATCTAAGAAAAAGTGAAGAACGGGCTCAAAGCTGCTATTGCCATGTATGTGTTGGTTGAATCTAGAGAGGTGAAACCAAAATCCTTCTAAAGCTGTCAGGGCTGCCAGCAAATTGAAAAAAGCTGACAAATGAAAACAAAAGAAATGAGAGTAACAGGGATGTCAGTCAGTGGTAAGCAATGGTTGGGCTCTTAGCCCTTTGTAGAGTTTTTTTTAGGAACAATTGATTTTCAAGTGACAGCACATGTGCTGTCTCAGGCGAGATCTAATAAAAACCAAAGTAGTGCATTGCACAGCAAAAGCTGGGCTGCACTTCTATGTTAGCAACCATGCTGGCTTGTTCGGACAATGTCCGTTTGAGACACAGTGTGAGCAGGCGATAATGCCCAGCAGTATATATGTACTCTTTGTGCTTTCCACTATATGAAGACTCGGGGGTATATTCACAAGAACGTGTGCTAAACATTTCCAAAAAATATTAACGCAACTTTACACATCACAGCCTATCCCGGGAAAATAACCCCGAGTTAACGTGGAATTCACAACACAGTGGTACCATGCGATAGTCCCCCGAAAAAGGCAGCCAATGGCCGCGATACAACCACCGCGATGGAGATAAAAACACAAACCCCAACGCGTAAAAAGAAGCGATGTGCCCAAACGCGATAAGAAAACAATGACAACCAGCGAGAGGCCAGCAATACCCACACGTAATGCGGGAAAAAGCACAAGAACAGCATACGGAAAATGCCACTAAAAACGAAATCAACTGCGGAGTACCACGGATGCACCCTGACCGACTGCAGAGGACAACATGAACCCCACAATCCCCATGGAGGAACACCCAGGAATACAGGGCTCGTGGAAGGGCAATGAGAAGAGGAAGAGGAAGACGGGGTACAGTCTACAGGAAAACCTGATTATCGCCACAGATGAGACAGGACACTACCAACAACTGTACGTCACCTCCAACGTGTAATTGGCAACAAAGAGGCAAAGATGGCACACCACCTCGGACCATGTGAATGCCGTTGCATGACAGAGGAGGACAATGGAAGAGCACAAGAGGCGCTGGACTGATGTGAATGGCAAAACCAAGCAGAAACTCGCTGCCAACACGAAAGCAGCAACGCACCCCGGAGGAGGGGGGCCAGCAGAACACCAGGAGCTGAATGACATGGAGAAGATGGTGGCCACAGTCACCAGTCGGGAGACGGTGACATGAGTTGGTGATCTGGACACTGCCCAACATGACCCAACATTACATCAACATGGTGCGTAGCGACCTGGGAGTGGGCACAATGGCACACATGCACAATCAAGCAGGGCACACTGCACATCCACAATGACTCTGGATCATGTCCCTGATCCCACGGGAACACTTCAGCACACACACAAACACCAAGTAGTCCCACGAACACCATGTGCCAAGAGGGGCACCCACCCAACACATCAACATTCACACAACCAACACATGCCCACGTGCGAAACACAGCAAACATGCATATACGTCAGCCACACTGACAATGCAAGAGACACCACATGACGAGTAGCTTGGCTGCAGTCCTATCACATGGCAATGTACACGGCACGACACTGAGGTGGCTGAGTGCGGACAACACCCGAAAAAGAGCCGGTCACACTCGGACACAACTACCTGCACAAACAACCCCTGACGTCAACGACACATCTGCGGACAAACCATGCCCAAGAGTCACAACTCGACAAAGAGCACAATTTACCCAAGTCTGCAACATCTCAGCACCGTGGAAGCACAGAACTGACAGGCACACCGCATGAAAGGGATCAGTGGCAGACAAATCAGAGCCGCAGGAGCGAATCACCCACCGTGCAGCATACGCACATAAGTATAAGTGCACCTTGACATTGACAACATCCCGCTACAAACAGCAACACCTCCACAACAGAACACAGGACACAACTGGTGACGCAAATGTGCCCAACATGGAAAATCACATCTGGCACAGCAGGAAAATGTGACATGACAATGTACAAGTACAACCTGTAACCTGCAAATATGTTTTATTCACACATGCTGTGCTTGTGTACATTTTGTACTGTCCCATGATTGCCAGGGACGGCCACAATGTGACGTTCTCATGAGAAGAAATTGGCAATGATGGTGTTCCTACGGGCCATTCCTGCCGCAGCTGCAGTGAGATGTGGGCCACCTGCCCCATCGTCCCCATCATCGTCCGGTACTTCTGGAACTGGGATCCATGGGGCATTGGTGTGTACACAGATGTTGTGCAACACACAACATGCAACGATCATCTTGCACACGATGTCCGGGCTGTACAGGAGCTTTCCACCTGTGCTGTCCAGGCACCTGAAACGTGACTTCAACACGCCAAATGTGCGTTCAACGATGCCCCTGGTGCGTATGTGGGCCGCATTGTACTGCCTCTGGGCGGGTGTGTTCAGGTCTCGGAGGGGTGTCATCACCCAAGGGCAGAGTGCATATCCTTGATCACCGGGACAGTGCAGAGAGAAAAGAGTCAATGCTTGGTTCGGCATGATGTGATGGCAGGCCCAGTAATCCAGTGACGCCTGTGCTGGCTGTTTGTGGGGTGAGTGTAAGCCAGCCCTCAGGGAGTAGCTGGTGCTGGCAACAACTCCAACAGTCATCAGGCACTCAGAAATGCAATGTCAGAACAATAAAGGAGCATGACTTGAGTCGCACAGGGTTAGTGGCCCCGGATGCACAGCGGCCGACACAGGCCTACCGCCACGGGACGCTGACCTGCGGGAGACTGGGGTCATGAGGGCAGAGCAGGGTCTCGTATGTCTCAGAGGTGCCATCCGTGGAGTGTCTCAGGGGAGAATGGGAGGTGTACCCCCAGGGCATGATGCAGAGAGCACATGCCAGCTGTGTCCGGCAACATGGCGGATATGAATGCCACAGACTCATGCCAGACACCAAGTCCGTACCTGCCCGTTGCTGATGACAACCCCCAGGCCACAGGCTCAGACACCAACAATGTTCTGCCGGAGGCTGACGGTCACTCACGGCGCACAGGGTTAGCGGCACCAAGTCAGTCCTTGCTACTGGTTGACCTCCTCCGTAAAGGTGATCCGTGTTTCCACCGGACTGTGACGCATCTCCCTCTCAATCCTCCCCCTGCGAACACTGGCATGGACCCTGCCATTGATTAATGATGACTCAGTTCAAGATGTGGGACATGCTGGACTGAAGTGTAGCCCGGCTGCAGCGGTGGAGTATGTCAATGAATGGGGACCCCTGGGGGCCTGTGTCACGGAGGACAGCGATGGCCTGAGGAGGCCGCCATGGTCGCGGGCATGGGTCTTGGAGCTAGCACCGGCACATGGTGGGCCCTCTTTGACACACGACGGTGTCGGCAGGTGAGCAGTGCGGCCTTGGAGCGCTGGGGCGGGCAGGCCTGGTCTGGGTATCAGCGTCCTGGGGTGCAGCAGGCGCACAGGCTCGCAGGCCCTGCTGCTCACGGCGTCGGCCTCGTGGCGGACTGCGAGGCGCCGCCCTGGCAGTGACGTTGGCCTTTCCGGGAGAGAACCACGCTCTGCGCCACAGGGTTTTTGTCCACACCCCTGCGCAGGCCTGGCATACTCCGGGCCAACCCACTACGCTCACGCACACAGGGGGGGACGCGGCGAGCGACATTTCCACGATCTGACCCACGGCTTGGGGTGGACTGGTTGCGTCCACTGTTCACTACTCTCCAGTCACCAGCAGTTGATGTCTGCATGGACATATCTGTGGTTTGCATACCCATGTCTGTCCAGCACATCCACGCCTCACTTGTTGTTGTGTACATTCCCATTCACGGGTCACTTGCATCCTTCGCACATGGCTGCATTCCGCATCTCCACACATTCAGCTGTTGTGTGGCTGTGGTGCCATGATATAGCTGTATTGTGTGCAGGGGAAGCCCAGGATCACCATGGAGTTGTGTTGTCGTGTCTGGTAGGTGGGCATGTTGATTGACATGTTGTATGTGGTTTGGTCACGTGTGCATTCCCACAGTTGTGCGTTGTGTGATGGTGGCTTTGAGGTGTGTGGTGTGTTGATTTGGCACTTACCAACGAGCAGTCCAGTTCCATAGATGCCATCCTGGAAGCGCTGGTTGATGATGGACTGTCGGAAGATGTAGGAATCGTGCACACTGCCGGGGTAGTTTGCAACGACATTGGTGAACATTCCCCGGTGGTCCACTATTGCCTGCACATTGATGGTATGCGTGTGCTTTCTGTTACGGTAGTGGTGTGCAGTATCCGCAGGGGGCACAAGTGGGACATGTGTGCAGTCAATGGCCCCCAACACGTGTGGGAAGCTAGCAAAGGCGTAGAAGCCTTGCTTTGTCTCCAGCTGTTCCTGCGCAGTGTGGGGGAAGTGAAGGTACTGGGGTATGAAGCTGATGATGGCATCCAGGACAGGTGTGATGAACTTTGATAGGGCTGGCTGTGAGACTCCTCCGACTCTGGCAGTTGTTGGTTGGAAGGTACCAGAGGCCAACAAGTGCAGCACAGCCAGCAGCTTTGTCTGCGGAGGGATGTTGGTTCTCCGCTGGGTTGGGACCATCAACCTGTGGGCGATGTGGGTCATGATGCGGATGATGGTTGTCCTTTTGAGCCTGTAGTGGGCAATGACTTCCTCGGGCATTAGGTCTGTGAGACTGGTGTGTTTTCGGTAGGTCCGCTGTTTTACTCTGCGCTGCCTCTGTGGTGGTCCGGGGGGGTTGCGGGTCCGGGTCCTGGGGGTGGTGGCGGTCCTGGGGGTGGTGGCGGTGGGTGTTGTGGCCCTGTTGGGGCTCCGAGCTGCATGATGAGTAGCTCCATGGCGTCGTTTGTTCTTCGGGTGTGGCTGTGTGCGGGGCTCCGTTGCCTACTGCAGGTAGTCGTCCGGCTTTACACCAGCAGGAGGCAGGTGTTAAATACCTGCTGCTACCGCAGCTTATCGTGTGGTTTTGACTCGCATCGCAGATCTGGCAGTTCGTTGTGAAAGTGGTGTTGTGGTGTTTTCGTGTGTTTTTGCACGGGAACGCCTACTCTGCATCTCATTAGGGTTAGTTGGTGGTGTCCTCCGTGGGGATAAGTTTTGGGGCAGTTATCGCTGGAATACTGGCGATGTCTGCAGTTTGCACTCGCTTCTGAATGCGGTGTTAAATCTATCTCCACTTTTGATGGGTTAAGGTGGAGATAAATCGGCGGTAGGTCCTTGTGAATATGCCCCTCAGTGAGGTAGCAAGGCTGCAACCGACCCCACTAGAAGCAAGGAAAATGGGCCCTCTTCCCTACTGAGTTTAGAAGGGAATGAGTGGACCCGCCACCGTAAACAGCTATGAACATACATAGATCCTTGTAGCAGACAACATAAGTCCAGTGAGCCACCATACCATCAACCTAGTTGCACTCTTCGGATATAGTGACATGACACCCGTTTCGTAGATAAACCATTTTGGTTATGTTGTTAAGTATGTAAAGCTTTGAGTGCAGAGTTTGTGGTGTACCCCTCCCTTCAAATACAAGACATCTGATATGTGGAGAGCGGAAACTATTTTTTCTCCTGTAGCCCTTCTGCTTAATTTAACTTTTTTTGTTTTTACCTTAAAAATACGTTGCTTACTAACCCCTTAGATGCTAAAATGTAGAGAAATGGGAGCCAGAATAATATTTTTTCCACTCTGTAGAAGTTTGCAGAATGCAGCATTGGACAGGCACTTTGAGGCACACGTTTAGATGATAATTTCTGTCAGGTTCATGAGTCAGGAAGTAGTGTGTATCATGTGAGAGCAGGTCAGATAAGAATATAACATGAGATTCAGGTACTGGAATTATTAAAGTGTGAGGAAAGCATCAAAAACAGCAACAGTAATAATTATCATTATTATATGTATCTATATATTAGAGCGTCATACCACATTTCACCACTTCTAAGTGCTGTCAATAACGGGTGTGAAAGGAATCACTCACTGAGCTAATAAAAATGATACATAGGAAAGCATACGTCTGTCAATAGACCTCAGATACAGAAATATAGAAGCAGAAAACATAGCAAAATCCACATTTAAGCAAATAAATCTATAGAGATTCTAAGTGTCAAGCTCATAAAGAGTACTAACCGCATCCTCAAAGAGGAAAAGTCTCCAAATAAACGGACCGGGTCTCAGGAGGAAAATGGAAAGTCTCATCCTAACCCTCAAAGCCAGGCGTTTTCATACACAATTTATGCATAATTATTTATAAAACTGCAAATTTAGCATGGTATGATCATGGTTAGGTCACATTGGCAAATCAAGAACAAATACATAATGAAGTTTCTTAACACTAACTAATTTCTTAAGGTAATAGAAATCTTCCACTTGCTTCCTCACTTCAGAGATGTGAAACATTTCTGAAACTGTAGCTCATAGAATTATGGGGCATATTATCAAGGGTTTTATCGCCGCTTTAGCGGCACTTTTGCCGCTAAAGCGGCGATAGTTTTATCGCCCTATTAGCAAGCTGTCGCTAACAGGCGTTAGCGACAGCTTTCAGGCGTTAGAGGCCGCGTTTCCATCGCCTTGCATGTCAGCGATAATTATCGCTAATGACATGCAAGGAAGGCGTTCCCTACTAAAAGCGACTGAAAACAGTCGCTAACACCACTACCCCCTATTAGCTAGGCAGGCGAAGCAATATAATAATTCGCGCTAAGCGCGTTTATCGCTAGATTTTAACACCTGCTAGTGAGGATGACTTACCTGTTTGAAGTATAGGAGGTGGATTCTAATGCTGAATCCACCTTAGCGTTAATGCAAGAATATATCTGGTTTTCCAGCGATATTCTCGCATTTTGCCGCTATCGCTGGAAATATTATCGCTATGGAGATAAACCTTACTAATAGGGTGTTATCTCAGTGATAATTTCCAGCGATAGGTGGCGTTACCAAATAACGCGCTAAGCGCGGTTAGCGATAAATATCGCTAATCCTTGGTAATATGCCCCTATGTTCTTTTGCATTCCTCCATCGGAAATCCTCCAAAACGATACATTAGGTGCATGATGGAAAGTTTCATTGACCACACATGCTTTCTAATACAATAGCCCCTTTTTTAGTTTTTTACATCATATCATTCAGGGCTCCGCGGAAACGGTGGTTAGAGATGACTTGTTGGTTACTGATTGGGAGGGGAGAATGACAGGAGCAAGATGGGCTAAACACCAGAAACTGCATCTATTTTAAATAAATAGGGGCATATTCTCAAGGACTTATCACCAATTTATCGGCACTTTAGCGCCGCAAAAGTGGCGATAGATTTATCGCCCTATTCTCAAGCTGGTGCAAACTGCTGATATCGCCAGTTTTCCAGCAATAGCTTCCGCAAAAAACATTGCCACGAATGAGAGCGACAACTAACTCTAATGATATGCAGAGTAGGCGTTCCCGTGCAAAAACACACGAAAACACCACTTTGCGATATTCTCAACGACCAGCCAGATCTGCGATGCGATCCAAAAACAGGCGATAAGGCGCGTTAGCAGCAGGGATTTAACACCTGCCTTTTACTGGTGTTAAGCAGGACGACAACCTGCAGTATGAAAGGGAGAC
This sequence comes from Calotriton arnoldi, assembly GCA_963921515.1. Taxonomy (NCBI): domain Eukaryota; kingdom Metazoa; phylum Chordata; class Amphibia; order Caudata; family Salamandridae; genus Calotriton; species Calotriton arnoldi. Next base: position 154,148 of record CAWUFW010013925.1, read on the forward strand.
CAGCCCAGAGCCACATCTGAAGACCAACACATGTCATGGAGCTACTGATCATGCAGCTCGGAGACCCAAGAGGTCCACAACACCCACTGCCACCACCCCCAGCCCCCTCCCCTGCCCCCCCCCAGACTACCACCGAGGCAGCGCAGAACAAGACAGCTGACCTTCCGAAAACGGCATGGCCCCTCAGCCACACAATTGCAGAATGTGGGGAGAAGTGGGAACCAAGTATGTGTGAAGGAGGCAAGTCACCCATGAATAAGAATGTACACAATGCCAAGTGTGGCGGTGATGTGCTGGACAGACTTCAGAATGCAGAGCACAGACATGTCCATGTGGACATATACTGCTGGTGTTTGTAGTGTTGTGGACAGTGGACCCAACCATGTTACTTCAGGCAGTGGGGAAGACCTCGGTCATGTAGCTGTGTCCCCCCCCTGTAAGCGTAAGCGGAGTGGGCTTGTCTGGCGTTCGCCAGTCCAGCGTAGGAGTGTGAATAAATAGGCCGGGGCTCTGGGCGTGGTTCACTTCCGGGATGGCCAACGCGTCTGCCAGGGCGGCACCCCTCAGCCTGCCACGAGTCCGCCGCCGTGACCGGCAGCCTCCTCAGCCGATCGCTGGCTTCCGCGACACAGGCCCCCAGCACACCCAGCAGCACAGCACCGAGGAGTTATGTGTGTGCTGACTACTGCCTTCGGCCTACACTGCGGTCAGCAGGTCCCCCAATTCAAATTGAGTCTTGATTTATTTATGGCGCAGTCCAGTAGGCAACAGACATTGCTTCCAGTGCGGCCTGCCCGGACGACGCATCATCACAGGCTGCGCACCCGCTGAGCGCTTCAGGTGCCACTAACTCTGTGCAGCTCAAGTCAACGCCACGTGGCTGTGGGCCCTTGCTGACCACTTCCTCCGGCCTACACTGCGGTCAGCAGGGCTCACACATATCAAATCCAATCCTGACCTGCAAGGACACGCCGTCATCGCAGGCTGCACACCCGCTGAGCGCTTCAGGTGCCACTAATTCTGTGCAGCTCAAGTCAATGCCATGTGGCTGTGGGCCCTTGCTGACCGCTGCCTCCGGCCTACACTGCAGCCAGCAGGGCTCACACATATCAAATCCAATCCTGACCTGCAAGGACACGCCATCATCGCTGGCTGCACACCTGCCACCACCGCTAGGACCACCTCCAACCAACAACTGCCAGAGTCGGAGGAGTCTTACAGCCAGCCTATCAAAGTTGCTCACACCTGTCGTGGATGCCATCATCAGCTTGATACCCTGCTCAGCTCTTCAGGTGCCACTAACTCAGTGCACCACAAGTCAAGGACCCTTTATGATTGAGTCTTGTGTGTGTGATGTCAGAGCTGGTGCCCCTACCTCAGTGCACCACAAGTCATGGACCCTTTATGATTGAGTCTTGTGTGTGTGATCCGATGATCACTGTTCTAGTTGTTGCCAGCACCAACCACTACCTGAGGGCTGGCTTACACTCACCCCACATCCATCCAGCACAGGCGTCACTGGACATGTGACCCTGGTAATAAAAAGGGGCCGGGCGCACGTGCCCGTAGCCAGTTCCACTATCTATCTAAGTGTGTCCGTGTGGTCATTATGTATGCATGATGGGCCCGGGCCCTACCACATTACATTGTGCTGTGGTCAGCGGACGCATCCATGTCACCTCAGGCAGTGGGTAAGACCTTGGACACGTAGCTTTCTCGTCCCCCCCTGTAAGCGTAAGCGGAGTGGGCTGGGCCGGCGTATGCCAGTCCAGCGTAGGTGTGTGAAGAATTTGCCCGGGGCTCTGGGCGTGGTTCAGTTCTGGCCTGGACAAGGAAGTGACTAATGCGTGTGTCTCTGTTGTAGTGTCGGCACCATCCGGCCCGCAATCGACAATGTTGCAATGTAGCATGCACCCGGAGGGCGGGCTCGCCCGAACGGAGAAATGAAGGAGCGCAAGACCGCTCGGGGTCTTGGCTCATACATGCCAAGTGCTGTGTGTATCTGTATTGCCGCAGCATGAGCCAAATGCCTAGCCTTAATCGCAGTGCGAGTTCAGCCAGGCATGAACTCTACATCTGTGTCCGCCCTATCCTTAACATAGGCCTACACTCACGTGGCCGCCCACCTTCAACGGCCAACATCACAGTATTGTTGTCAGGCTTGTGGACATGCGCAGACAGGCATGACAATGGTGTGCCGTAGGAGTGCAAGTGATGCAACCGCACAGCGCACACAAGTAAATAGGCTCGGGGGGAGGGAGGAGCAGCTGTGAGGCAACGTGACACACAGTGATGCAGCTCATTTGCCACATGCAAGACATGTCAAACATGAATCCCAAAGTCGCACACATCCCACCCCACCCCAAACAAGCCACATCACATTTCCTGAATGCAAGCAGATGACAAACTAACATTAGGGATTAAAGCTCCTTTGTCTGAACTATCAGGCGGAAGCACATCTGCACCTCCGACCTCGGAATTGCATGTGCCCGGCACCCCCTGACAGATACTATAGCAGCTGATGACAACTCCCACACTATGCACAGCCCGACAAAAGACCAACGTATACACAACCACACACAGAAGTCCTTGCTCGAAGTTATCTTGCATGGAACGACCTTCACACTTACTCCCACACCATCCCAGGCATACAACCATTGCACACTAAAACAACTCATTGATCCGAGCTGTGGCATTTCATCCACAGAACTGGCGCAGGTCAGAACAGAGCCGCTTCAACCGGAGCCACTAACGCAATGGCAGAACATCCCGGACACATCCACAACCCCTGTCACGTGGAACTGTACCGTGCACGTATGCTGCATTTACTGGGGGCACTGCCATTGGCACTGCTGCGGAACAGTTACCGGCTAAGCTTCCGCCTTGCCAACGTCACCTGCGTTCAGCCTGTGTTGCATTGTCGATCGTGCATATTCAAGTGGTCCATGGATGTCTGCCTATCCAACAGAACGGTAGCTGAACTGGATTTTGACGTGTGTGCGCCCCCTGTTGGCCCATGACCACGAGTGTCACCGTGATACCCGTTTATGGGATGCCTTGATACTTGGCATACATGGTGGTAGCTGGAACTGGGAGATTGCACAACTCCTCGTGTGCAGTGACCACATTGAACCGCTCCCCTATTGGGCTGTAGTGCTAATTGGTGAAAGGGAGTGGACGCAGCACATCTGTCCGGACCTACTAATGGATTGCCTCGCCGTCCTGTTTGATGAAGTCGACAACGACCTCATGTTGGAAATGATAGCCTACGAAGCTGCAATCGCTTTCATGGACGAGTAACTACGTACCTGCAGCCACAACAGAATGGAACCCATTGCACATGTCCTAACACCTTGTTGCATCTTGGAGATCTGGTCACATATCCCACGACAACAGTGGACATGGCTGCATTCGCCTGGACTCCGAATACATGAGCAGACAACAACGCAGGTTAACACACACCTGTGAAAGGTGAGGCACTCCCCCTGAGTGGACAGCGGCGCTCGGCAATGTTCCTCATTCTGACATACTGCTGCATTGGTCTGCATGTTGTGGCACTTATCTTGCCCGTACTGACACGCATATGCTAATAAAGTCTACGCACCTTCACTTGTATTCAACTGTGATGAGTGTTGATTTGAATGACAATGTGTATCTGTTGGAAAGTGGGTTATTGGTAGGGGCAAACGTAGGTCTGCCACTAGTAATAAGACCACAAACACTTGATAGGACCCAGCATAGGTCTTAGAAATATAATCCTATGCTCAACCCTTGGTAGCTTGGCTGCGAGCAGGCAGGCTTAACTTCAAAGACAGGTATGTAAAGCATTTAAAAACACCAATTCAGTAAATAATTAAGACACAACTCATAATAAAAATCCAACACCAATTTATAATAATAGGAAATATTTTTATCTTTAAAATGACATCAAAACGACAAAAATCCAATGTAGGGAACCGGAGATATGAATTTTCAAAGTTTAAATGAAATATAGCACTTAGAAGCATATAGCACCATATTGGGACATAGGCTCGCGATAGACCGGGCCAAAGTCAAAGTTTAAGGCCGACCGCGATGGAGCCTGGAGCGGATACCCCACGTGGAAGGTCCCGGTCAAAGTTTTTACCTTCACACTTAGAAACTTTTCTGGAACTTTTCTCCTCGAGGCCCCTCGACGCTCTCAGTCAGTCCGGATCCGGTGCGGCTTCGCCGGATAGCCTTTCGACGATCTCCCGGTGAACTTCCCTGGAGCGGACTTAGAAACTTTTTCTTTAGCGCTTCAGCGGGGCAACCCAGGCGCCCAGGCCCACACGTGATGGAAGGCAGGCGGATTGGCGCTCGCGGTTGCTCCCGGTCGACTTTTCTACGAGCGGACTTAGAAGCTTTTCTGGAGCTTTTTCTCGCGGGGTCTCTCGATGCTCCTCATGTAGCCGGATCCGGTGAGGGTTCGCCGGCTTCCGATTTTCTCTAGTCCTGGTCAATCTATGGAAGTCGATGCGATGGAGCTTTTAGCGGGACGAACCTGGTGGGCTTGGCCGACTCGCGGTTGAAGGCAGGCGGCTTGGCTGACCAGGTTGAGTCGGTCCCCCTATGGAGCTTTTTTCCAAAGTTCTTCCAAAGTTCCCCAAACTTCTTGAACTGTCTTCCTGAAGTTCCTCAAAGGGTCCCAAAGTGTCTCAAACTTACTCCAAGGGTCTGGAAGCTCCAAGCTGGTCCTTGAAAGTTGAGGACTTCAATTCCCACAATCCACTGGGACGTCACCCTTACAAATCCACTGATGGGTCCCCAAGGTGTAGATTTAGTTGGTGAAGTTCCAGTTGAGCTCTTTAACCTGTAGCTTTCAGGGAGTCCACTCTTTAATTCTTTTCCAGCAAGGTAATCCACAGGGCTGTAGTTTCAGATGGTGCAGTTCTCAGAGGTCAGGCCTTAGAAATCTTTGCACAGCAGAAATCTTCTCAGCAGGGCAATTCTTGCTTCATTCAGTTTCAAGCAGCAGATCTGAGGGGCTGGGCCTCTCTCAGATACTTATTCCACAGTCTCTGGGTCATCCAGGAGGTCAAGCTTCACCAATAGGAGTAGGGTAACCTCCCACTTGAGTGACTCCTTCCTGCAGAGTGTGGCATTATTCTATCCCAGAGTGCAACAAAGCTTCCAAATCCATAATGGCTGATTTTCCAGCAAGGAGGTAAGAGCTGGCTAAACACTCCCACTGAGTTGGCTAATTAACCTAGCCTCTCCTCCCTACATCTGCACATATCTTCCTTAATCCTGCCATCTGGCTGAGGTGGGGGTTCAAAGTTGTTAATGACACTGCTCTGGGCTCTGCCCCTTTGAAGCTCATTGTTTACGACCCCTCCCCCTGGCCTGGCATTCCTGCAGAACAGCTCACTGCCCTCCCAGTCCATCTGGCTGGCCCCAAGGGATCTTTATCACCTCTTCAGGCAGGCTGGCTAATCCCCTTAACTCTGACCAATCAGGGCAGAGCACTGGAAGGCTGGATTTGGAACTAAAACCCAGAAAGTGTTATAACTTCTTGTCTGTTCACTTTGGGAAAAATTCAATAACATCATATTGTAGGATTTATCAATACCATTCTAGTGAGTCTTTGAATGGAATCTTTATCCCTCTCCTATCAGAAGTTATTGTTTAATAACTTTCCCCCATGTTAACCTATGGGGCAGGGGGTTTGCAATGGGAAAAATGACATGGGCCATTTTTCCAGCACCAGGACTTACAAAAACATATTTTATAAGTACTTGGCTTATTTTCACAGGACCCCCACCCCATAGGTCACCTAGGGAGACCCTAGGGGTGCTGAATCTGTAAACATATTGCAGATCCTCCATGCCCAGTGCCCCCAGCATCAAAGTCGAATTTGGGCAGCACTTTACACAATGGGGAGAGTGAAATGTGAATTTCACTTAACCCAGGGCATATATAAACTCATTTTATAAGGGTCTACCTTATAGATACCTGACCCCCCACCCCTGGGATACCTAGGGAGACCCTGGGGGTCATTATTATGCCAAAACATTTTAGGTTGACCAGTTTTAAGTGCCCCAAACCCCAAAGTCGAGTTTGGCCACAATTTACATGTTTAAGAGCAATCCTGGCGCCCAGGGCTGCTTTTAAACTGACCACAGGCTTCAGCAGGGCACACATGCAAGTGCAAAAAGGCTGCTGGCCTCTAAACTGCCATGCCCCAGGATACTGGGGACTTCTAGGTAGTTTCAATCCCCTGCCCTATTATATACTAGGGGCTTATGGGGTAGGTCATGCCAATTACAGGGGTACCCCACCATCCCATAGTGTACCCTAGTGTATGTTGGGTGTCTTAACTGTATTCTAATGTGTTCCTTTCAGCTTGGCACTGGCCCTGGGCCTAGTTAGACAGAGCCCAGGGTCAGTCAGAGTCAGTTACCACCAGTTCCAGTCAGCAAAAAAGTTGGGGGTGCCCAGGGCACAGGATGACTTTACAACATAGCCCCCCCAAACGAAAGGTGAGGGGTTACTAACCTACACCCTGGTAGTCCTCCTCAGCTAAGTGGAAAAACCTGGAAAGTCCATCTGCATTTGCATGGGCAACCCCAGGTCTGTGTTCCACTGTAAAGTCCATTCCCTGTAGGGAAATGGACCACCTTAACAGCTTGGGATTCTCACCTCTCATCTGCATGAGCCATCTGAGAGGCCTGTGGTCAGTTTGAACACGAAAGTGAGTCCCAAACAAATATGGTCTCAACTTTTTCAGTGACCACACCACAGCAAAAGCCTCTCTCTCAATGGCACTCCATCTCTGCTCTCTGGGAAGAAGCCTCCTGCTAATAAAGGCAACTGGCTGATCAAGGCCCCCTTCATTTAGCTGTGACAACACTGCCCCAATCCCTTGCTCTGAAGCATCTGTCTGAACTACAAATTCTTTTGTGTAGTCAGGGGCCAGTAACACTGGGGCTGAACACATAGCAGCTTTCAGAGTGTCAAAAGCCTTCTGACACTCTGGGGTCCAAATCACCTTCTTGGGCCTCTTTTCAGAAGTCAGTTCTGTGAGGGGCCCCACAATGGTCCCATAATTTTGAACAAACCTTCTATAGTACCCTGTCAGTCCAAGGAATGCCCTGACCTGAGTCTGGGTAACAGGTGCTGTCCAATCCAAAATAGTTTGGATTTTAGCTTGGAGAGGCTGTACATGGCCCCCACCTACCAGGTGGCCCAGGTACACCACAGAACTCTGCCCTATTTGGCACTTGCTTGCCTTAATAGTCAGGCCTGCCTGCTGCATGGCCTGAAGCACTTCCCTTAGGTGGCTTAAGTGATCCCCCAGGTAGAACTGTATACAGCTATATCATCCAGGTAAGCTGCACTGAACTGTTCCAACCCAGACAAGACCCTGTTCACCAACCTTTGGAAGGTGGCAGGTGCATTCTTTAAGCCAAAGGGCATTACCTTGAACTGATAATGTCCCTCTGGGGTGGAGAATGCTGACCTCTCCTTTGCTCCATCAGTGAGGGCAATCTGCCAGTAACCTGAAGTCAAATCAAAAGTACTCAGGTATTTAGCAGCCCCTAACCTATCAATGAGCTCATCAGCTCTAGGTATAGGGTGAGCGTCAGTCTTTGTGACTGCATTCAATCCTCTGTAGTCCACACAGAACCTTAACTCCTTGGGTCCCCCTGAGGATTAGGTTTAGGTACCAGCACCACTGGACTGGCCCATGGACTCTCAGACGGTTCAATTACCCCCAAGTCCAGCATCTTAGCAACCTCAGCTTTAATGCTGGCTCTGACATGGTCAGATGTCCTGTATAGTTTATTCTTGACAGGCAGGCTGTCACCAGTGTCAATGTGATGCACACACCACTCAGTGATGCCTGGGGTCAAGGAGAACAGGCCAGCAAACTGCTCCAGCACTTGCTTACAGTCTCTATGCTGCTGGTCTGTCAACTTGGGAGAGAGTACAACCCCCTCCACTGACCCATCTTGCACATTAGTGGAGAGGAGGTCGGGCACAGGCTCCGTTTCCTCCTCCACACCCTCATCAGTGACCAGTAACATGGTCATGTCTGCCCTGTCATGGTGGGGTTTCAATCTATTCACATGCAGGACCCTATGAGGGTTCCTGGGGGTGCAAAGTTCAACCAAATAGGTAACCTCACCCTTCTTTTCTAAGATTGGATAGGGCCCACTCCACTTGTCATGGAGGGCCCTGGGAGCCACAGGCTCCAACACCCACACCAATTGTCCTGGAGTATACTCGGGCATAGTAGCCTTCTGATCATACCAGTGCTTCATGAGCTCCTGGCTGGCCTCCAGTTTCCTGTTTGCCTTGTACATGTACTCTGCCATCCTAGATCTCAGGCCTAGCACATAATCAAGCACATTGTCCTTAGCTTCCTTAAGAGGCTTCTCTAAAGACTCTCTTAGCAGGCTCAATGGCCCCCTCACAGGGTGTCCAAACACCAACTCAAAGGGACTGAAACCAACCCCTTTCTGTGGCACCTCCCTGTAGGCAAACAGTAAGCATGGGAGGAGAACATCCCATCTCCTCCTGAGTTTCTCTGACAACCCATTTATCATGCCCTTCAGGGTTTTGTTGAATCTCTCAACAAGACCATTTGCTTGTGGGTGATAGGGGGTGGTGAACTTGTAGTTGACACCACACTCATCCCACATAGCAGTCAGATAGCTGGACAGGAAGTTCGTGCCCCTATCTGACACCACCTCTTTTGGAAAACCCACTCTGGTGAACACACCAAGTAGTGCTCTAGCCACTGCAGGAGCATCAATGGTTCTAAGAGGTATGGCTTCAGGGTATCTAGTGGCATGGTCAACTACCACTAAGATATACCTATTCCCTGATGCAGTAGGTGGGTCCAGGGGACCAACAATGTCCATCCCCACCCTTTCAAAAGGAACCCCAACCACAGGCAGTGGTATTAGGAGAGCCTTTGTCTTGCCCCCTGCCTTGCCACTGGCCTGACAGGTGACACATGAGCTGCAAAACTCCATTACCTTTTCAGACATATGGGGCCAGTAGAAATGGTTCACCAACCGGTTCCATGTCTTTGTCTGTCCCAAATGTCCTGCCAAGGGGATATCATGACCCAAAGTCAGGATGAACTCTCTGTACTTCTGGGGCACCACCAACCTCCTGGTGGCCCCCTCCTTGAGGTTTCTGGCCTCAGTATAAAGCAGTCCATCTTCCCAGTAGATTCTATGAAACCCACTGTCATCCCCTTCCTCTTGCTTAGAGGCAATCTGCCTCAAGCTCTCAAGGGTGGGACAGTCACGCTGTCCCTCACTGAACTCCTCTCTGGAGGGTCCACCTGCTCCTGTCAGTTCTGCCAAATCTGACAGCTCTGGCAGGGATGGAGTCCCTCCCTCAGAGGCCAGATCCTCCCCATCAGGGTTAGATTCTGCCTGCACCTCTGGAGTTCCCTGGGCTGGCTCACCAGGCCCAGTACCCTTGTCCATGGATGCTTGGCCCTTTGTTCCAGGGTCCAAGTGTCCAGCCCCTCCCTTCTGGCTAGTCTGTGACCTAGTCACAGCACATACCCACTCAGGGAGCTCCAATATTTTCATATTGAGTCCTCTCTCCACCTCTGACCACGCAGAGGCTTCAAGGTCATTGCCCAGTAAACACTGGACTGGGAGCACCTTTGACACAGCTACCTTCATAGGGCCTGTCACACCTCCCCATTCCAAATCCACCACAGCCATAGGATGGATTTTGGTAGTGCTGTCTGCATAAGTCACCTGGTGAAACTCACCAGGTATCACCCTCTCTGGAGGCACCAGCTCAGCCAGGACCATAGTTACACTAGCCCCAGTGTCTCTGATAGCCTCAACCTCAGTCCCATTCACTTTAGGTCTCTGCCTGTACTTATCCATGTTTGGAGTTAAGGCATCAAGGGTTGCAATATTCACCCCACCCAGAGACACTAAGGTTGCTGCCACTACTGGAATACCCCCTTCTGGTGTACCACTCTCCACCCCTACTCTCACACTGGCAATCCCTGTGGATGGCCCCTTAGGGGGGAGCTTCTTAGCGCAGACAGCATCTCCCTGCTTGTGCCCTGGCTGGTTACAGTCAAAGCACTTACCCACCTTTGAGGGATCAAAGAACCTACCAGGCTTTCCCTGATACCCCCTCCCTTTGAATTTGGGTTGGCTCGGGGCCCCCCTCCTTGTGCAGGTTTTTGTGGGTCTTTAGAGGACTCTTTCTGATTTTGACCTTCTTTCCCTTGGGCTTTCCCCTGGGGAGGGACCTGTCCTCCTTTCTTCTGGTCACCCCCTGGTGCTGTATGGAAACCCGGGTTCTCACCCACTCATCAGCTGCTTCCCCCAGCTCTCTGGGGTCTGTCAGCTTAGAGTCCACTAGATACTGGCGTAACTTCTCTTCTGCACAATGAGTCAAAATGTGTTCTTTCAAAAACAAATTATACAAACCCTCATAAGTGCTCACTTTGTTACCACAATCCAGCCTTCTAGTGCCTTCACTGAAACATCCACAAAGTCTATCCAAGACTTGGAACTCAATTTCTGGGTGTTCCTAAACTTCACCCTGTACTGCTCTGGAGTCAGACCAAACCTCTTGACTAAGCAGGCTTTCATCTGCTGGTATGATTCTGCATCCTCTCCCTTCAGGGTCAGGAGCCTATCCCTCCCAGCTACTGGAATCAACTCCCACAGGAGTGCACCCCAATACCTAGAGTGGACCCTACTCATCTTAAGGGCCCTCTCAAAAGCTGCAAGCCATTTGTCAATGTCATCCCCCTCAGTGTACTTGGGCACTATGCCCTTGGGAAGTTTAGGTTCACATCTGCCACCCCTGGACATCTCAGCATCTTCTTCGCTTTCGCTGCCACCATTTCTCTTCTCCTCCTCCCTCTCCCATCTTCTCTTAGCCAATTCAAATTTCTCCTTCTCCAAGGCAATCAACTCTAATTGAGCCTGAAGCTGTCTCTCTGCAAGGGACAGTAGTGGTTACTGAGTAAGAGACCCTTCCCCACTCCCACCACCACCTTGATTCACTTGGCTAACACTAGTCACAATGGAAGAGGCATCATCCTCAACCTCCTCCCTCTCTTGGAGGAGGTAGGGAGGACTCCCTCTATCCCCCTGGTCTCTCCTCAGCTGTCCTGGCCCAGGCCTGTAGGGACTCAAGCAACCCTGCCTTCCTCATCTTCCTGGCAGCCTGCAGCCCCTAAGCCTACACTGTTCCCTAAGATCAGATAGCTTAAATTGGGACAGTTTAGCCAGGTCCAGCTCCATGGTTCCCTAGTTTTGGGTCACAAAAAAACTAGGCACAACAGACTTAGAACAATTTGGAAAAATCAAAACAATGGATTAAAACAGTTTAGTCCAAATTCCAAAAATCAAACTCAAAAGTTTTGTTCTAAGGCAATTTAGAGGATTTTTATAATCTTAATTCATTCACTGAAAGGTGTATTTTTTAAACACAAGTCCACATCCACACCGCTGAGCACCAAATGTTGGAAAGTGGGTTATTGGTAGGGGCAAACGTAGGTCTGCCACTAGTAATAAGACCACAAACACTTGATAGGACCCAGCATAGGTCTTAGAAATATAATCCTATGCTCAACCCTTGGTAGCTTGGCTGCGAGCAGGCAGGCTTAACTTCAAAGACAGGTATGTAAAGCATTTAAAAACACCAATTCAGTAAATAATTAAGACACAACTCATAATAAAAATCCAACACCAATTTATAAAAATAGGAAATATTTTTATCTTTAAAATGACACCAAAACGACAAAAATCCAATGTAGGGAACCGGAGATATGAATTTTCAAAGTTTAAATAAAATATAGCACTTAGAAGCATATAGCACCATATTGGGACATAGGCTCGCGATAGACCGGGCCAAAGTCAAAGTTTAAGGCCGACCGCGATGGAGCCTGGAGCGGATACCCCACGCGGAAGGTCCCGGTCAAAGTTTTTACCTTCACACTTAGAAACTTTTCTGGAGCTTTTCTCCTCGAGGCCCCTCGACGCTCTCAGTCAGTCCAGATCCGGTGCGGCTTCGCCGGATAGCCTTTCGACGATCTCCCGGTGAACTTCCCTGGAGCGGACTTAGAAACTTTTCTTTAGCGCTTCAGCGGGGCAACCCAGGCGCCCAGGCCCACACGCGATGGAAGGCAGGCGGATTGGCGCTCGCGGTTGATCCCGGTCGACTTTTCTACGAGCGGACTTAGAAGCTTTTCTGGAGCTTTTTCTCGCGGGGTCTCTCGATGCTCCTCATGTAGCCGGATCCGGTGAGGGTTCGCCGGCTTCCGATTTTCTCTAGTCCCGGTCAATCTATGGAAGTCGATGCGATGGAGCTTTTAGTGGGACGAACCTGGTGGGCTTGGCCGACTCGCGGTTGAAGGCAGGCGGCTTGGCTGACCAGGTTGAGTCGGTCCCCCTATGGAGCTTTTTTCCAAAGTTCTTCCAAAGTTCCCCAAACTTCTTGAACTTCTTCCTGAAGTTCCTCAAAGGGTCCCAAAGTGTCTCAAACTTACTCCAAGGGTCTGGAAGCTCCAAGCTGGTCCTTGAAAGTTGAGGACTTCAATTCCCACAATCCACTGGGACGTCACCCTTACAAATCCACTGATGGGTCCCCAAGGTGTAGATTTAGTTGGTGAAGTTCCAGTTGAGCTCTTTTAACCTGTAGCTTTCAGGGAGTCCACTCTTTAATTCTTTTCCAGCAAGGTAATCCACAGGGCTGTAGTTTCAGATGGTGCAGTTCTCAGAGGTCAGACCTTAGAAATCTTTGCACAGCAGAAATCTTCTCAGCAGGGCACTTCTTGCTTCATTCAGTTTCAAGCAGCAGATCTGAGGGGCTGGGCCTCTCTCAGATACTTATTCCACAGTCTCTGAGTCATCCAGGAGGTCAAGCTTCACCAATAGGAGTAGGGTAACCTCCCACTTGAGTGACTCCTTCCTGCAGAGTGTGGCATTATTCTATCCCAGAGTGCAACAAAGCTTCCAAATCCATAATGGCTGATTTTCCAGCAAGGAGGTAAGAGCTGGCTAAACACTCCCACTGAGTTGGCTAATTAACCTAGCCTCTCCTCCCTACATCTGCACATATCTTCCTTAATCCTGCCATCTGGCTGAGGTGGGGGTTCAAAGCTGTTAATGACACTACTCTGGGCTCTGCCCCTTTGAAGCTTATTGTTTATGACCCCTCCCCTGGCCTGGCATTCCTGCAGAACAGCTCACTGCCCTCCCAGTCCATCTGGCTGGCCCCAGGGGATCTTTATCACCTCTTCAGGCAGGCTGGCTAATCCCCTTAACTCTGACCAATCAGGGCAGAGCACTGGAAAGGCTGGATTTGGAACTAAAACCCAGAAAGTGTTATAACTTCTTGTCTGTTCACTTTGGGAAAAATTCAATAACATCATATTGTAGGATTTATCAATACCATTCTAGTGAGTCTTTGAATGGAATCTTTATCCCTCTCCTATCAGAAGTTATTGTTTAATAACTTTCCCCCATGTTAACCTATGGGGCAGGGGGTTTGCAATGGGAAAAATGACATGGGCCATTTTTCCAGCACCAGGACTTACAAAAACATATTTTATAAGTACTTGGCTTATTTTCACAGGACCCCCACCCCATAGGTCACCTAGGGGAGACCCTAGGGGTGCTGAATCTGTAAACATATTGCAGATCCTCCATGCCCAGTGCCCCCAGCATCAAAGTCGAATTTGGGCAGCACTTTACACAATGGGGAGAGTGAAATGTGAATTTCACTTAACCCAGGGCATATATAAACTCATTTTATAAGGGTCTACCTTATAGATACCTGACCCCCCACCCCTGGGATACCTAGGGAGACCCTGGGGGTCATTATTATGCCAAAACATTTTAGGTTGACCAGTTTTAAGTGCCCCAAACCCCAAAGTCGAGTTTGGCCACAATTTACATGTTTAAGAGCAATCCTGGCGCCCAGGGCTGCTTTTAAACTGACCACAGGCTTCAGCAGGGCACACATGCAAGTGCAAAAAGGCTGCTGGCCTCTAAACTGCCATGCCCCAGGATACTGGGGACTTCTAGGTAGTTTCAATCCCCTGCCCTATTATATACTAGGGGCTTATGGGGTAGGTAATGCCAATTACAGGGGTACCCCACCATCCCATAGTGTACCCTAGTGTATGTTGGGTGTCTTAACTGTATTCTAATGTGTTCCTTTCAGCTTGGCACTGGCCCTGGGCCTAGTTAGACAGAGCCCAGGGTCAGTCAGAGTCAGTTACCACTAGTTCCAGTCAGCAAAAAGTTGGGGGTGCCCAGGGCACAGGATGACTTTACAACAGTATCTCACTTCCTATCTGGGTGACTGCCATACATGCGCATTGATAGCATTACCCAGGGATTACCTTTTGTGGAATCACTGTCCCTACATTCATCCATACTTTCATTCTTGAGTGTTGAAGCTGGACCAGTACAGGGCCATGCAAACCCCACTTTACATTGTTGCCCCGTGGAGGGCCAGCCAGAGTCCTTTAGGGATTGACAAGTTCATCGGAAGAGGAAGACTTCAGTCCGCAGTGGTGACCAAACAAAATATGGCAGTCCATGTCGAGGTCCAAGGTGAGTGTCGCTGAGTGTATCGGGGGACAGTGGAAGGTGTTATTCCAGGGCATGATGCAGAGGGCAGAACCAAGCTGAAACAGGGCAAATGGCGGAGAAGAATGCTACCACTTCGTTCTTACCACAAAGCCAGATTCATCATCATCTTCGTCCTCTGATGTGTCAGGTGCCTCACATGTGGGTGGTGGTGTTTAGTCTGCATCACTGTGTGGCACTGACACATCAGGGGCCGGAGGTGGCATGTCTGCCGTACTGTGTGGCACTGACACTTCAGGGGGCGGAGATGTGGATGGAGTAGTAGCAGCAGCATTCATCTGCGCCAGGCCTTGTGGCGGCAATGCCATGATGAGGATCTGCAAGGCATGGAAGATCACAGCTACATCTCGCTGGTGTGCAACCGTGGCAAACATTCTTTCCGCCTGCATCCGCTCCAAGGTCTCCATCATTCTCCTTAGGTGTCCCAACTCCCGGCTGACATCGCTGGAGCCACTCTGACTAGACAGTTGTTCTTGGCTAAGAGTCATGAATCCAGCGATGTCAGCCATGGATTGTTAGAGAGCATGGAGCGGACAGTGGGTGTCCGTTAGGGACTGTAAGTCGGCCCTGATGGGACTTAGACACCCACGTATGGCATCTAGTTTGGCTGCCATGAGGTCGAACCCCACCCGCAGCTGATCAGCCATCTTCTCCTGGCACCCTAACACACGGCGTTTGAATGCCATGTGTTGGTCGTGGGGGTCCTGGGAGACAGCCGTGGTGGTGGGTGCTTCCTGCTGTGTGGTCTGTGCAGGGGTGGGGTCTCCTCGATGCAGCTGGGCTGCCCTGCTCCTTGAGGTGGGGTGCCGAAGCTGTCCATGAGCTGTTGGAGGGTGTCGGTGTCGATGTTGGGGAGGTCCTCTTCATCATCAGTGCTGAGTTGTTGGGTCTGCTCTGCAGGAGGTGTTGATTCTCCCGCTGCAATGTGAAGGGGAGATGCAGATTGACATTGTGTTCACATGTATGTTCACGCATTGTACAAGTTTACTAACAGACTGCATGACAATGTACATTGTGACTGTTTGTGAGGAGATGCCTATTTGATGCGGGACAGTTGACATTTCTACACCATCAGGGATGTGAGGTTGTACTTGTACATTATCATCTCAGTTTCTTGCTATGCCAAATGCGAATGGCCATTTTCTACACACAAGCGGCAGCAGTTGTGTCCTCTGTTCTGTTGTGATAGTGTTGCAGTTTGTACCACATTTTTGTCAATGTTGAGGTGCTCTGATTCTTATGTGTGTGTGCTGCATTGTGGGTGTGTTGCCCCTTCAGCTCTGATTTGGCTGGCCCTTATCCCTTTCAGGTGGTGTGCCTTTCACTTCTGTGCTTATACAGTGCTGAGATATTGCAGACTTGGGTAAATTGGGCTCTTGGTCGGAGTTGTGACTCTTGGGCATGGTTTGTCCGCAGATGTGCTATACTTAATTGTGCATGTGTGCCATTGTGCCCATCTCCCCCGTCCCCCAGTCCCTGGTCGTTACTCACCCTGTTGCTGTTGGCTCAGGTCATGTTGTGCAGTGTCCGGTCCCCCAACTCCTGCCACCGTCTCCCCAATGATGACTCAGGTCACCATTTCCTCCATCTCATCCAGCTCCTGGTGTGTCGCTGGACTCCCACCTCCAGTCTGCATTGCTGCTTTCAGGTTGGCTGCGAGTTTCAGCATGGTTTTGCGCTTCACATCAGTCCAGCGCTTCTTGCAGTCGTCCACTTCCCTTCTCTTCACTCCGACTGCATTCACCTTGGCCAAGATGGACTGCCAATTTGTATTTTTAGTTGCCAATGACACAGTGGAGGTGATGAACAGTTGGTGGTGGTGTTCTATCACCTCCGTAATGAGGATCTGGTTTTGCTGCGTACTGAAACGCAGGTTCCTCTTCTTCTTCTCCTTGCCCTTCCCTGAACCCGAGGTCCCAGGCTGGTCCTCCGTGAGGCTTGTGGGGTTCTGGTTGTCCTCTGTACTTGCTCCGGCTACCTCCATGGTGCTTCGCAGTTGTTTGTGTTTGTTTGTGTTTTTTGTTGCCGCTTTTATAGTGGTTTTTCCCGCCTGACTTGTGGGACTTGCAGGCCTGGCGCTGCTTATCGCAGAATTTTTTATCGCAGTTGGGCCCATCGCAACTTTTTTCACGTTAGGGTTTAGATTTTTATTGCCGTCCCTGTAATTTTATCGCGGACATTTGACGCGTTATCGGGAAACTATTGCATGTTACCGCCGTGTTGAGAATACGACGTTAACACAGAGTTATTTTCCTGCGATAGACGGCGATATGAAAAATTGCGTTAGCCTATTTTGGCGATGATTATCGCACGTTCCTGAGAATATCCCCCATAGTGTCTCGCACAAAAATGTGTCATACCTAACCTTCATTATATTCACACTTCTGAACAAAATAATCATTTTGTTTCAAGTGCAACATTATTAATTAATCAGTTACAACTATATACATCATTAAAATGATTAATTTGCGTAAGTAAATTATCATTTAACTCCCTGCTTGCAGTTATCAATTAAACATAAACATTTACAGTCTTCTAGGGTTTAAAAATGGAATATAAGCTCTGGAATCAACCATTGCTGCAATGTCAAATAAATATGCAGACGAAGGACATTGGGCATACACAGGGCAAAATCCATAATTCTTGAGTAAAAGAGGCAAGTTCCCGATTGAAACACACACAATTTTCTACCTTGAGCATTACCCCTACAGGTTAACACATACTGAGCATCTTATCCTTTTGAAAAACAATTATGGTGGAAAATCACCCAAATATCCCCTATAGATAGACTGTCTATAGTATGAATAATAGGTACAACAAGTAGGAAAAAGGGAAAGGCAGGTGATGTCTGGAAGACTTTTTTCTGATGAAATGTTTTGCATACACAACATTACTTGCAACACACAAATGTATTTATTGTGTACTTTTCAAGTTTTACTTGACCATAAAAAGATGGTACAAAATAAAACGAAATTCAGTACATTCCACGCTCAATAAAGCTCTATGGTCAGAAGTTGAAAACAACAAAAAGTCCACATACAATCAATATCTTTTTCAAGCCTTAAAATCCACTAGTACAGTCGAGCTGTGGAATAAAAACTTATCTTTTGCAACTTTTAACCATATAAATAAAGCAGCACATGTCATTTTACTAAGGAAAGATTTTATTGTCAGAGGGATCAGGACGTGTGGGGCAGCTATTAATCAAAGCCTTGATCCATCAGATTCCCAATTGAACTGTAAACTTTTAAAGTACCCTAACTTTTATGAGCTGGCTCTTCAAAATCGCAGTCCGGCATGAATGATTGATTTTACTGTAAATTATCATTTTAATTTGTAAAACTTTAAAAGTGAATCATGTTACTTGATTGAGAAGATGGAAAGACGTATTGTAAGGTATTATAATTTATATCATGAACTGTGTGCTTTATGGATGTAGTTAAATTAATGAACGTATATATGGAACAGTGTTACGGTTTTAATTAACCAAACAATAAAGCTATTGACTTGACTGTTGTTAACATAGGCAACATATTAAAATGGCCAACGTAAGTTTCTCTCTGTTGTGTGTCGTGTATCTTCTTTTTTTCATTTCAGGAGAGAAGCTGTACCAGCAGCCACTGAAAGACGGAGCTTTATGTGAATGTTTAATTTACGTATTCCTAGAAGTATCTGCTAATGAGCTGCTGGGGAGAGAACATGGAGTGGAGTTGAAGGATGCTTAGTAGAGATGTCATTGTATTCGAGCTCCTGAAATTAACGATGTTACCCTTATCAGAATGTACCTTAACCTGATTGATTCTGTTCATGGGAATGATGTGTACGTGTAGCAAGTAGATGAAATTATGCTTTTAAACTATATTGCAATGTAGACTGGTACTCAGATGCGTTTCCCTCTCCCTTTAGAGATTATCTCTTTTTCTCTTGCCAGAAGGAGTTAGGTCTTGGGTAGGAGCCTTCTTCACTGGCTAGACAAATGTTTATTTGGTTGATATATACTGCCTTCATGCCGACACCTTCTGCCAGACTTCTCCCCAACTTTCACAACTTTTGTCTAGCATAGCTGAGGAGGGGGCTCCTTTCATGGGAAACGGAGCCCTCTTTCATTTTTTGAGACAACTTTATAATAGTTCATCTTTGCATTTATGTTTTTAAATTGCTTAGAAATATATTGACTAATGCTTTCATGTATTGACTACTGAATTTCCTCAAAGCTGATTGTTTGAATTTGTAACTGCTAAATCCAATAATAAATCTTAAGGGTTTGCAAGTCTAATACTCTCTGTCATTATTGTGGGGCCAAATGTGCTTCATGGTATTGAAAATTATTGAATGTTATGTCAGCCTCAGTTGAACCTAAACTTCCATCGACTTGAGTTCAGACTGTCCTTGAGTTTGCACCAGGAATTTGCACAGTGCAAAGTTCTGCATCAAGTCAAAGGTTTGTGAGAAGCTCCTGTTGAGAAACACTGCTGACAAGAAACTCATAGCTCCTTTTTTCTGCTTAGCACAGGTTTATCCCATCTAGGGATAGTTTCTTTAGCACTAGCAAAGTTGCTTTACACTAGTCTATTGAACAAACTATTCAAAGTTGTCTTCCAATTATCAGGTGGAACAATACAGTCATGAGTCATAGGCAGTCTGCCATGTGTATTCTTCTACACACAAAAGGCTTCTGTCAGTGTAGTCTCAAGATCTTATAAAGACCATCTCACGGTCTCTGACAATGCCGGTACATTCTTTTTATTGTTTCTGTTCTATATGACACACAATTATCCAATAGGGGTTTATGGTGCTGGGTTCAGGAAACTGACGCTACAACATCCTCAAGGATTTGATGAAGTGGGAGGGTTTTGTGCTTTTTGAAAAGCACAAATAGCTTGAAGTCAGTTTTAGATGATTTAGAAGTTTAATGCAGGTGCCAGGTGCCAATATGTAAAAGGATCAGTCACCTCTCTGCTACTTTCAGAACCTGGGGGCATATTTACAAGCCCCTATCGGCACCACAATGTCACTTTTTCAGACTTTGTAGTGGCAATAGGGGCTTCGCCTTATTTACAATGCAGTATTAAGCCACTTAACGTGGCTTAACGCTGCCTTGTAAATAAGGCCCCCTTTCACGCTACACTTAGCGTGAAAGGGGAGGGCAATGGGTGTTGCGGTGGGCGTTCCATCGCAACACCCATTGATTTTAATCTGCCCCCTATGTACAAGTGCAGTGTAAATAGGAGGCAACACCAAAATTAAGACCAGGAAAAACATGGTATTAAACAGGCGAAACGAGAAGAAATGCTTTATTTCTCCTCGTTTTTGCTGTTTCCATGTGTGCTGCGTTGTGCAGCATACATAGAAACAGCAAAACACCAATGATTGTTTATGTGCAGGAAGGTGTCCCTTCCTGCACATAAACAATCATTTAAAAAATGACGTTTTGCAACTTCTATGTGTGCTGCATTAAGCAGCATACATATAAGTTCCAAAAGCAATTTCAAGATTGTTTATGTGCAGGAAGGGACACCTTCCTGACACATAAACAATCACTCCCTCAATGCAGGCACCCTTGCACTATGGTGCAAGGGTGCCTGCTGTGGCGCTAGGCAGCTAAATTGAGCGCCAGCGTAGAGGAAGCGCAGGGCTGCAACATATTCTTGTAAATATGGTGCAGTCCTCCATTTCTAAAGTGACGGAGCATGTCATTAGCCTTCTTGGCTTAACGACATGCTTCGCCACTTTCTTACTTTCTTGTAAATATGCCCCCTGGTTTCTTAAAGAAAGGGTCTTGTGATTGGGGACAGTATCTAGGAAAGTCCATCGATATACACGTTCACAATTCAAAGGCCACTAAAAAGGGTCTGGGAACATATATGAAACACAAGCTGTCTCTGCTGCAGAGAGGCAGGAGAATTACAACTGCATGCAACCTTAACAGACTGGGCTGCAGAATTCTGGACCACTTGCAGGTACCCTACGGCCCCACTTTGACATCAACAAGCACAGGGAATTGCCAAAATCAAGAGGTGATTTGACAAGGGTCGTGACTGCAGAGACTCAGCCACATGGAGTAATATAGATAAGATCCCAGTTAATCTTTTTGGGAAACACAACAGGATCGGACAGCACAGATGGGAGATTCAAGCAGTTGTGTCTCATCCACCTCAAATTTCAAGATCTACATGACCCTCACAGGCTCTGGCAGTTCTCTGAGCTATTGAGAACGAGACAAGATGGATAAGAGAAAGATATTGTAGGGATTAAAACCACCTTCTCGTCTCTGAACATATGCAAAGTAACAAGGATTGACGGTTTGAGACTGCGGTTACAGGATAAAGAATATATTTGCATTTCCTTATTCTAGAAAAGATTTTTACTTTTATTTTTTATGAGCAATATTTTGATTTGTAAAAATGAAATAGATGATTGACAATAGTTTGATTCAAGTAATTTGAGCAAATTATGTCTATCACTAGTATCAATTGTGAAGAACATTGCATATTTTATTTATCTCGATTGTTTAGGCGTTTAATTCAAAATATTGGCACAGATGTAATTGTGTAGTTTGATGTCATTTGCTACCCCATAATTCTTGTTCGTAGAAATGTTGATTGCCATAGCGGGCAATTTGTTTCTCTGACTGAATGGCAGATGATGTGATGATAGTTAAGGTAAATTTGTGGGGTACAGATACTTTCCACATGTTGAAATGATTTGATCTAAGAGCTTGTATTTTTTACAAGTCTGAAGGAACATGTATTGAACAGAAGAGAGAAATAGTTGATTTTATCGAATAAGTGATTTATGTCCTGTTTTTTATTTAAAAACTCTGTTTCATGGGAGTTCTGCTTCGATACTAGGAATTTAATAATAGCAAACTGCGAATATTTGTGTTGAATATTGGATGGAACTAATAACAAACCTTTATGGCTGATTGATGTTTTGTGTTGATAATTTTGGGTTGTTTTTGGTGAGGGTACTATGCTTGATTTTTTAATAGGAAGTCTTCATGTTACTTATTTATTATTTTTGTGGATTTAGATATATTGAGGCTCAGGATGCTGGTGTGTGAATGCAGAAAAATTGTACATAGAAAGGACTTTAGCTACGTAAAAGAAACTTTCTCCTAACATGTCGAGAAATGGAGAAATAGGTTGTTCTATGTTCTACACAACTCTAAGCTTAATTGACTTAAACTCAAACACGGGCACTTCAAATTTAGATAGGATAGTTTTGATACATCAGGACTGTGGGTTCTTATTCCTACATATGTTTCTGTTATTAGACCATTTTCAACTGAGGTTGTGAATCTACTGTCCGATGACCTGGGATTCCTTTGATCCTCAGATCTATTGAATTGTTTGGGACAAGGACAAAAACGTATCTATTGGACCATAGATACGCCCCTAAGTCAAACATTTTGGTTTAGATTAATAAGAGACATATGGGTGATAGATGATTATTTTCGTTCATTTTCATATCACCGATATCTGTTATGATATGATGATGTTGAAGGTTCTTCAAACCTCAGAATCAATGGACAACTTAGATGATTGTACAAAGATAGGTTTGTGATGAACTTGTAGCTATTGATTACGTTTTGAATGTGTTCAATAATGATTGTTTTTTGTTTTCCCTTTTCTCTCCTTTTCACTTTCACATTTCTGAACTTATGTTGCATTATTGTATATGATTCTAAATAGTAATTTGATTCGGACAAGCAGTCCCAAAAGAGCCCTAAAGAAGAGACAACTCTCTAAATGTGTTGACTGAGGGATGATATCTGGTATATTCAGATTAATTATCTGAAAAGAGTTTTTTAAATAAGTACATAGAAAAGTATTATGTAAAAATATGTCTGAAGTATTGACAATGATTTCCTCTTGACTCAGACTTCATGATATGATGATAGACCAATTTTAATGCTGTAAATATAAAGATATTTGCTACAATTAATAAACTCAAGAAGCCTAAATTGTATACAGTGATGCATGTGTAATCTGTATATCTGGTTTTTAAAGTAATTACTCCCTAAGAAATTCCTGGTTGGAATTGTCATTTATAGATCTCTTCGGGGAGACAGCGTAGGGTCATTTGGATCAATTATAATCTATTTCCTTTGTATGTTGAGGTGTTCTAGAATGTTGCTTTTTTGCAATATGAACTAAGTATAAAATAATTATGCATATGTCTTTGGTTATGTGGACTTAGATAATATAATAACAGAAGCTTAAAATGCTCAAATGTATATCAGCATTATATGTTCAGGCTAGAAATGTTTTTCAGCTTAGTTTCTCAGTAATTGATTGAATTCATTTCTTGTACATCTATAGAGAAAGTTGAGACGGGTCCACCTGACGAAGGCTTTTACACCGAAACGCGCGTCGTGTTTTCTTTTCATCGACCGCCAGCCTTTGAAATGTTTAAAAACTCCTTCTCTAGGTTTTTAATGGAAACATAATTTTTTGTGTGTATTGTTTTGTTGTGTTTGTGAAAAACAATTTGTGCTTTTTGGTATTTATGTAAAAAAAGATTGATAAAAAAAATATAAAAAGAAATATATATCTGATATATGTGATGAAATCATAAAAAGATTATGAATCATATTTATAAAGAAAATGATTGAATATAATAAAGAAACATAATTTTGTATCAAACAGCAAGTGCTTGTAAATTTTATTAATATGCAAATCTAATGTGCACTGTTTTCACATAGATCAAGGCCTGACACATTTAATTGTAAATGTAATATATATCTTGTGGTTAGCTTGTCGTTTTACCCCCTTGATATTGTGCCCTACAGCTAGCAAGATCTATTGTTTTTTCGTAGGGGTCCCCTTTTTTCAAAATTGAAATAGTACATTTCCCACCACAATTTCTAAAATAAATGTCATATTGCTGTCAACGCCACATGCTGCTGTTACACTACACTGGCTCTATGCTGTACACTGTGAGAGTAGAGTACATTTAGCACGGAGTGGGCTCTCGTATCGCAATGCAGACACATATCTAACATCTTCTAAAGACTTTCTATCTGCCAAAATAGTTGCTCATTTCTGTAGCTCAAGCAAATGAGACTGTCTTTTGGGGCTTGAATCATATATGTGCTTTTAATCAATATGTGGTACTTCCTCAGAAGGATGAAACGTTGATTGGGTATGGCAAGATTGGGTTTCAATCCTAGATACTAGATTACAGGCATGTGTGTTAACCAAAGGATCTATCTTATCCCAGTGCTGGATAAGATAATTATTCTTGTGTGTACTTGGCGACCTGGCATGCCCTTTCTTTGTGACTAGTGGAAGTAGCATCACTCATGTGCCTGCTGCCAGATGCCATTCCTGCAGATTGTATGCTGTGTGTAGGAGAATCCCAGCTGAAACTCCTCTGACTAAGACACCCCATGTCCCATGATTCCAATTCACTCCACCACAACAGTCATACAGCCAGCAATAAACTATAAATATATAAAAAATGTAATGCAAAAACCCAAAGGCTTTCCTTTCTGTGCACGCTCAACAACACTGAACTCTCTCAACAAGGAAGATAGTTTGCACTGAGATTTATCTGTGGGGCACTTACCACCGAAATCCTCGTAACTGAGACTGCCTGCCAAGCGCAACTCTTCGATTGTGAACCGAGGGTGAGCGAATTAACAACACATGAACACGCAATTGCCACATTGTGTACGTGTATAAATTCATTAGCAAAACAGCAATGTATTTGAAATCTCATTGCAGTTATGATAATTATATTTCTTAAGCGCAACGGTTACCCGAAGGTGTCCTGGCGCTGGCTGCTGCCCTCCGAACAGAGAAGTACATGGCGACCTATGCACTGAAAAGCCAGGTTTTCAATCCTTCCCTAAATGCCATTAGCTCGGTGGCATTCCTAATATGGAAAGGAAGCTCGTTCCAAGCCCTTGCGGCACAAGTGGTGAAACCTCTTCCTCCCCAGTTGACTTTTTTGAAGGCGGGTATTAGCACACATTTGGCTCCTAAAGAGCGAAGGACTCTTCTAGGGACATACCATTAAAAAAATCGTTTCAGATATTCCGACCCTGTTCCTTGAAGGGCTTTAAAAACGGTGCACAAGGATTTAAATTGTATCCGTTGTTTGACTGGAAGCCAGTGCAGCCTTTTTATTTTTTCTTAGTGACAGATATAAACTTTGGTGTGCTGGTAAGCAGTCTAGCTGCTGCATTTTGCAGGAGTTGAAGTCTGTTTAAATGTCGCTTTTGAATGTTTAGGTAGAGGCTGTTACAATAGTCCACCCTCGAGAGAATGAGAGATGTTATAACTACACGTTGACTGTCTTCCCGCAGAAATGGCATTCTGAGGAGCTGGAAGCTAGCGGAAGCAACCGCATTTATCTGGTCCCCAAAGGTGAGTTTATTGTCGACTTTGACCCCAAGAATTTTAGCTTTCCTAGTTGGTTTAGGGAGAACGCCTAGTTCTTCAGGCCACCAATCTGGGGTCCAGAAATTGGCATTATTCCCAAAAATAAGGACCTCAGTTTTGCCGGAGTTTAACTTCAGGCAGTTCAGGGTCATCCACGTCTTGACCGATTTCAAACAGTCAATCTCTGACTCCTGCCCCAGTCGCAAAGACACCACGATTTGCGTATCATCTTCATAAGATGTTAGCTGAAATCTGAAAGATCTAATTAGATCCGCCAGGAGCGACACATAAACATTCAAAAGTGTGGGACTAAGGGAGGAACCCTGTGGTACTCCATATGGTAAGGAAAAAGGTTTGAAGCGGACTTTGTCCAAATCCACGCTTTGAATTCTTTCCGTCAGGAAAGATTTCAGTAGCTTCCAGACTTTGCCTTAAACCCCGCAGGACGACAAACGGTCCATCAGGACTTCATGGAAGACCGTATCGATGGCCGCAGAGAGGTCCAACATGATTAGTGCTGCGTTTCCTCCCTGGTCCAGGGCTTCTCTTATTTCTTCCGTGGACTTTATAAGGGCAGACTCTGTTCTGTGTCCTTCCCTAAATCCATACTGAGTGGGATCAATTGCAGTGGCCCCAATTAAGTGCTCCACAACAGATATAAAATTTGAATATCGTCCCCGTGAGTCACACACACTTCAGACAGTGTTTACCAGTGTTCAGCAAAATGTCTGACCTCAATAATCCCAAATCCGCCAACAAACTTGGTCGGCAGTACATCATCGCCTTTATGTAATAGGTCAGCAGACCTGCCGTCCGGTGAAGTAACCGGATGTTGTTGTGGCACGTCATCAGTGGGCCAGGTGTGGCCCACGGGGTTAATAAAAGGGGAGGAACCGCATGTGGGTCATCTTCCGGGCCTGCACTGAGCGTAAGTGTGTAATTATTACCTCAGGCCTGAGCGCCAAAGCGCAGCGCAACACTGGCGACGAGGGGTTGCGACCTGCGTCCCGCTGACCTGCCCGGGTAGTCCACCTGGCAATCCCTGCAGAGCCCTGCTGGCATGGCCGCACGGTAGAAGGTGCGGAGACTGAGTCACGTCATGTGCACAGCAGGAAGTCGGTGTCCAGGATTCGTGCAGCGTCTGGAGGATGGCCGCAGGAGACAGAAGCAGCGCAGTGAGTGAGGCCGGCTCTGTGGTGTGAGACGCTATGTCGGCTTTTGCCGGGCCGCTGCTGCACGTCAGGAGACCTCCTGGGACGGCCGAGCCAGCATGGAGGAGGAGAGAGAGTGACTCCTCACCGGCACAGGAGCGCACACAGCAGTGCGGCTCCCACCGACCCCATCCAGCCCCAGCCAGCAGCACCTGGCCCCTGTGAACTGCTGAGAAGGGGCCAGGTCAAGAAGAAAAAGAAAACAGAGTATATGAACAGAACATAGTAGAGACAATCAAAAGTACACCTGTGGGAAAGGGAAAAAAATATATATAAATAAAATACGAAGAGTGAAATACAAACCCCCACAAAGAAGAAAGGAAAGGAACACCAAAGAGAGAGAAAAAAGAGACATACAGAAGGAGGGCAGTGAAAAGCAGCAGAGCAATCACGACAGCAGGGGAGCAAGGACAGTGCTGGGAGGGCGGAAACAACAGTAAAACAAGACATAGCACAGGAGAGAAATGGTCATAAACAAGCACATGGCCGATGAGGCTCAAGCCCCGCCCCAACAGAGGGTCCCAGTACAGCATGCCCTCACAGGGGTACTGCCGCCTTTCAGTGAGCTGGAAGACCCAGCAACAGCGTCTCCATGATGGAAGATATGGATCGAGAGGCTAAACAACTACTTTGTCACGACAAGAGAGACGGATGGAGCCGTCAAGAGGTAATTACTCCTTCACTATGCCGGGGATGAGATCTTCAAGCTCTTCAAGCACCTGCCCAACACGGGCATCGCTACAGACTACGACACTGCCGTACAAGCACTAAATGCACACTTCGACCCACAGCTCAACCTGGACTTTGAGAGGTTCAAGCTGCGCCAGGCACGCCAATGGGAAGGAGAGTCAATTGACGCATTCTACGCTCGGCTGCGCGAGCTAGCCAGTACCTCTACAGCAGACGATCAGCCGAAAGAGATCAGAGCGCAAATCATCCAAGGGTGCCGGGATTAAGTGCTCAGAGGACTCATCCTGCGCCAGCCGAGAGATAAGCCTAGAAAACATGCTAATTCTTGCAAGAACACACGACCTGTCAGCAGCACGGGCCAGTGAGATGGACCAAGCCCAGGAAAAGCCAGCAAACATCAAGACAGAAAGGGTCGACACCATCCGTACGAAAACAAAACACGATGCATACAGGAAACCAAAGCCCCAAACGACCAAGGCGAAATGCGGCTATTGTGGGCGCGAAGAGCACCCGGCTAAGAGCACCCGGCTAGTGAGTGCCCCGCACAAGGCTGGACCTGTGCCAATTGTGGGAGTCCTAATCACTTTCCAGCTGTATGCAGGAAAAAGAACAGGGGAAGGGACAACAGAGGACAAAGACTGCCATCCAGAGCTGTGCGCCAGCAGTCCATCAGGAATGTGTCACAACGCGAAGAACCAAAGGGAGCCAGCTGGGCATGCCAGGGGCTGGAAGACTCATCTGATGACGACGAGGTAGAAACCTTCCTCATCTCCTTCATGCAAGAGCTCAAACACCACAGAAGACCCCAACCCACGTGCGTTGTCAAGATAGCGGGGTCCAAAGCCAAGGCCCTCATTGACACCGGAGACTCTGTCAATGTAATGGGCATCCAGCAATACCACCCTCTCCAGCCCAGACTGCCTCTTGCACCATCCAAGACGAGGATCTTCGAGTATGGAAACCAATCCCTGCTGCCCCTAAGAGGAAAGATGTCAGTACCAGTCAAAGCAGAGGACCAAGAAGTTATGATGACGATCCACATTATAGACCAGGAAGCAGACACCCTGATCGGCAGCCACACCGCCGAGGATTTAGGGCTGGTGTCCTTTGCCAGGAGCGTCCAGGCACATCAGGTTGATGACATACCGGACCAGTTTCCCAAACTATTCCAGGGGCTAGGTTGCCTCAAGTGCCTGCCCATCAAGCTACATATTGACAAGACCGTAGCCCCGGTGGCACTGAGACACTGATGGGTCCCTTTTCACCTTTGGCCGTTGGTGGAGAAGGAGCTGGAGAAGCTAGAAACGCAAGGTGTAATCGAAAGAGTATCAGGCCCAACTCCGTGGGTGTCGGCGATTGTAATCGCCGAAAAAGCCCAAACAGCCAGGAGCCATATGGCTGTGCATCAATATGAGATTACCCAACCGTGCCATCAAGCGAGAACAACACATCACCCCAACGATGGACGACATAATTGCGGACGTCAATGGATCCCGATGGTTCTTCAAACTGGACCTCAACGCGGGGTACCACCAACTACCCCTGGCAAAGGAGAGCCGGTATATCATGACATTCAGCACGCACCTGGGGCTGCGGCGATACAAGCGCCTAAACTTTGGAATATCATCATCAGCTGAAGTCTTTCAGAACACCATCCACGAGATGCTATCAGGTCTACCCGTTGCCCTGAACGTCAGTGATGATATATTGATCCACTCTGCAATTGCCGCGGAACACCACAAACAGCTAAAATGAATGAATGAAATGAAAAAGAAATTTATAAAGCGCGAAACATTCACCCGGGGGTGTCAAGGCGCTCGCTCAGCACAGGACATAACGGACACCTTTTTGAGATCGCCTCAGAGATTAAAAAGCCAAGTCTTCTAACGACTTCCTAAAAGCCAACAAGCGAGTTTCTTCCTTAAGCCGCAGCGGAAGTGAGTTCCAAAGTCTGGTCGTGCCGACCAGAAAACTCCTGCCACCCCAAGAACATTTCTTGAACCTGGGTATTACCAAATTGTGAGAGTGCGCTGAGCGAAGATGACGGACAGGAACATATGGCTGCAAATTCTGTTTGAAAAAAGCCGGTACCGTGTCATGAATAGCTTTAAATGCTATACAGAGAGCCTTAAACTCTATCCGACTCTTCACTGGTAGCCAGTGTAATTCCTTAAGCCCCGTGGAAGCAGATTTCTATTTTGGAATGTTCAGTAATAGTCGTGCTGCAGCGTTTTGCACAATCTGCAACTTGGTCAAACATTTCTTGCGAAGGTTCATAAATAAACCGTTACAGTAGTCGGCTCTAGATAAGACAAGAGCCGCAACCACTAACTTCCTCAAATCTGCCGGAATAAATGGAAGAATCCTTCTCAATAGTTTTAGTGTATAAAAGGAGGTGGATGTGATCTGATTTACATGGCCTTCAAAAGAAAGCATGGAGTCAAACGTGACACCCAAGTTCTTTACCTTGTTCGTAGGATTAGGTAGCGAGCCCAACTCTGAGGGCCAAAAAGCAGGGGACCAGAAATTCGGGTGGCTGCCAAAAGTAAGACTTCCGTCTTACTGGAGTTCAGTTTCAGACAATTAGTGGCCTCCATTCCCCCACCTGGCAGAGACAGGTCTGGAACTGTGCTGCCGTGTCTGCTGGAGAACCTGTCACTGAAACCACAATCTGGGTGTCATCCACGTAAGAGATAGCGGAGAAACCCAGGGATCTAATTAACCTTGCCAGCGGGGCAACATAGATGTTAAAAAGAGTCGGGCTCAATGAAGAACCCTGTGGTACCCCGCATGGCAGTGTGAAATTCGGCGACTTAAATTCGGCAAGAGCCACAAACTGTTCTCGGCCGGACAAGAATGATTCCAGTAAGGCAAACACTTTCCCCTTAATGCCAATCCCATCCAGGACTTCCAACAGTTTTGGGTTATTCACCGTCAGTAGCAGTCCGTGGTAGGAGTGCCGCCAAATGCGATGCAGTGCGCGCAACGAAATTCGTTTTATTTATTTAAATGTTTACTTACCTGTATTCGGCCGTAATCCGTGGTTTACTACCCCCACCCTGCCCCTCCCCCGCCCCACGTCACCGCCCGGCCGGCACTCCTACCACGGACCACTACTGTTCACCGTATCAAATGCGGTGGAAAGGTCAAGCAGCACAAGTGCTGCATTGCCTCCTGCATAAACTGTTTGCCTAAACAGTTCGGATGCTGAAATCAGAGCCAATTCAGTACTGTGTTGCTTTCTAAAACCAAACTGAGAAGGGTCCAGAAAGGCATGCTTTTCAATATAGTCAGATAAAGCGCTATTCATGGCTACAGTGCCTCAGTGAACACGGAGTGACGCAGCACCGAGACAAGTGCTCGTTCTTCCAGCCTTCTCTGGAATTCTTCAGATACGTATTCAACCAAGAGAGTATTTAAGTGGACCCCGCAAGTCACAAGCTATCCTAGGGGCACCGGCCCCTAGCACCGCATCCGAGGTGAGGAGCTTCCTCGTCATGGCCACCTACTGAGGGCAATTCATCCCAGATCTTGCAACTCTGGCCGAACCACTAAGAGCCCTCTCCAAAGCGGAGGCCAAATGGATCTGGGGCCCTCGATAATAAACGGCGTTCCAGAGCACCAAAGATGCCCTCCTCAGCGAGGCCACCCTGGTGTACTTTGACCCTGCAAAGATTAGAGAGCTATTGTTAGACGCAAGCCCGGTGGGGCTGATAGCAGTGCTGACCCAAGAACAGGAGCCCGGGCGATGGGTCTCCCTCGTATTCGCCAGCAAATCGCTGGCTCCAACCGAAGCCAGATATGCACAAATTGAACGCGATGCCCTCGCCATTAAGTGGGCCTGCAACCACTTCCACTTGTACCTGAGCGGCCAAACTTTCACGGTCGTGACAGACCACCAGCCAGAAGTCCCCCTGTTTAAAGGATCAGCCCCACACCTGCCACTGCGGATTGAAAGATGGGCCATACAGCTGCAACACTACCACATGGAGGTGGTATACCGCCCAGGAGCTAAAAACCCGCATACTTCCTATCCCAACATTCCCACGCCGGGGAAGAAGGCTGGACCTCCAGAAGGATCAGAGCAGAATATCCAGATGAGCTCAAAGGCAGCATGCCCCCAGGAAATGACCCTTGATGACATTAAGAAGGGGGCCGAGCTAGACCCTGTCTACGCCAGGACCCTTCAAGCCGTACAAAGTGGATCGTGGAGAGAGTTCCTCCGGCATTCAAATGACTGGGCCTTTGAAGACAAGGACGAGCTAACCAAAATGTGGAGAGTGCGGAATGAACTGAGCGCTACTGAAGAAGGTCTCCTACTACGGGGATCCCGCCTCGAGATCCCCCAGACACTATGGCAGAAAGTCATGCAGCTCATACACGGCAGACACCAAGCCATCACGATAAAGTCCAGAATGCGGGAGAAGGTGTGGTTTCCGGAGCTGGAAATGATGGTAGAAGACCTAGTGCGCAAGTTTATTTTTTTATTTTATTTTATTTAAGGATAGACCCGAGGGTATCGGAGCGCTTTACAACAGATTATAATGCAGGAGTCCCAAAATAAGGCATAGGTATACAAATTGGATCATAGCGTCCCGGCGTGTGGTGCGACAAATGAGGTAAGGCAGTCCTGGGAGCCTCGCACCCTGTCTTGAGCGGAACCAATTACAGGGAGGGGGTAACAGGGAGGGGGGTAGGGGCATTTGGAGGAGGTAGATGATGGTGACAAAGTGGCATGATGCTGCAGAAAGTCGGCAAGTGCCAGGCCTGCCAGCTGACCAGCCTGCCAGAACGTCCAGCCCCAGTGGTGACAGAGGAACCCTGCACCAGTCCATGCTCTAAGCTAAGTATGGACTTCGGGAGTTTCCCAGGGGGAAGACCACACTCGTCCTGGTGGATGCATACTCCAAGTATCTGATAGTGGAAGTAATTTCCCTTGACAGCCTTCACACACATGGCGCCTGTCCTTGAGAAAACATTTGCAACCTTCGGCCTCCCAGCTGAGATCAGGAGTGACAACGGGCCCCCGTTCCATGGGGCTGAGTTCGCCGAGTTCCTCACCCAAAGAGGAATCCACCACCACCGGATCACCCCACAATGGCCACAAGTCAATAGTGACATGGAGAGGTTCCTGCGCACGCTGAACAAAACATTGCACATCGCCCTAGTCGAACAAGCTGATCCGGAACAATGCCTGAACCTGTTCCTTCGAGCACACCCCACTGCACGATGCTACAAGCTCCGTGGGGGCTGATGTTCAATGGAACATGGAGGGACCTGATCCCCGTCTGTCCGGGCTGGGCGCCTCCGCCTCACGACGCCCGAGGCACACAAGCACGAAGGAAGTGGCGGAATGATCAGGCCAGCACGCGCCGCCATGCCACTCAGAGGTCAATCCAGCCTGGGGAGACCGTACTCCTCAAGGGTCGACGACCAGGGGTAAATTCAGGACCACCCACGAGCTAGAAGCATGGACGGTCGTGGCCAACCGAGGCAACATGGTGACGGCCCGAAGAGGGACCGAAGAGATATCGCACAACATCTCTTGGTTCAAGGAAATTCCACCAATCCTCTCTCGGCAAGCTCACAAAGCCCCTCAGGAGCCCGATAGGAAGATCCACCACATGGCCAGTGAGCGTGTGGAGGGCCCAGACCCGAAGAGGCCCACGAACCATCACCAGATCCCCCACCGGTCACAACTCGAGTAGTGAGCCTCCTATCAGCAGCCACCCGCATCTGTACAGTTTGAGGGGCCGAACTCCCGAACAAGCCAACGGCTTCAGGACTTTATGTGCTAATGAACTGAGACTGCTGTTAAAGACTAACCTGGGAAGGGATTAATAGGTCAGCAGTCCTGTCGTCTGGTGAAGTAACAAGATGTTGTTGTGGCACGTCATCCGTGGGCCAGGCATGGCACGCGGGGTCAATAAAAGGGGAGGAACCGCACGTGGTTCATCTCCTGAGCCAGCACTGAGCGTATGTGTGTAATTATTGCTGCAGCGCTGCATCTCAGACCTGAGCGCCAACGTGCAGAGCAACACTTTATACCCATCTACCTCTGCATTTCTTAAATGGTTTTTACCATAGATGGTTCACATGGATCTGGTCCCCATCTTAAGAGGGTAAGGCTTTCAGTTAAGTAAAAGGAAAATCATGAGCTTGTCAGTTGCCACAAGTCAGGACAGAATACAATAAAAGAGCCCAAAAACAAATTAACCAAAAGAACAGCATGTTTGGACACCAGGTCTTGTATCCAAAGACTGCTAGCGAATCAAAAACACCCACAGCTCTAGAAACCTGTGAGTCGCACAAACTCCAAACAGCCCTTACCCATGTTCGGCAAAACATCCGCCTCTGCATTTCTTAAATGGCTTTTACTGCTAATGGTTCACATGCGTCTGGTTGCCTTTTTAGTTTAAAAGTGCACCACAGGTCGGACACAAATTCCAGTAGGAGAGAATCAGCCTCCTCCTCCCACCCTGCGATGCCTCACGTAACACACTGCATGGTGGCCCCTAATGACTACCATCTCTAAGCCAATCCAGTCGCTGCTTCTGCTGTTACAGCACCACCTGGATTGGCTAGGGCAGGCAACCTCACTACTCATTACTGAGACTGCAGCTTAGAGTCATCCAAGGCTCACCAGTGTGCAGGTGGTGAGACTCTTAGAGATGCCTCTAGTGAGCATATCGGGCTAGCCGGAGAACGGCAGCCGGCCAACTCGACATGGGCACTTGGGTTCAGCCTGGCTACTGATGTGGAATACTACAGTGTCCGTCAATATTGGTAAGCGGTAAGCCCCACCCCCTCTGGCTTCTCCAGGACCATGCTGCGACCGGCCCCTGGCTAAAAGACATTCTTTCAAATGTTTTTGTAGTTAAGTTTACTAATACATTTTATTGGGGGCCAGGTGGCCAAATTTGAGTAGGGCAATGCCCCCACACCCTAAGGGATGCACTGCCCCTGCTCATTTTTTATATTAAATTTTGTGCCATTACCAGTATTTTGTATTTTCTTTTTCTATCTTAAGAATGTCTGCTGACTTCCACGTTGATTCTTGTATGTACTCTTTCTAATACTTATGTCTTATGACACATCTGCTGCATGCCTCGCATGCTCTCTGTAATACTTGAATGGTTGTATGTTGTATTAGAATTCCAATAAAATATTTGAAAAAAAGTGTTTGATCTGTTTGAGCCAGAAACAAAATTCCTTTTTTGATGAAATATTTTGCTTGTGCAGCAGATGGAGCCCGTGGCAAATGAGGAAATTCCATGAACATGCAGAGGAAGCTGCATCCACACAAACACGACATTGCTGCGGCCCTAATAATGTGTCATACTTTCAATTGCAAACCTGTGACATGCGAAATAACATTCAATTCCTGACATTTATCTTGTTTTTCTTGTGGGCAATCAAGGCAAGGGTTAAACAGCCCTGTGGGAACTGGGCAGATATAGCCTATCACAGTCAGACTTCAGCATCTAACTGGTAATGGGTCCTAACCTGTACAGGTGCAGCACGCGCTGTAGGTGCTGCCCCGCGAGGGCTGGCAGTGCGAGGCTGCGCAAGAGCAAGGACTGTAGCCACTGGCAGGAGTCACGAAGAGAAGCTGCTGAAGAAAGTACACAAATCTGATCCAAGAGAAGATGCCGACCGTCTACTACTATCAGCAGTAGCTCCCACTAACAGTGAGACAGCGGTCCATCCTGGAGCCTGTACGACAGTCCTTCTGGTACTCCCACACCCTGTCTCTAGCTCGCTTCCCGAGGGGTATTTGTTGCAGTCTCAGGCAGATCATCATAACACTGCGGGTCCCGTTAGAAATGGGGTTTCTGGTTGGCTAGGGTATACACTGAAGCCAGGCAGAACCCACCACTCTAGTCAGGGCAAGCGAGTAAAACACCCAAGATAACCCCTGCTCACCCCCTTGGTAACTTGGCAGAGGAGTCAGGCTTATCCCAGAGGCAATATGTAAATCATTTGCGCAAAACACTCACACAACAGTGACACACTAGGCACACCACAAAAAGAGGCTTCACACAAGGTTATATAAAAATATCCTTTGTATTATTTGTAAAACACATTAGACCACAATCAAATAAATCATGGTGCCACTAGGCACTTGTCATGACGTCACATAGATTCATAAATCACTTGGACAATCGAGCCATTGTCATAACAGAACACGTTGTGCAATGAGTAAATACTTATAGATTGCACAAGTTACCCACATGTGATGAAAACTTCACCTTACACCATCACTGCACATATCTTGCCAAATGCAACTTTACGTCAGAGCATGGCACATAAGAAGTAGTTAGGTTAGGCACAACCACCACATCACCAAACATTACCCCATATAACAAGTACTTATAGTCCAAAAGTTTTTGTTCTGGGGGCACTTCAACCACTGTTTAGAAGTGCACAACATACAATTCACATCCCAAGACCTGGCCCCTGACACACTACAGGGAGGCGGACACAGCACTGTACAAGACAGGCACAACCCTATTCAGGTGCAGGTGCAACTCCTCCCACCAATCTAAATGCAGACCATGCCTATTCAGGTGCAAGGGAATCTACTCCCACTACTCTAAATGTAGCCAAGGTCTATTCAGCCTAGTGTTGAGTCACCCAGGAAAGGCAGGACACACCTTAACCCACCTTGTGAATACACATCTAGGCAGGGCACAGGCACAAAGACTCACAAGCACACAGAAATGCCCACTTCTAAAAGTGGCATTTCTAAAATAGTAATGACAAATCTGCTTTCACCAATAAGCAGGATTTATCACTACTATTCCAAACATACCAAACATGGTCACGCTACTCCTTTCATATTAGAAATTACCACTAAAACATAAATCAGGGAATCCCCAATGCAAACCTATGAGAGGGCAGCCTCACAGCAGTGAGAAACCAAATAGCCTGTTTGTCACTACCGGGACTTGCCACACAGTTAAGGCACATGTCCTACCTTTTACCTACACAGCACCCTGCCCATAGGGCTAGCTAGGGCCTACCTTAGGGGTGACTTATATGTAGTAAAAGGGAGTTTCAGACGTGGCAACCACTTTACATGCCACGTCACTACGGCAGTAAACTGCACGCGCAGGCCCTGCAGTGGCAGAGGCATGAGATAGGTTTGAAAGGCTACTTCAGTGGGTGGCACAAGCAGCATCGCAGGCCCAATAGCAGCATTTAATTCACAGGCCCTGGGTATATAGGATACCACTGTACAAGGGACTTACAGGAAAATTAAATATGCCAAACAGGTGTAGATCAATCTTACCAGGTTTACAAGAGAGAGCACATGCACTTCAGCACTGATCAGCAGTGGTAAAGTGCGCAGAGTCATAAAACCAACAAAAACAGGTCAGAAAAATACAGGAGGAAGGTAAAAAGTTTGGGATGACCCTGCATAAAGGGCGAAGCCCAACAGTCCCTTTTTGCATCATGTGACGTATGTCGGTCCTTGTTCTGTGCCAACGTTTCTCAATGTTATTGGCCTCATTTACAAGCCCATTGTGCCACCGGTGCATCACCTTTTGACGCACCAGCGGCGCAATGTGCCTGCCCATATTAATAAGGCCACGCAAAGTCACCCTGCTTGACTTTTCATGACCTTGTAAATATGGACCTCTTTAACGCATTACTCTGTGTGAAAGGGAAGTTCCATGGGTGTTGCTGTGCAACATCCATAGAACGTGACACATTCACAGATTTACAAAGTTTTTAAAAGCTGGGAATGTGTCAGAATCCTACGCCTGCGCAGAGGAGGCTTAGTAGTGGCGCAATGAGTATAAATAATTTTATTTCTCCTCGTTTTTCCTCTTTCTATGCGTGCTGCATTCTACAGCAAGCATAGAAAGAGGAAAATGCCATCAATGATTTGGTTACCCTTCCTGCACAAAAACAATCATCCCCGCAAGGCAGGCAGCCTTGCAAGGGTGTCTGCTCTGGCGCATTTGTGTGCCAGCACAGGGGACAGCACACAGATGTGTTGTATTGTTGTTAATAAGACACCCCCTGTGCTTTTAAAATGACGCAGCTCGGCACAGTAAAATGGCTTGTGGTGCTGCCCTGCGGCATTTTTTTGTAAATAGGGCCCTATGACTTTCCATGTTAATGGCGTAGGCTGACCACAAAAATGTAACATGTGCGTAAATCTGCGCAAAACAAAGGAGCAGTCTTGTAGCAAATTGCAGCTGCCTGCCTCCGAAAAAAAAAGAACTGATATGACAGGGAGATGTGGTGAAGAATGACAAAAAGGGTTAGAGTAAAGTAAATGATGCTGAGTGGCTAGAGCAAAGCGGGTCCCACGGAAGAGCTGCATTTCTTTTTTTTGTTTTTAAAGCAGAGTGAGTAGGGGAAACCCAACGTAAGAGTGCCTAATAGAAAAAATAATTACCTAAAAGCAAGCAAACATCAACAGTTAAAAATGCAAGTCTTTATTTTTTTTAAATGATGTAGTACACTCACACACTCGCACCCTTGTCATGCACTGCTTATGACTTCAAATATTACATCACCCATGACATTTCATGACATCATTGATAACATCACAGATGACACCTGACATAACATCATTAATGACATGCATGGTGGGGGCATGAGTTATAGCTTCTTAAATTAACTATAACTGATGAACTTTCAGTATTTTCTTGAGTTTAAAATGTTATGTATTATCTGGCATTTTAACCTAGCTATTACGTCACATTATTTTTTGTTTTTCAGTGAAATTCTGAGTTTTTTATTTTTTAGAGTAAAGTAAGTTACGATTCTGAGAGATGCGAATTCCTCAGATGTTTGCTTGCTAATAACTTTGCCACTGTTTAATGAATCACCACAATACTTTGCAGACCTATTCCTGTTTCTATATTGGCAGATTATGCAAAGTTTCACAGTGATTTGATAAAGTTGTGTAAAGAAAAAACGAGTTCCCAAAGCACATTTTTCCACCAATGTATTTTCCATTGACTTTGTACTCAGTCGTAGTGGTAAAAATGGATGTATGGACTTTAATGAAAATTGGCAGAAATATAGATTAGCATGTAGATGATCCTTGTTGGTAGTAGATGTAATTTTGTTAAGTAGTTTTAAAGTTATACGGAACTAAACCTAGTACCACAGTATACTGCGTTACTTGCCGATGGCAAAGCAGCATATGATTGGCTAATGACTGCCCTTACAAAAGTAAAAAGGAGCCTTGTTGTTTGGCCCATACTTAGTATCCATTGTGGGTTCTACTATGAAATATAGGGGCATACTTAACGTAGCTTAACGTTGCCTTGCAAATAAGGCACCCTTTCACCCTATACTTAACGTAAAGCGGAGGGCAATGGGTGTTGCGGTGGGCATTCTGCTGCAACACCCATTGATTTTGACACTGCCCCAAATTTACAAAGGTGGTGAAAATATGGGGCAGAACCAAAATCAAGATTTTAAAAAACCTGGTCTTAACATTGCGCAATGAGGAGAAATGCTTTATTTCTCCTCGTTTTTGCTGTTTCTACATGTGCTGCATTGTGCAGCACACATAAAAACAGCAAAACGCCATGTATGCTTGTTTATGTGCAGGAAGGTGTCCCTTCCTGCACATAAACAATAATTTTAAAAATGACGAGTTGCGACTTCAATGCGTGCTGCACAAAGCAGAACACATTGAAGTTACAAATCACCATTTAAGATTGTTTATGTGCAGGAAGGGGCACCTTCCTGCACTTAAACAATGATTCCTACAATGCATGCACCCTTGCAGTTTGGTGCAAGGTAGGCGTTCCTGTGAAAAAACCGCCGCTAAACACACATTGCGACATTTACATGGAAATCCCAGTACGTCGATAGCCTCCCGAAACTGCCACTAACTCAAATTAGCGGCAGTTTTGTAACATCCATACTTACCTGGACCTAAAAATGGTGCAAACACACCTGTATATAAGGAAGACAATCCCAGACATTTATTGGCAACTTCAACGACACCATGGAACTACTATTATTGCAACTTGGAGCCCCAAGAAGACCACCACCACTGAGGCAGCGCCGAAGACGAGAGCAGGTCTACCTCCAAAAGATCACCCTCATAAACCTCCGTCCGGATGAAGTGATAGCCCATTACAGGCTAAAAAGGTCCTCCATTCTATGCATACTCAACCAGATAGCGCCAAGGCTGCAGGCCACATCCCAGAGCAGCACTAGCATCCAGGCCAGGCCAGGCTTCTTGCTGTGCTACACATGTTGGCCTCAGGCACCTTCCAACCCACCACTGCCAGAGTGGCCGGAGTCTCCCAGGCATCCTTCTCCAGGTTTCTCCCCACTGTCTTAGATGCCATCATCAGCCTGATGTTGCAGAATCTACGCTTTCCCAACACTGCACAAGAGCAACTCGCCAACAAGCAAGGCTTCTATGCCATATGCAACTTGTGCCTCCTGCGGACACTGCACACATCTACAGGAACAGGAAGCACACATACTCAATGAATGTGCAGGCAATTGTTGGCCATCTTGGAGTGTTCATCAATGTCATCGCCAAGTATCGAGGCAGTGTCCATGATTCCTACATCATACCCAACGGAAATGGACTGCTTGTTGGTAAGCTTGTTGCAGCAGAGCAGGAACCACCAGTCTTCGTGGCCGGAGCTGCTTGCCTGCCATCTTCCCGCCAGCCAATCCGAGCGCCGGGAGGCGCTTTAAAACTCAGCGCGGGCTCCCGCAGCGCGGGTCCCGCTGTTGCAGCAGAGCAGGAGCCACCAGTCTTCGCCCCCGGAGCCGCTTGCCTGCCATCTTCCCGCCAGCCAATCCCAGCGCCGGGAGGCGCTTTAAAACTCAGCGCGGGCTCCCGCAGCGCGGGTCCCGCTGTTGCAGCAGAGCAGGAGCCACCAGTCTTCGCGGCCGGAGCCGCTTAACCTGCCATCTTCCTGCCAGCCAATCCCAGCGCCGGGAGGCGCTCTAAAACTCAGCGCGGGCTCCCGCAGCACGGGTCCCGCTGTTGCAGCAGAGCAGGAGCCACCAGTCTTCGCCCCGGAGCCGCTTGCCTGCCATCTTCCCGCCAGCCAATCCCAGCGCCGGGAGGCGCTTTAAAACTCAGCGCGGGCTCCCGCAGCGTGGGTCCCGCTGTTGCAGCAGAGCAGGAGCCACCAGTCTTCGCGGCCGGAGCCGCTTAACCTGCCATCTTCCTGCCAGCCAATCCCAGTGCCGGGAATCGCTATAAAACTCAGTGCAGGCTCCCGCTGCGCGGGTCCCGCTGTTGCAGCAGAGCAGGAGCCACCAGTCTTCGCCCCCAGAGCCGCTTGCCTGCCATCTTCCCGCCAGCCAATCCCAGCGCCGGGAGGCGCTTTAAAACTCAGCGCGGGCTCCCGCAGCGCGGGTCCCACTGTTGCAGCAGAGCAGGAGCCACCAGTCTTCGCGGCCGGAGCCGCTTAACCTGCCATCTTCCTGCCAGCCAATCCCAGCGCCGGGAATCGCTATAAAACTCAGTGCAGGCTCCCGCTGCGCGGGTCCCGCTGTTGCAGCAGAGCAGGAGCCACCAGTCTTCGCCCCCGGAGCCGCTTGCCTGCCATCTTCCCGCCAGCCAATCCCAGCGCCGGGAGGCGCTTTAAAACTCAGCGCGGGCTCCCGCAGCGCGGGTCCCGCTGTTGCAGCAGAGCAGGAGCCACCAGTCTTCGCAGCCGGAGCCGCTTGCCTGCCTTCTTCCCGCCAGCCAATCCCAGCACCGTGATGTGCTTTAAAACTCAGCGCGGGCTCCCGCAGCGCGGGTCCCGCTATTGCAGCAGAGCAGGAGCCACCAGTCTTCGCGGCCGGAGCCATTTGCCTGCCATCTTCCCGCCAGCCAATCCCAGCGCCGGGAGGCGCTTTAAAACTCAGCGTGGGCTCCCGCAGCGCGGGTCCCGCTGTTGCAGCAGAGCAGGGGCCACCAGTCTTCGCGGCCGGAGCCGCTTTCCTGCCATCTTCCCGCCAGCTAATCCCAGCGCCGGGAGGCGCTCTAAAACTCAGCGCGGGCCGCGCCCGGGCGGGCCCGTCTGCGCCCGTCCACGCCAGGACGAGGCAGGGCAGGGCCACTCCCCTTGGTTTCCGGGGCATCGTGCCAAATGAGAAGGCACCCGCTAAAAAGCGAATGTGTGGAAGCAACAGAGAAGGCGAGGTCGGCCACTGAGGATTTGCATGGATTATTTGGTGAGATTTGCTCGCACAAAAATTCCTTTTGACTACTGCCCCCACTGACTTTTTTCCTGTGTTGTGGCTGCTTGTTTAGGTTCTCACTATTTGGCACTGGGTATCTATAACCCCAGTTGGTCACGAATTGTGCGTCCCC
Source organism: Calotriton arnoldi (assembly GCA_963921515.1). Classification (NCBI taxonomy): domain Eukaryota; kingdom Metazoa; phylum Chordata; class Amphibia; order Caudata; family Salamandridae; genus Calotriton; species Calotriton arnoldi. Next base: position 195,378 of record CAWUFW010013925.1, read on the forward strand.
AGTGTTAGTTGATACTCTCTCGGCCCTCCAGAGAACCTGCTTTTGCTGTTTCCAGTTTAAACCACCCTGCTTTAGACACTGTTGCTAACACTGCTACGTCCTGGCGAACATAGAGTGGAATTTGATTAACTCCTCGCTTTTCTATTCCCAAAAGGAACTTTTTTTTTTTTTAAACATTGAGAAATGTTTTATAATTTTAAAACTTGTGCTTGTATTTTTATAGTTTTTAACAATTGTGTCATAGATAAGTTGTAGTATAGCTGTTCTCTGTGCCATACCCTCCGTCTGCTGAGCACGACTATAGGTTTTAGTAATACTATATGCACCCTAGGATCCTGTATTGTTGCTCTCTCCTCAACCTGGATCTTGCACTTCCGCATTGTGTAACCTGTATCATGTCCTTTACACTTTGCATCGTGCACTCTGCACTTTGCATTTTGCACTTTGCACCTTGCACTTTGCATTTGTGGATTTTTCCCTGCTGCTATTGCCTTTGGGATAGTTCCTAGCTAGGTGGGCTCTTGTTGTTCCTCCTGCTTGTAATCACGCCTTGTCTAGTTTTAGAGTGTTGTCATATCCTATTTCGTAATAACCAACCCCCTTTTCTTGCAGGTTCCCCACATTATTGTCCTTCTTAATCCGGTCCCATTTCGGAACTTTGTAGTTTAATAATATTATGGGCAAAAGGAAGGCTAAGGCCCAACCTATGGGTCACGGCAGGACGTCAAATGTTGTCTGCCATGAGACAATGGATAGGATTGAGTCAATCCTGGCAGAATGTCAGGTTATCGCTAATTCCGATCCCCCTAGTCCTTCTCCCTCCCGTGGTAGTCTTACTGGCAGTGATAACACCATTGGACAAATGTCTGCTTCTTCCCCAGGACCTCCCCCTTCCAAGAAAGTAACAAAACGGATCACTCTGATGTTTAAAAAGACAAAAAAAGGTGTAACAAAGTCCTAGATGATGGTTTATTGGTAGTCACCTCACCGGAACCTCCCCCGCCAATAAGACAGCTAGGCTGACCCCACCAATACCTAGAAAACATCATGTTAAGCATAGAAAGGATAGAGGCACTACTCCGGGGCCATGTGCTCGAGTCTACTCACCTGGTGTTGACCTTCGAACTGCCCCTAGTAGAACCCCGATTTCTAACATCGAGTGTCATAACAGATTTGACGCTCTCGGAGTGGATGAGGAAGGGGATGGAGAGGTGGAAGGGGGGTTGATCCCATAGGTACTCGTGAGACAGGAAGTACGATAGGCGTGATTCAGTCACTAAAAGATCTGATAGAAGCCCTGAGACTGAGGTATGCACACTCAAAGAAAGATTACCACTTTAATGGAAAGGATTGATTGTGGCCTTAGGGTGGCACCAAAATTAAATTATAAACAGCCCCCTGAATATGGATTCAACTAGTTCAGAAGTATGTAATATAGCTAACAAAAGGGAACTACTTCTCAAGACCCTACTCGAACAAGAATCCCAAATCCCATGCCATCCAAGGGCGAACACCGTCAACCCACTGATTACAGAAAATTATCCCAGAGTCACACACCAGTCCCTATGTTAGGTAGGGACACATATAGAGGTGAGGTTGTCCTGGATGAAGGCACTACTCACACGCAGGACCATGGGAGGGCCTCTGTTAGGGGATCAGTGCGGGAGGGTGTCTATGTGAGACCAAGCGAAAGGGATCGCCCTCAGATATATTTCTTACAGAAGTTCCTAAACTCACTAGTAGATATCTTGAAAGCCAGGAGTCGCTTAAAAATAAGGTTATACACTGGCTCAGGCCCACACGCCAATGCTATTCAGTCATCAGGGACGACATCAGAGTGGTTAGAAGACTCCCAATGCAAAATACTATGTGGGATATGATAGAGGTTAGCTTTTATGATGCTGCAATAATCACTGGCCTACTGTCGATTGATGCCCGCACATTCCCCCCAACAATTCCAGCATATCCATCAGATACAGACCCTCATATGGAGACCCCCCTAGATCCCTCCTTGTACCCACCACTGAACCATGTGTTGATTTGTCCCCACATGCCCTTGGGTTGGCTCTTTTCAGGCCTCCCTTGCTGAACATGGCAGAAGGGAAGAGGGACAGCTGACCACTGGGCCAGGTAAAGCCAACATTTGCGGATAGGCTAGGCTCCTCTATTCCCTTAGGGCTGACTGGTCCCAATAACAGCGGCCCCTCAAATTTGAATTTAATTCCCTCAGCTTGTGCCCCAGCTCCAGCAAATGATGTGCACGGTGAGTGTGTCCCCATTGCTGAAAACGGGATGGAGGCGGGAATTCACAGAGGAGAACCAATAGGGTCTGAAGGTACTGAAGGGGGTTTGCTGAAGTCACTTCCCTTAAGGGTATTGGTCTGGAATGTGGCAGGGATCATCAAGCTAATGGCAGATGTAGATTGGTGTTCATTCATAGACTCCTTTGATGTTATTCTATTTCAAGAAACATGGAGCCTCACTTGCCCGCATAGAAGTGGTTTTTCAACTCACGCTAAAGACGCCAGTAGAAAAGAGCGGGGCAGACCTTCAGGAGGACTAGCTGTCTCGGTGAACATTGCGCTAGGGAGTAAAGTAAGACCATTGCAGGTGGACTCGGAAGATATACTTGCTCTGGAGTTCAGTTTTAAAAATGGCACTAGAACAAGAATCTTCAATGTCTACAATAGGGTACAGAAGGGTATGGCAGAAACTGATTCCTTGCGTATCCTAGATACTGCATTAACACAATACTCAAACAATTCCCAGTTATTGGTGTGTGGGGATTTTAATTGTACATTTGAACCACTGGCCCCAATCCCCCTAACTTGACTGATGAATGGGATAGAGAATGGCAGGTCCCTCAACTAGACTTGCCCTTGGTGAGGTGGAGTGCGAGAGGAGCGCAGCTGCTGGCACTCACAATGCAACACGATTTAAGGGCTACCAACGGAAGGACCCCATCAGACCCTAATGGGGAACCCACCTTTAATAGGCTAGCCCAGGAAAGTAGAATCGATTATTGCCTAGTACCCCTAAACTATTGGCACCTAGTCATGGATATGGCAGTGGTTAAAAGGGTTGACAGCGATCACAACGCTCTTGCTCTCACCCTTACAAATCAGGCGCCCGTGGGGTCGGTCAATTTAGGTTGCCCAGACACTGGTTTTTTATCAGCAGCTAATAATCAGAGGAGAATCAAATGGGACTGGGTGGAGGCCCATCCGGAGGCCTTAGGTGCAGTAAAGAGGAAGGTCTCCACGCTACTTGAGAAAGCTGCTAGTTCAACTGCTGAGTATGTCGATGAGATAATAGGTCCCAGTCATGAACTGCTCTACAAAGAAATAAGGGATCTACTAGGCTGCCCGGGAAATTCACAAAAGACCGAAAGACCCAGCCATCAACAGAGACAAGACCAGTTGGGCGCATGGTACACCAAGGCCTGCAGGCTCTCAAAGCAGGAACTATTAAGGGCTATAAAGCAAAAATCTTGCACCGAAATAGTGATTTGTAGAGCAAAGTACAAACAAGTAACTGAATCTGCAAAGAGGAGTGGGAGGGTTCTCTATGGTCATCCCTAAGGAGAGCATTGTTAGACAGAGACTCAAAACATTTCTGGAGCATAGCAGTATATTGGTTAAAGGGGAACAAGAGAACCCTGGAGTTCACAGTACAGCCTGAGGACTGGGAAACTCACTTTGGCACCCTGTATGAAACTAGGGACAAGGCAGCTGCGGTGCAAGACGAAGGCCTGACCATAGATGGTGTAGGGGGTGAACACATCCATATTACGCTAGAAGAGACTAAAGCAGCAATTGCCTCCTGTATTTTGGCCCGTGCGTCCGGCCCTGACTGAATCCCTAATGACCTTTATAAGGAGGATGTGGCTCTCTGGGGCTCATATATTAATGTATTATCCAATTCGATCCTCAGAGGTAGCCCCATTCCCCCCTCGTGGACAAATGCCGAGATTGTCCTTATCTACAAAAAAGGGGACAGAGCGAACCCATGTAGCTACAGATTTTAGTCCGGTTGCAGGAATGGATTATAGAGTCAGAAGTTTTGAGCGATCTCCAGGCAGGCTTCAGAGCTAAAACCAGTACCTTGGATCAAACGTTTCGTTTGTTATGTATATACTGGAAGGTAGTACACATTAAAGGAGGAGAGCTTTATGTGGCTTTCGTAGACTTACGGTCTGCCTTTGATTTAGTTCCCCGCGCAAATCTGTGGTGGGTTCTTAAGAAGCAGGGTATGCCACAGAATCTTTTAGATGTCTTAATCAGACTTTATTCATCCAACACAGCACAGGTGAGATGGGGTGGGAACAACCAACTTACGGACACTTTTCCAGTCCAGTGTGGTGTAAGGCAGGGCTGTGTCCTTGCCCCCACCCTTTTTATTCTTTTTATCAATGATGTCATTAACTGTTTGGATAGGGATGGGTGCGATGTCCCGAAAGTCGGCAGTAAGAGAGTTCCTGCTCTTCTTTTTGCCGACGACACCCTCTTAATTGCAAAGACTCCACAGGGATTCCAGCAGCTCTTAAATGACTTTATTGAGTTTTGTGTCAAGCAAGGCCTGGTGTTGAATGAAACCAAAACAAAATACATGATCTTTAGGAAGGGAAAGGCCAAATCTAACAAAAGACAAGTTCTAGCTGCCAGCAGCAAGCTAGAACGTGTCGACACCTTTGATTATTTGGGCATTTGCCTAACTCCAACAATCAAGTGGGAGCAACACATTGAAAAGGTGAAGATGCATCTTATCCACCAGACTGCAAATTTGGGCAAAATACACAGAAATACATTTTCAAGGCAGTTAGCACCTGCTCTTTAAATCTATAATATAAAAATCTTAGGGGGTGCTCTTTATGGGGCCAAACTATGGGGCACAGGCTCGATTAATTCCCTGTCATCAATTGAAAATCGTTTTCTTAGATCCTTGACAGATCTTCCAGCAAGTACCCCACTGGTGCCCCTCTGCCTTGATCTAGCACACAGGCAGCTGGCTCACAAAATTAGCTACAAGCTCCTGATGTTTTGGTACAGACTGTGGACCGTGGAGGAACTCTGCCCTTATCGGGAGCCCCTTTTAGAGCAATTAAAGTTGCCTTTGATCACCTCAATCCCCTGGTTTAGAGCTCTAAAGGTGCTACTAGGGAGGCTTGGAATGATGGGGTTCTGGTTTGACCCAGGAAATATGAATTCTGTATCGAGGCCTAAGTTGAAGGAAATGTTTTGGGAAACTATACTTTTGCAAACTTCACATAATGCTGAGGGCAGTTTGACCACTAATTTCCTCAATTTTAAATGTGCCCCTTGTTTCGAGGATACATTGGATGAAGTTGTCCCTCCTCTAGCTCGGAAGCTGTTCCTCCAATTTTGGTATAAAACACTACCTCCTAAAACCTTTTGTAAAAAATGGAGGAAGGATGCAGTGAATGATGACCAATGCCCCGCCTGTAATACAAGCTCTGAGTCCATTGTCCATCTTTTATTTTTTTGCCCGAATTACAAATTTCTGAGGGACAAGTGAATTTTCCCACTCTGCAAAATTGTTGGTCCCGGACATTATTTGGATGTGCTTAGAACCTTGAGCACGGACACCAGCAGAGTTGTGGTCTTTGGATTGTCCAGATATTGGTATGCATTGTGGTTGAAAAGGTCTAAATGTATGCCATGATGGATGCTGAACAGTGATCAAATCCTAATCAAGCATCATATGATTATCTTACCTGGAATACATGACTGCCCTCTCTTTTAAATCTCTCTATTTGATTTGTACTTTTTATCTTTGTCTTTTATATTGACTCTTTTTACTGTAATATCTTTGTGCTGTGTGTACTTTTATGATCGAAATAAAGTAATGATGATGATGATGATTATCACTCGTACCAAAAAAAAAAAAAGAACACACCACACACCTCAAGTCACCCAATCATGTAGCTCAACTACGTGAGAATGCACATGTAGCAAACTGAATTGAGCATACATTGTAACTGGGTCAACTACTATACACAAACACCTAATGGCAAAGAACAAAATATATGTAAGTAGTCCCAACAAGGGAGTAGGCTAGAAATACTTTCACAAACCACAAAGTCACTCAAGGAATACAAATCTTGCAGAACTCATCAGACAAAAATTGCAAGGAATCAATGCAGCAGGTGCCATAAGAAATATGCTTGCGATGTGCATTAATTCTGAAACAAAGGCATGCGTCATATGGACAACAAGATGACAGATCACTCTTCCATCCCCTGTTCTGGTGCACTATTAGCTGACATGCACCAACACAGGCACCCATGCACCATGGTGCAAGGGTGCCTGTGTCATGGGGAGGAAAGCATTTCTGCATGAAGGGACACCTAATTGCACACAAATATTCACAAAAGTGGAATTCCCCTTACTATGCGTTGTGTCAGACTGCAGCATGCATAGAAAGAGCATACAAATAAGAGAAATGTAAATCTTACTCCATGTTGTGCATCCCTACGCCTCCCCTGGTGAAGTGTATCAATCTGATGCATTTCCAGGTATAAAATTAGTACAAGATGCAGAAATGTAGCCAAATAAATGTGTGTTGTGTGGGAACACACACAGCAATACCCATGGCCCGCCCTCAACACGCATTCAATCGGCTCCAAAGTTACCATATGCCCAAGGACATGAATAGACATGTGCTTTGACTTGACATGTCCTAGTAAGTAGAGTGTACCAGATAGCAGTGCTGCTGCTGATGACGGCTGAATAGCCAGAAACCGGTCCCAGGATGCTTGTTTCCGGTCCAGGGAAGACATGGCTTGGCAGTTCGGGCTGGACTGTTCCCATGAGGCACAGGGTCAGACTGATTTGCATATGGCCATGTCTGAACTGGGGTGGTGGAGTGAGCTAAAGAATAATGATGGATTTAACCCAGATCAGTTGACTGGGGGTGAGTGTTTGATTTGCTCAAACGCTCCGTCCATCATCCCCTTTGGTATCGCTTTGTTTGCCCTAAGTTGGCAGGGTATGCCCAGACGTGGGTCCCTTGCTCACTTTGCCACTGGATTCAAGCTAGCCTGGCTGATGACGGCTGAATAGCCAGAAACCGGTCCCAAGATGCTTGTCTCCGGTCCAGGGAAGACATGGCTTGGCAGTCCGGGTTGGACTGTTCCCATGAGGCACAGGGTCAGACTGATTTGCATATGGCCATGTCTGAACTGGGGTGGTGGAGTGAGCTAAAGAATGATGATGGATTAAACCCAGATCAGTTGACTGGGGGTGAGTGTTTGATTTGCTCAAACGCTCCGTCCATCATCCCCTTTGGTATCGCTTTGTACGCCCTAAGTTGGCAGGGTATGCCCAGACGTGGGTCCGTTGCTCACTTTGCCACTGGATTCAACCTAGCCTGGATGATGACGGCTGAATAGCCAGAAACCGGTCCCAGGATGCTTGTTTCCGGTCCAGGGAAGACATGGCTTGGCAGTTCGGGCTGGACTGCTCCCATGAGGCACAGGGTCAGACTGATTTGCATATGGCCATGTCTGAACTGGGGTGGTGGAGTGAGCTAAAGAATCATGATGGATTAAACCCAGATCAGTTGACTGGGGGTGAGTGTTTGATTTGCTCAAACGCTCCGTCCATCATCCCCTTTGGTAGCGTCTCAAACAGTGACTCATCTGGGGAGCAAGGGGTATGTAACTAAGCCACATTGAGCCAAACATTTAGCATTCAAGTGCTTCCGGTGCCAGCTACCCTCGGTACAATATCTCACAATGATGGATATAGCAGATGCACATACATAGTAATGTGCAAAAAGTCAAGGTGTTTTGATGTACCCATACATCCTGACAGTTACAACATGGAGGTATTACACAGGACCTTGCCAATGGCATCATAGTGATGTGTAGGCTGTAAAGTATAGGCAATTCAATATCAGCGCTGCAAGTCAATTGTATGTACCACAACATGTGGAAGAAGAAAGTAGAAGACTGCACAATGGACACAAAATAAAAAGGCCACTCTGCAAACATCAGGCCAAAACACTAATGGACACTTTTCACCATTTTCTGTTTAAGCTGATCAAGGTTATGCACTGTCACCATGGGTGATGACCCCCATCAAAGTGCCCCACACACAGGCCCAGAGAGACTATAATGTGGCACTGGGACGCACAATGGCCATCGGGGAATGGACCTTCGGAGTCTTCAAATCCAGGTTTTGTTGCCTTGACATTTCGGGGAGAAGTCTCCTGTATAGGCCTGAATTGGTCTGCAAATAAATACTGGTGTGTTGTATTTTGCACAATATCTGCGTAAGGACTAACACACCTCTGCCAGAAGACCAGAAAGAGCTGGTCAATCCGGAGGATGGGCAGGATGGAGAAGTCGATGCAAGCCACATCACAACTTCAGCAGCTGCAAGGAGGGATGCCATCATCGGGAACTTCTTTTCATAATGATAACTTTAAAATGTTGTGTTACAAACACTTTTTTGAACCAAAGGTTCCACCTTGTGATTTCGCCCAATAAAATATCACTGCACCAATGCCTTGTATGCTTGGTTTGTGACTTCAGAAGGAGAACAATCATGTAAAGTTACGTTATCAAAACAACAGTGTCACACAGATCACTCACCTAGCAGGGGATATGACACCAACTAAAGTAAGACTGGGAATGGGCCAATGTTTTGGACATCTGAACTTCTGACTGCATATGTTTTCTCATTGAGAAATAAAAAGTGCTTGTTGTGTGTTCTCGTGAGCACAATCAGGTCCGTTTACACACAAGAGCATAGTACAACATACAATGTGTGCCTGATGCATCACTGTAGCTGGGGCCACACAGCTCTAATCCGTTATAAAATTTGAAACACAACATCTCTGTGTATTCTGTGCCACAGGAAAACAGGTAACTGACAAAAGTCACAAAGATACATGACAATGGTGGACTGGATCAACTTTCGGGTGTGGAGGATGAAGAATCAAAGGATAGTAGAGCCAGACTAACGGATGTATCAATACAGTGCAGGGAATGCTTTTAACACCAAGTATACCCATTTATTCGACATTAGCAAGTGACACTACCTCCCTAGCTGACACATGTGTCACTGTAATGACAAATAAGCACATGACTTGCATTACTAACACTGTGCATGATTCATCCTTCAACACTGCACTGATCTAACAATGCTATAGTTTCATACACACAAACAATGACACATAGGCCAGCCATGGGACAACTGGCAAGGCATCAGCAATCAACAATGTGTATGTAGGACTACAGACATGGCAATGCAATGGCCAGAAAGTGTTGATGTCACATGCACAACAACATGAGTGTGGCATGGCCACGATTGTGGAGAACTGGCTATATCTCATCGTGTTAGACCTGGCATTTCTTGGCGTGATTACCCGTGACTTTTTGCCTGCACCTCCTCTATTTTTGATGCTGTGATGGATTTCGTATGACTGGCTCAGATGCATTGGGCACTTTGCCACTGCTGATCAGTGTCAAAGTGCAAGTGCTCCCTGTGTAACGTGTAATGGTAATTGGTTGTCCATGATTGGTATGTTTGCCTTACTAGTAAAGTCCCTAGTAAAGTGCACTATGTGTGCCAGGGCTAGTAATACAAATGCTACTAGTGGGCCTGCAGCACTAATTGTGCCACCCACACAAGTAGCCCTAAAGAGAGAACTCAGGCCTGCCACTGCAGTGCCTGCGCGCAGTTTGTTAAACTGCCATGTTGTCCTGACAAGTGCACCCACTTGCCAGGCCTTACCCTTCCCTTTTTATGCACATCAGATACCGCTATGGTAGGTCCAGGGTACTCCCCTGGGCAGGGTGCAGTGTATGTGAAAGGTAGGACATGTACTGAGGTGTGTACCATGTCTTAACAGTAAAATACTCTCCATTTCGTTTTTCACTGTTGAAAGGCCATCTTGCCCATAGGACAGAATGGGGAAGGCTATGTAATGTGTTTCCAGCCTATCTTCCCAAAGGCTTAAGATGTAGAGGTGAAGTTTAGTGTGCCTGAACACACAATTTAATAACACATCTTTTTGTGAAGGTGGTTTTTGAATTGCGTGTTTAGAAACCACTCTTTTAGAAGTGGCTGGGTTTTTGTGCCCTAACATTTCTGTGTGTCTCTGCCTGGTTGTGGATTGACTGTCTGGATTTGAATGTGATAGGATCTGGGGAATGTCTTGACCCAGGGGCGGAGGTGAGACAGCAACAGGCTGACCTGCATCTGGAGTGTAGGGGGGAGGATTAGCCCCTGGAGGAGAAGAGGCCTGGGTTGCTGCCATAAAACAATGGCTCCATCTCCTGCTGAGTGATTAAGGATCCAGACACCCACTATCAAAGGAAGAAGGTGTCACTGGCAGGGAGACACCCAGAACTGGTTTGGACAGGGGTCAGTGCCCCCCTGAACACAAAGGTTTCAAAGACATTGAGGGGTATAACTATGAGAGCTGAAACCCCTGGACTTTGGAATGGAACTGTTCAAGACTGTAAAGGATTGAAACTCCTTCGTGGTCAAGAGGAACCTCTGCCAAGGAATAAACAGCTGAAGAGACTGAAGGAAAGGACTGACCCTTGCTGTGTGTTCTGGGGCTGGCCTGCAGTTTGCTGATTTAACCAAGGAGAGTCTAAAGGGACTTTGCTGTGTGCTGTGTCCCCCTGCTTGAAAGGATTTTGCTGTGTGCTATGTCCTGAAGTAACTTATCCCCAAGGGCCCGAGGAGAGCTGGCTCCCTGTTGTGGAAACTCAGGAACACAAAAGTTTCCAGGTGTGTCTCAGCGACGCTGTGCGCGTGTGCTTTTTGCAGCCTGAGACCCTCGTAAGAAGTGCCCTGTGATCGTGGGCACCTGGAGTCCAAGCGAGTCTCAGCGATGCTGTGTGCGTGTGCTTCACGCAGCCTGAGCCCTTCGTGAGGATTGTCCTGTGATCGTGTGCACCCGGAATCCAAGTGTGTCTCAGCGACGCTGCGTGCATGTGCTTTGTGCAGCCTGAGACCTTTGTGAGGATTGCCGTGTGATCGTGCACATGCGAAGTTCAAGTGTGTCTCAGCGACGCTGTGTGCGTGTGCTTTTTGCAGCCTGAGACCCTCGTAAGAATTGCCCTGTGATCGTGGGCACCAGGAGTCCAGCGACGCTGTGTGTGTGTGCTTCGTGCAGCCTGAGACCTTCGTGAGGATTGCCCTGTGATCGTGTGCACCCGGAACTCAAGTGAGTCTCAGCGACGCTGTGTGCGTGTGCTTCGTGCAGCCTGAGATCCTCGTTATCGTGATTGGCCCGGACCGGCATCCCCAGAGGAGCTGTGCCGCTGGCCCGAGCCCACCGTTGCCAGAAGCAGGACCTTGAACCAACCCCGTCGGGGGAGGGCCCAAGTCCACTGCCCGGAATCCGCCTAGTCGCATCGGAGGCCCAAGTCGCCAGAGGAGGAGAGGAGAGCGAGGTCGCACCCCCCAGGTAACGTGTGTCGCCGCCTGGGGCGGGGTGTGGGCTCGGAGAGAGACGCTCTCGGCCTCACCCATTCTTGCAGCGCGAGCCTCTGCTCAAGCTCGTATCGCGGCCTGCTCTTGCCAAAGGAGTGGCAGTACCGGGGCCGGAGTGTGGAGCTGCACTTTGGTCTACACCATACCCGTGTTGGGGGCATATGTTGGCGGAAGCTGACCGCGAGTCAGTACGAGTGGCAGAGAGACCGTCTAAAGCACTGTGATCGGTGCTGGAGTGCCTTGCGCATTCCATTGTTTCTGCATTACGAACTACCTGATTGTTGCCTTGCGCATCGCATTGTGTTTGCATAACGAACTGCCGATTGTTGCATTACGCATTGCATTAGTTTGCATTACGAACTACCCGATTGTTGCATTACGCATTGCATTATTTTTGCATTACGAACTGCCTGATTGTTGCATTACGCATTGCATTATTTTTGCATAACGAACTACCTGATTGTTGCATTACGCATTGCATTATTTTGGCATTTCGAACTGCTTGATTGTTGCATAACGAACTGCATTACTTTTACATTGTAAAGTGCCTGATTCTTGCATTACGAACTGCATAGCATTGCATTAGGACTGCATTGGATCATCTAGAATTGCTCATTAATACTGTCAGAACCTACAAGGGCTTGCTGGCCTAATAACCAGCAAGGTGAATTATTACAAGTACGCATATGTTGGATTGCTATCGTGTGGTCTCATCGTATATCTTTTTATATAAACATATACTTGTTTTTTTATGAAACTCCTGTGGAGTCCATTTGTGGTGTCATCATTGGGTCACTGAGAGCGTGATTGCAAATACTTTACACATTTGCCCTGAAGATAATCCGGGCTGCTCGTGCCAAACTACCGAGGGGGTGAGCAGGGGCTATCTGAGAAGGCGTCCTTCCTTTCCCTGACTTAGAAGCAAGGGTCCCTATTTGGCCTAAGGTACCTACCTCAGCCAACTAGGGAATCCCGCCTCTAACATTGGCGGCAGCGGTTGGGATCTACCGTTGATGGTCAGCGGTTTGGAATTTGAACGTGTATTTGCAAATTCACTCACAGTGATTGGTGTACATCACTAGTTTAGCGCAGACCACGACGTAACCATATATTGTGTGTTTTGATTTTTTGGTTCTATTTTTGAGCGACCTTTAAGCCACACATCATGTCTCAGAGGAGTCAAGTAGCCGGTGAGGCTGCAGAATTAGAGTTCAACACTGAGGCATTGCTTACCTACAAAGTTGATCAATTGAGTCAACTCTGCAGAGCTTTGGGATGTCCCATGAAAGGTAGTGCCAAGAAGGAGGAGCTGCAAATGGCCTTGAGGGCCTGGTGGGAAGCCAAAGGGGCTCAGGAGACAGGTGATGTTGAGGTGGTTGAGGATGACCCAGGGAATGGATTTGGTCCACAGGATTTGCCAGTGGAAGGACCAGCCTCAGGGGCTGGTAGTAACCATTCAGGGAGGAGTTTTTCCCCAGAGGAGCTGGAGGAAAACCAAAGTGTCAGAGAGCATGAGTTGGAGGTTTTAAAACTAAAAACTCAAGCAGAAGAGAAGAAGCTGCTCATTGAAAGTGAAAAGCGAGCAGAGGAGAGCAGGAATGGTCTCGCCTTGGAAGAGAAGAAGATTCTCTTAGCTCATGAGTTAAGCATGAGGGAACTGGACATGAAGGTTAAACAGGCGGAGTCCAGTTCAAATGGTGGTAGCACACAACCAGTGCCAGTGGGTAAGGTGTACATTCCCAAAGACTTAGTGCGAGATTACGAAAGGGGTGATGACATTTATGCATGGTTCACGGCATATGAGATCGCACTGAGGATGAATGAGGTGCCTGGGAAGCATTGGGGGGCGGGCCTATGGAAACACTTTGAGGCTTCTGGGAGGGATGTTCTACCCCCTTTAGAGAGGGCGGGAACCCTGACCTACGCCAATATGAAGGAGGCTTTATGCCTCAGGTATGGGCTCACTCCTGAACAGTACAGGCAGAAGTTCAGGAACTTCAAGAAACTGGAATCCAGTACTTGGGTTGTGTGTGTGAATGCATACACGCGTGCACTGGATGGTTGGATGAACGGCAGCAAGGTAACTGATTTTAAGGGCTTATGTGATTTAATTAGTTGGGAGCACTTGAGTAGTCTGTGTGTTCCAGAGCTGCGCCAGCATCTTTTGGACAGTAAGCTAAATGATCCCGGTAAGCTTGCTGAAGAGGCGGACCGCTGGACCAGCACCAGGGTCCACAAGGGGATTGGAGGTACCACTACCAAAGGTGTACAGGGTCCCCCGCAGTAGGCGGGGGAGGACAAGGGTAACCACAAGGGGTTCTCTAAAGGGCACCAAAGTAGTTCCCAGGTAAAAGGGTCCCAGTCCCCCAAGGCTAAGAGGTCCTGGCCCCATAAGGGCAAGCGGGACATCAGAGGTCCTCCTAGTTGTTGTTTCTGTAAAGAAGTGGCTCATATTGCCCCAAAATGCCCCAAGAAGTCACCTGCACCCACTGGTGCTCCAACACCGGGTTTAGTGAGTGTAGCGTTGGGGGAGGAATTGAGTCCTTGGAATGGGGAGGAGCAAGCAGTTATGACCCTGGTCTCGTTAGGAGATCGAGAGATGGTCCAGGAAGCCTCTCTGACTGAGAATACTAAGAAGTACAGGCAGTGGGTGACCATCAATGGAACGAGGGTGAAGGCTCTGAGAGACACAGGAGCCAGTTTGACATCTGTCAGGTGTCAGTGGGTGTCTGAGGAGCAGGTAATTCCCAATGTACTTCACCCTGTTGTTGCACCAGACAACTCTGTGCGCCTCTGCAAGGTGGCGCTAGTTCCCTTTGAGTGAGGGGGGTCTCAGGTTCTTTGAAGGTCGTTGTAAGCCCGTCCATGCCAGTAGACTGTCTGCTGGGGAATGACCTGGAGAGTTCCCCCTGGAAGGAGGTGGAGCGCCAGGCGCATTTGGAGATGTTGGGTCTGCCTGAGTGGGCTTGTGTGACCACTCGGTCTATGGCAGCCCGTAGAGGTGTTCAAGAGGACCTGGAGCCTGAAACAGTGGCCCAGGCGCCTGCCTTAAGGAGAAGAGGTAGGGGGCGTGGGAAACCGGCCCCCAAGGTTCCCACGGTCCAGGAGGAGGCAAACCTTGAGGGGGATGCCCTGGAGCCTATGGGGGAGCAAGTAGCTGAACTGGGGGACCTACCTGAGCTGACCGAATGGCAGCAGGAGGGAGGGCCCTCCAGGGAGGAATTCTGTGAGGAGCAGAAGAAGTGCCCTTCTCTTGTAGGTTTGTGGCAACAGGCAGCAAACCAGGAAGCAGGTGATCCGTCCGGGTCACACTTGATTTACTGGGAGAATGATCTCCTATATAGTGAGCCTAAGGTTGTTGAGCCTGGGTCAGGCCGTGCTCTGGTGGTACACCAGCGCTTCAGAGCCTTCCTACTGGGGTTGGCTCATGATGTACCTCTAGCAGGACATTTGGGGCAGGACAAGACCTTTGAGAGGCTTGTCACCCACTTCTACTGGCCTCAAATGCGCAAGAGTTCTGATACTCATTGCAGGACCTGTCAGACTTGAAGTGGAAGGAAGCGCAAGGCTCCCCTCCAACCTTTCCCTGTAGTCAGCACCCCCTTTGAAAGGGTGGGCATTGACATCGTGGGGCCTCTGGATCCCAAGACAGCCATGGGCAACAGGTTTATCCTGGTCTTGGTGGACCATGCCACCCGGTACCCGGAAGCCATCCCTCTCCTGACGGTGACAGCCCCCGTGGTGGGCCGTGCACTGATGGGGATTTTCTCCCGCGCGGGGTTCCCCAGAGAGGGTGGACAGTCAAAATATCGATTTTTAAATATCGAAGCACATTTATATTCAGTTTTAAATATCGTAGGGACAAAATATCGAAGTCAAGAATATCTACAACCAGAATATCGAAGTTAAGGTAAGAAATATCGATGTTACAAATATCGATGTTAGTAATATCGATATTTATATGAGTGTTATGTATTTTAGTATGTATTTAATATGTATGGTGTCCATTACGATACCGGGCGGAATAAAATCCGCCATCTACCATAGCGGTAAAAATCCGCCCGCCTACACCTTCTGAATACCGACCGAGCAATCACGATGTCGCGAAGCAAACACCGCCCGCGGCGGAAAAAACACACAAAATACCGCCCGTCCATGTCCGATTCGAAGTCCATCCGTCCGCCACGGACGCAAACCCGCACGACAACCCAAAACCTCCCGCCCTGACTACAGAGACACCGGCCGTGAAATTAGGATCTTCCCGACATGAGCGCGGCAAATCCACAAATACACCGCCCGCCATCGTAAACAACAGTGATGGAAATGGACACGGCGGAAGCCCTGGCGGCCACGTCCCTGCACAGAAACCATCCGCGGACCAAAGAAACACACACAACATGGCCAACAAGTCCACACAGCAAGCCACGCACAAATACCCAAACACAGTACACATCCCGAAAACACATCCCCCTGGACAAACAAATAAACTACAAATCCCAGAACACCAGCCACAACACACCTGAAAACAACAGCACATCATGACACACCCACATAGGTAAGTACAAATGCAGCCCCTACACAGACCACAATCCCTTGCAACACTACAAACTGAGGACGAGAGCACAGAACACAGCGAGACAGAAAGGACAGGAGCACACCACAGACACGCACCCACCACCACCACCACCACCACCAAACACTGGCCCCACAAACCCCCTGCACATCACACACCACACACACACACCGCACCAGCACCACAAACACAAAACCACACACCATGGCAGCACAGAGAATGCCCAAGTTCACTTCCACTGAGCTGACGGTCATGGTCAACGAGATCATCAAGGTGCACCCACAAATCTATGGGAACCAGGTCCAACAGACACCACTATCCACCAGAAACCGGATGTGGAGCAGGATCGTAGACCAGGTCAATGCAGTCGGGAACGTGCCACGCAACAGAGCCGAAATCACCAAGAGGTGGCACGACATGAAAAGAGTGGTCAAAAAGAAGGAGGCCAAGAATCGGCAGCTGGCTGACAGGACTGGCGGAGGAAATCCCGCGCTATTTAAGACCTTCAAGGCGTGGGAGGAGAAGGTGCGAGGCATCCTACATCCGGAGAGTCTCACCGGAATACCAGGGGGAGTGGAGGCTGGTAAGTACAAACAAATGTATACCAGCACACCGCTATGTACTCACATGCACTACCACTATGCCATAGCTCCGAGGGACAAACACCCCCATGTCAAGTACACAATACACAAGACATCACTCACACATGCAACAGACTAACTAACAAAACCATGGGGGCATGTGTACAGTCAGCCAGCACCGCAACTCCCACCAGGTCCCCTTGTACTCCAGATGCGCCAGAAGGAGCACTCCCCACACCCACACTCATGTGTCAGCCATAGCTGCACCAACCGACAAGTAACAGGTAAGTAGCCTGAACACAAAGTCAGTGGGTCGGAGGGGGACAGCTGAAGTACAACACCCACCAGGCCCCTAGTCCTACAGCACAGCAAGGTGGAGCACAGCCCACACCCATGTGTCAGCCACTGCAGTGCACACCTTCAGCCGACAGGTAGAAATCTTACCGTACATGGAGGGGTTTCTGTGGGTGGTAAGCCATCACCACAACACACAACACCGCCCCCACTCCCACAGACCAGCAAGATGGAGCACCCCTCCCTCCCAGTACCATATGGCATCCATTGCATTGCGCCCTCCAAACCAACAAGTAGTTAGAGTACTGTACAGGGCGGGGTGTCTGTAGGCATGAGGACAGTATTACGACTAACATTTGGGAAATGTCACGTAGCAGAGGAACACGCAGCACTGCTCCCTGTCATAATCATGTGACCAATGTGCACACGGACATGTATTACAGAGTCATAGCCCACATGAGCCATCACAAATACAGCAACACCCATGGAGCCACGTCTGCATGCACAAGTCCCACTGGAGCACTGACCCACACGGCGGGCACTGTGCCACTCATCACACACATCAGCAACACCATCGAAGTCCTGTCCATGTAGTCCTTACTGCCTGTTCCCCACAAAACGTACAACATCGCCCATGTAAGTCTAACCTGTCTAGAACTAACAGTGTGGAACCCCAGTAATGCACATAAACACCACTGGACCCATGAAACACACAGCCACACAATGCACATCCAACATACCATCCATCTCATCTGTCAGCCCCAGTGTCATGAAAGGTATGTCATCGGAACAGCTGGCCCTCACACAGTAGTTCTGCAAAGATACCTGCCCATCACAAATAATGTGTCTGCAGTGACTGAAGCGCACATCACACTGATTTACAACATACATAATATAGTCAACACCCCAAGAGCACTGCATTGCTGCACATGGCCGAGGGTAGCACGCACACCAAGGAATTGGCCCATCTGCAATACGTCGTGTGGCACACAACCATCACTCACTCACTACAATGCTTGCAGTGTAATGTCCATAAATGATAACAGTGAGCAGACATGGTGGGGATGTCAGACATACACACACCTTTGTCTCTGCACTGTCATGTTGCCAAAACACATGTCCCGTTCTGCACACATATGTCACAGTATGTACCCTAAAACCATATTGCACCTCAAAAGTGTTGAGGGGCTGTACCCCCTTTGCCATCTGCGTTTCTAAGCGTTCCATTTGAACCCCAAAACCATATTCCACCTCAAAAGCGTTGAGGGGGCTGTACCCCCTTTTGCCATCTGCGTTTCTAAGCGTTCCATTTGAACACCAAAACCATATTTCACCTCAAAAGCGTCGATGGGTCTGGAGCCCGCATACACCCAAGCCACAAAATGTAGGAGTACAGCAACACACACTGATTGTCATCGCTAATCCGCCCCATGCCACATGAACACAACACACAGTTCCATTGCCTTGCTCACGCATACACACATCGTACATCCACACACACGCCACTGGGAAACCTGTGCACGACAGTGCACGAACTGTGAATGTCAGACAACCAATACAAACTTTGCAAGGTGCAACACAATAACCTATCTCATTCTCCCCACAGGTGCCGAACAGCTGGATGCTGGAGAGGGAGACAGCAGCCAGCACAGCCAGTCCGCAAGCCCCCGACCCGGACTCACGGATGTAGAAGACCTGGACACCTCTTCGGACGAGGACCACCTAGCAGGCCCGTCTGGAGTGGCAGGGCCCAACCGCTCCCCAGGGCCCCTCCTACCCACCAACACATCACCCAGGGCTGCTGACCAGTCACAGACCCCTGCTGCCACGGTCGTTGCGGCCACCACCACCGCCGCAACAACCACCACCACCACCACCACGCCATCCCTGGCCACAGCACCTGCGCAAGGGGTGGCACGCCCGTCGTGCTCGACCCTGGGAGCCAGACAGAGGACCGTGGTGACCAATGTGGCGAGTGGGCAGGTCGGTGGCAGCAGTACCGGTGGGAGGAGCAGGGTCAGGCCAACGCCATCTGAGCCTGGGAGCCAAGCCCTGCCGCAAATCTCAAGAGTCCTTGGGGCCTATGAAGAGGCCCAAGGACAATGGGCCAGGTCGGCTGCCGACACGCGGGAGGTCCTTGTGGTGTTGAGGTCCATGGACGCCCATATGGGCCAAATCGCGACCCGTATGGACAAACTTGTGGACCTCATGGCCCAGCAGGTGTTGGGGGGGAGGGCCCAAGCAAGGCCAGCCACACCACCGCCGCCACCACGTGCTGTGGCGCAGGCTCGTGCAACATCTAGTTCCCCTGCATCCACAGCGAGTGAGCAGTCCTCAGCCACCACCAGCAGCCCACCAACACAACCCCCCCCTACCAAACGTGGAAGGGGCCGTCCGAAGAGGAAACAGGTGTCCAGAGAGGACTACGCACGCTCCAAACGCCAGTGAGTCAGCCAGCCACCCTGACCACCTACTGCACTGACTTTGACTACGATCCTACCCCACACTGCCATGTGAATGGCATGTGTCTGTTGGACTGTGGACATAGAACTTCATGGGTACACCTTGACCATCACGCAGCCATGTCCGTCAACTCATTGTCACAGCATGCACCACTTCTGTCATCACCTTGCACACAATCACATTTCACCGCTGTAAATAAATACACCTTGATCACAATCTGCTTCATGTGCCCTGGGTTTAATCAACGATGTGCAACCGCCAACATGAGCAGGAATGCCTCTGCTGTGTGGCATGTAGATAGGCCAGGAGATGTTGTAGGGACCTAGGGGTGAAAATCAGAACAAGAGTCCATTCAATTAGTGTGTCACACACCCATCACACAGTACTTGTCACCAACTACATGCAATGTACACACATCTCACAGAGCAACGGGGCACAATGCCACAGCCACTGTCAGTGGCATACTACCCTGGACATGGACCATTGCCACACAGCACTCAGTGAACAAAAGGCCTCCGTCACAATGCACACATACACCTGCACAACTACAGCTACATCAGCCGTCGTACATGGTCACTCACCTTCAAGTGAAGTAGCGGGCGATGAGCTGCTGACGCACATTCACAGCTTCCTCCTCTCCACTGTCCTCTTCACTGGACCCGTCCTGGTCTGCAGGCGGGGGCCCGGGCTGATCACCGTCATCCACTATTAGGGGGATCTGCTTGCGAATAGCCAGATTGTGCAGCATGCAGCATGCCACAACTATCTGGCACACCTTCTGTGGGGAGTACGCCAGTGCACCCCCGGTGCGGTCCAGGCATCTGAATCTGGACTTCAGGAGGCCAAAAGTCCGCTCCACCACACGTCTGGCCCTGCCATGTGCCTCATTGTAGCGGACATCAGCTGGTGTCCGAGGATTACGTAATGGGCTGAGCAGCCAAGGCCCATTCGGATAAGCAGAGTCCCCTGGGTGTGAGGAATACCGAGATTAGTTGCAATTCCAACTGTCCCCAAGACAGCATCGCACAACAGCCACGCTACACGAGTACACATACTCACCAACAATCCAAGCACGGTCCGGTTGCAGATTGGTCATCAGACGTGGTAGGATGCTGTTGCGCATGATGTGCGAGTCATGGGCCGATCCTGGAAACTTCGCACACACGTGTGTAATGACCATGTCCGCAAGGCACACCACTTGCACATTCAGGGAGTGGGTGTGCTTCCTATTCCGATAAATGTGCTCCAGGGCCTGTGGTGCTACAAGGCCAATATGGGTGCAATCTATTGCACCAACAACGTGGGGGATCCGTCCAAGGGCATAGAAATCACCCTTCACTGCCGCCAATTCACGAGCCCTGGGGAATCGTATGTACCTGTTCCTGTACAGCATCATAGCTGACAGTACATCACGTAGCACCATGCTGAACATGGGCTGGGACATCCCACTTCCACTGCCCACTGTGTGTTGGAATGACCCAGTGGCGAAGAAATGTAGTGCAGCCATCACCTTAGCCGTGGGGGTAAATGCAGTCGGATACACCCTGCGAGGACGGAGGTGGGGTTCCAACAAGGCACATAGGCGATGCAGGGTGGGTCGGTCCAGTCGGAATTTCCGGATTACCTCCACGTCCTCCATGTCTGACAGCAATTGGTAGGGGCGATGTATGTTTGGTCTCCTCCTAGGAAAGATGGAAGTGGACACATGTCAAAGCAACACGCCACATGGCATTTCCACAAACACAAAACAAAAATGACTGACCAAGCAATTGAATCACAGAACAGCTGACAAGTAGGGACAGCACAGCCACAATACACTTACACAGGTCCCCTTACCAATAGCAATGAGCAGTGACACAAACCATTGCTATCAGCATGCACATGGGGATTTAGGCCTTAACAACTTGTAAGGCATGACGATGATATCAGACTGCATATTTGGGAAGCGGCAACACCACGGCAATATAACTAGCTGCTGTGCCTGACACAGCTTCCGCGGCTGGGTGAGTATGGCACACACCAACAACGCAATGGACACAGGCTGAGCGGCAAAAACAAGTGGGTCCTGTTGCACGAGGGGATATGAGACAGTCATTGATGTCCCTACTTCACCCTATGTACAGCACTGTACGGATCACACCTCCAAAACACATTGACAGGTGTACACATTGACAGCTCCATGACAACACAGCTGTGTGATTGCAAATACACATCACAAGTGACACGTAACGTAGCACGTGCCAAGTGGGAGATGTGCATAGTGAAAGATGGCATGTGTGTGCATATGCATGTCCCATGCTCCCATGCCAATGTGTACATGATGATGTGCCAACAGACATGTGGAGGCTGAGCACTGGCCGTCCCTGCCCATGCGCACAGCATGTTGTGGCCCTGTCCAGTGTGGACCTGCCCCCACACACAAGTCATGGCCACACCTGCAGATGCATTGCGCACATCATACTGTGTAGTGCACATGGCATCAGCGGACTGTACCCGCCATGGGCCAGGCCCTTACGGCCAACTCCAATGGCCCTCGCGGTTGCACCCTGCGTGTCCCGCAATGGAGGAAAGCGTCACGGGCCAGCTGGAAGGAGGCCATCGTCTGCAATTTAAGCAGGCAGACACGGTACACCAATTGCAGCGGCTTGGACCCACTGAAACTGCCCCAGGGGGCTATATGACTGTGGGAGTGAGACCGGCATTACCACAGCTACCAGGGACTGCAGCCTGGCATCCCTCAACAACACCTGCTGCTGCCACCTGTCCACCTTAACGTCGATGACGCTGAAGATATGTCCAGGTCCACTCACCAGCGAGGAGCTGGAGATCCTGGATTCCGAGCTCCACGCACACTGCACATGGCTATCCCTTGCAAAAGTTGTGTGTGTGAGACAACCACAGTGTGTGTGGGAGTGCATGTGGGGGACACACATGTCGTTGATCCGCAGCACCAGGAGTCAGAGCCTGTGGGGTTCCAACATGCACTGCTCACCATGCTTACTGCAGGTGGCAGGGGTATGTGAGCTCCCGGGCGCTTTGCCATGTCTGTCCCTCCCGAGTGGTGGTACATGGCAACTTCATGTCAGACATCCAGTGACACAGCCAATTGGCAATGCAGGTCTCAGAGCACTTGTTGCTCGTGAGTATGGCAGGCTGGGGCCATGCTGCCCTTCTCAGTCCCAGCAGGCCTGGGCTGCACATTGACTGCACAATGCCAGTAGGTGACAACACAGACTGCCCAGTGGGTTACATGTGTCTCCTGTTCAGGACCCTCCGGAAAAGTGTCTCTGGTACTTGCACATCCGGCACACCGTGCAACAACAGTTGTGCTCGTGTGAACGACAGGTGGATGGCATGGGCTCATGGCCATTGTGGGCTGTCAGGTTGCAGTCTGTGTGAGTAGTTTCCCATTCTGCTCCATGCAGGTATGTGTTTGGCCTAATTACATAGTGGACATCCTTGCCACCATCAGGATAGTGGTTGTGCACAACGCGAGTTGGGGCTATGGTCGCAGGGTGACACAGGCCGTATGTAGTGCGATGTGCACTACATTCGTGGCACTAATTCGCGGATTCCTTTCCTGTACGCCAGCCATTGGGTGTTGATTGTGGTGGCTGTATACTATTGCACAGGTATCGTGCAACATGTGGATTTGGGTATGTTCTGTGCTGCTTCCCTTGCACATGTCTGTGTCATTGATGCCAGATGAGTGGGACCACCTCGCTCTCTCTCATGTGGCATCTCCCCTGGGTGCTGAGGGACAGGGGACGCTCAACAGTGGGGTGGCTTCGGATGTAGCAGCTGCACAGCTGCTGAGTGAGACAGTTGTGACCTGCGCCTCGGAGGGGCTAGACGTGTGCTGGATGAACCACAGGCCCAGTGTGCAATTTCGGCGTTATCTGAGGACTGAGGTGATGCATCCATGTTGTATGACACAGGGGACGTGGACTCTGGGTCTTCTTCAGCCACGCGGAGGCGAATGACCGCCCTCCCATCCACTTCCACTGGTGCAACACGTGTCGGCACAGGGATGAAGGATAGGGTGTCCTTCACACCAGGCACAGCTGCCCCTGCACATGTGACCCCTGCTGCCCCAGTGCTGGGTCTGTTGAGCTGATGCGCCATCTGTGCGTGGGGCAGTCAGCTCTCCTCACTTACGTCATTGCCCATGACATCACTTAGCCGCAGGAGACATGGATGATGGAGGGCCCACATGTACGCGTGGGTGGACTACACCAGACCGTCCAATGGTTGTCACCCCCAGTGAAGGTGTGCCTTCAACTGCGCCAATCTCAGTCTGACATTCCTGACCCTTTCCCCACCCCCCTGGGGAGTGGCACATCTGACGGCAGCAGTGCACGAGTCCTAAATCGGAGGAGTGGGGGACGCTGACGTCCCGACCGGATGTGACATGTTGGAAGGTGGCTTGCACCGTCAGACTTATGGCCTCCCCTCGCTCACCCCAATATGCGTTTGCATCTGAGAAGCCAGCGCGTGCACAGGCAGCTCCGAGCTCGCACCAGAGAGGCCAAAGAGTGTATGTGTGGGTCCATCTGAACGAGTTGTCTGTCTCGCGGTATAATCAGTGGCGGGACGCCGTCCACCTGCGTGGTACCCCGACTCGAGACCTGGACAACATTGACAATGCATGACAGGCTCCGCAGTCCGGATACACCACCTGCAACACACAGAGGCTGTAGCTGCCCTAGCGGCCCAGGACGCGTCCAACTGGAGCTAATGGACCCACACATTCACTCTTTGACCTCTCTGGGGCGAGCTTGGAGCTGCTTGTGCACGCGCTGGCTTCTCTGTTGCAATGGCATGTAACGTGTGTGGGGAAATAGGCAATGAGTGCGATGGTGCGAGCCACCTTCCGTGACGTCACTCCCGGGCGCGATGTGTGCGTCCCCCCACTACTTATATTTGACTTGTGCCATGCTGCACAATGAGGATGTGTTGCCTGCGTGATGTGCCCAGGAGGAGCGCGCCATGACCTCTCACCCACCATGCTCCACTGCCATCCCGTGCCCTGGATAGCCCGTGCAGGTGGACGATGTTGGGGGTACACCTGGTCGACAGGGGATGTGCGTGCCTTGGCAAGGGCCTGGCGGACGCACAGCAGTATCCAGCATGTCCCCAGAGGGTGGGCTGACGTCTACACCTGATGCAGCATCTTTCGTGTGGCCGCCTGTTGTGCACACACGTGTTCACATTCATCCCCAGACAGGTGGTCTTTACAAATGCCCAAGACAGCGGTAATCTAGTCCTCCCGAATCCTCCCGACACAGTGTGTTTCAACATTGCATGTGCGCACCTACCCGTCACACCCACCCACCTGGGCCAAGCGTAACTCCCGCTTCACATGACACATGTGTGTCTTCCACAGTTGTGCTACTCTCTCTGGGCCGGACCTGCAACTGTCCCGTAGCACACACACAGCACCGAGTCGTACTGGCATCCTGTTAGATTGGTAGGCACACTCACACATCTCCTTCTGACACAGTGGTGGCTGTGATGGATATTGTGACTGCCATGGCAGTGTTGGCTGGCCATGGAAAGGCACACTAACACACATTGCATCCGCGGCACTACGTGTCACTACTCGGCACATCGAACTGGGCACTGTCCCTGGGGTAGATGAGTTTGTGGTGGCGTTGGTGTGTGTGTGTGTTGTGGCCATGTCGACTACACACATATGTTTCCCAGGCCCATGGTGGATGTTTGTAACCGTGTTGAGGTCTGTGTATATGATGAGATGTGTGTGTTGTATGTTGCACGGAATGCAGTGTGTGGGTGTGTCCTTGCAGTTCAGGATGACTCCTACTTGTTATGGTTCAGACGTTGTGTGTGTGCAGGGTGTGTCACTGTCAAGATTGTGCCTAGTTCAATTGTGCATGTCAGATTTTCTGCAGTTCTTACTCATTGTGCAGTGCTGCCCACCCAAACTGATGTCGTGTGTGTGTTTTGACAGGCATTGCTGTGGCATGCTTTTGCGTGGCTCCTACTTTTTGTTGCTGAGTGTGTGGTCAGACTGTGTGGGAAATTGTAGACATGTGTAGGACTGTGCTTTGTATTGACCAGGCCGTCAGTGTTGATGTGATGATCTATCGGGCACCTTCAGAGTCTGACATGTCCTGCTCCAGGAGCTGTGGTATTGCACTGTGGCCACTGTTGCGGCTACTCATTTGCGTTGACATCCAGTGACAGTGGACTACATGGTCATCTCACGACTGTCGTGTACTTCACACACTCTCATCCTCTCTCATTCGTACTTGTGTTTGTAAAATGATTCAGCAGAGACACATATTTACTTCAAGCCATGTATTAGGACTTATGTCCTCCGTGATGCAGTATAGTGGACACTACTGGCAGCGAAATGCATGTGGAGGATATACTCAGCATGATTACACATAGCATAGGGTGTAGGGGTACATGTGATTAGTTGTTGACTATGGGATGTGGGCTTCAGAGTTACAACTGCTTAGCCGTTGCTGTGCTAATGTACATTTGCTAATTACTGAGGAGCTGTTGACTTTGACACAGACAGTATTCATTTTGCCTACCAGACCGCTTGACATCATGGGCACAGTACATCTCAGTTCCATGTTACAGGTTTGCTGCAATAGTTACTCCGACACACCTGCGTGTGAGGTGACATCAGGGCATGTGCCTACGTGCATGCAACAGCGTCTCACTTGTTGTTGCAATGTGGTGGCTACTGGACATGTCACAGTCACTGGGGTCATGTTGTTGGGGGATGCATTTGTTGTCCATGCAAAAGTCCTGGCACGGAAGTACAGAGGAAGGTGAGGTGGCAGCTCTCACATACTACAGCAGACCGATTACTGTCCACTGACCGGTGCATATGTTCATGGGCGCAGGATACATTTAATGGCATAGTTGTACGTGCAGTTTTGTCCATGTGGTTGCCATACACAAATCCCATACCTCTGCCTCCCCCTGTTCATGCAGAGTTACTGGATCTGGTGGGGAACAGAGTGCATGTCCCCGAAATGTCCGATATCATGGAAGTGTAGTTGATGGTGTGGTGTTAGTTGCAGGTTGTATGGTATAGTTGTTGTACAGCTGACTGCCCAGTCCGTGCGAAAGCCAAGCATGGGTACGGTGTAGGACATCATTGTTCAATTGGGGGTGTTGCGTCGGGGCCCGACGAATTGACAGGTTGTCAGGTATGCGATACCTTCCAGCAGGGCTTCCATGGCATTGGTGGTAAACATGGATGCCATCCAATGAAGCGGATGGTGGCTGTCAATGTGTTCATCGTATGTTGTCCCTTGTAGGAGCCTGATGGGACATGTTGGATGACATTCGATGAAACTGTGCTCCAGAATACGTCGTGTGTAGGCACAGTGGTCCCATTGCAGTGTGGGTCCGATTGCAGCCACATACGCCATGCCCCCATAGACTGAACAGATCCTGTCGTGGACGTCCAGGGGGTTGAACAGTTGTACCAGGTCCGCCTTTGGACATGCCGGGTTGGAGAGACATAAATCCACAGGACAGTGGAAGGGACACCTCCGACAGTAGAAGACGGGGATGACGCAGCTGAACATTGAGATGCGGTAAGTTACTCGGTAACTTACGTTCAGCAAGGCCAGATTTTCACAGCCCAATATCTGTAGCAGGCTCTGGTTGTACAGCCTCATCTGTCCGGCGTAGTTGGGTAGCTGTGGTGCGACTGCCATTTTGCTACAGGGCGATGTGATGGCGTGCTCCAGCCGGCTGTGCAGTCAGCAGGGTGCACCCTCCGACGATGCTGGGAAATCTGGAATAGTCGTACGGAGGCAGGGTTTGGGTTATAGTAGCTTGTGCGGAGGACACAGGTCCTCATCCCACATGCTTCTATGAATGGTCAAGGTCAGTGGTGTCTGACTCCTTCCAGATTACTTGCATGGGAACCACATGGAGGAGTGCTCTTATTTCTTTTTTGTGGTCAGAAGTTCTTTCATGTTGTGCGCTATCTGCACATTGGACTGTTTCCTCGGCATGCCTCTGTTTGGCTTGTTGTTGGGACAATGGCTGTATTCTCCGGCTTGTTTAGTCGAAATGTGGTTTCAGAGTGGGAATGGAAGGCCATTCAGTGCTATCTGCTTTCCCGTATGTGGGCGGCACGCTGCGTTTCCGCTATACGTTCGGCCTTGTGTGTGTGTGTTGTAATTGGTAACACCTGTTGTCAGGCACCCGGGTTTTTTCATGTTACGTATTGCATGTATTGGTATTGGGTGCCGGATGGTATTATTATTTTTGTATGGTAATGGCGTGCCTTTTGCGGACGCGGTACATATTCTGCGGCGTGATGTCGCAGCCGCTGTGTGCTTCGCCATGTTATGCACACAAGGGTGTGTCCTATTTTGGCGTGACGTCACTGCCCTGTTCGGTACACTTGTGTGGCGTCATGTTGGCACCTGTGAGTTGCCGGTTGGGGACATGACTGATGCAGGTATGCCACGTGACATGTGCGTTCAGGGTGGGGCTGGTGTGTGGTGTGTGTAGTTGTGTGCCTGTGTTATTTGTGTGCGGCCCATGCATGGCGCTGTAGTTGGCCTCTGCGTTGTGCGCATGTGTAGCTGCGTCATCGCCGCTGCGCTGCGTTGCCGTGACGGGGACGTCAGTTCCTGGTCCCGGGTAGTGTGTGCCCGGTAGTTGCGAGTTGTGTCATTCAGCACGGTGTGACATTTGTGGGTGCAGTGGTGGATGTGTCCTGTCCACACAGGGCTGTCTGGGGGGGCCATGTTCAGTTTTTCCTCCCTTGCACTGTGTGCGGTGTTTGCGTGCCCTTGTTGTGTGTCTGCCTACCTGCGTCGCCGCGGCGCGTTGACTCCTAGGTGCTGCATCAGGTACAGCATGGGGATGGCCTGGAGTGCAGGATTCATGTCGGGGTGGGCCGCCTTTTTGGTGTCCGTACTCGTGCGGTCGAATTTCCGCCTTGGTGTCTCGTACGGTGTCTCTTAGCCGGGGGAGCTGTTTGTTTGCGGCATCGTAATTTGTACGCCGGGCGGTACGTGATTTCGTCGGACGGTGTGCCTCCATTGGCTGGCGCCGCTACGTGAACGGGCGCACTTTGATGGCGGACGGCGTCGCGGGCTTACGGGCGGTGTTTGGCTGCTTTTACACATCCTAATTGTGCGGGCGTGTGGGCCGCGGCGGGCGGACGGTAACTGGTGGTTTTTGACTCCGACAGCACGGCGATAGTGCTTCCGCCCGACATCCTAATGGGCCCCTATGTGTTGTATATTTTTTGTGAAGTATTGTACTGTTTTTTTAAATATATGTATACATTTTTAAGAAATTAGTAATTTTTTTAAAAGTAAATTTTGCATTTTAGTACCGTAGCGGGTTGTGGGTTTATAGGGGAATAGGGTGGGAAGTAATTTAATTATAGTAAATTAAATAATAATTTTTAGGAATTATTAATTTATTTTAATTACATTTTGTGTTTTATTTCTGTAGCGGGTTGTGGGTTTATAGGGGAATAGGGTGGGGAGTAATTTAATTTTAATTAAGTAATTAAACATTTTTAATTTTTAATTATTATTATTAATAATTAAGGGGCTCATTACGATGTCGGGCGGAAGCACAACCGCCGTGCTGGCGGATGCAAAAACCACCAGTTACCGCCGGCACGCAGCAGTCCACACGCCCGCCCAATTACGATGCGAAAAGTAGGCCAAACACCGCCGGCAAGCCAGCAACACCGTCCGCCATCAAAGTGCGCCCGTACACGTAGAGGCGCAGCCCAATTGACACACACCGTCCGACGAAACACGTCCCGCCCGGCGTATAAATTACGATGCCGCAAACAAACGGCTCCCACGGCCAAGAGATACCGTACGACAAACCGAAGCGGTAACACGGACGCCGAGCACGGACAACGAAGAAGCGGCTCCCCGAGCATGAATCCAGCACTGCAGGCCCTCCCCATGCTCCTGCTGATGCACCACCAAGGACGCAACGTACCGCGGAGACGCAGGTAGGCACACACACAACAAGTGCACGCAAACAGCGCACACAGTGCAAGGGCGGAAAAAGCGGACAACCCCCCACCAGCGCGTGTACACTACACATCCACCATTGCATCCACATATGACACACAGGCCAAATCGTAACATCGCGTAACACATGTGTACACACCACCTGGGACTAGGAACCAACCACCCCGTCACGGCCCCAAAGCGCCGATGACGCCGCCACACATGCGCACAACGCAGAGGCCAACCGCAGCGCCATGCATGCGTCGCACACAGACACAGGGACACAACCAAGCAGCACACACATCAGCCCCACCCCGAACGCACATGACACGTGACAGGCCTGCCACAGACATGTCCCCAACGCCCAATTCACGGACAACACCCAACGCCACACAACCGACGCACACATGTCAGTGAAGTCACGCAACAGCAGGACACACCCCAGTGTAACAAACATGGCGTAGCACACAGCGGCGGCAACACCAACTAGGAGAAGCAGGGCCCCTTCGGGAAGAGGACCGCCAGTACCACACTGAAACACCCATACCACCCTGCACATATGAACAAGACATATAAAACGGAACACCAAAGAGCCCGGGGACCGACAACAGGTGGCCCAAGAATAACATCCACACACAAGGCCCAACGCAGAGCGGAAAGGCAGCCTGCCGCCCACACAAGGGAGAGCAGACAGCACTGAATGACCTTCCATTCCAACTCCGAAACCACAGCCCTACGACAGAAGCCGGTGAATACAGCCATTGTCCAAGAATAGACCAACACAGGCATGCCGAGGAGACCGACCACAGGGCAGATAGCGCATATCACAGAAGCACACAACGGACGGGGAAGAAAAAGAAAACACTCCCCCATGTCGGCCACATGCAAGTTAATTGGAAGGAGTCACACATCACTGACCTTGAACTGTCTGAGAAGCATGTGGGATGAGGGCCCGTGTCCTCCAAACAAGCCAACAGAACACAAGTCCTGTCTCCCTACGACTACACAGAGCTCACAGCAACCTCGGAGCGTGCACATTGCAGACTGCACACACAGCCGGAGCACGCCACCACAACGCACCGCTGCGAAATGGCAACCGCAACACACCTACCCAACTACGCCGGACAGCTCAAGCTGTACAAAACCAACCTGTTACATACATTGGGATGCGATCTCCTGTCCCTGCTGAACGTAAGTTACCGACTGACTTACCGCATCACATTGTTCAGCTGCGTCATGCCCGTCTTCTACTGTCGGAGGTGTCCCTACCAGCATCCAGTGGAGATATGCCTCTCCAACCCGGCATGTCTGAAGGCGGACCTGCTACCACTACTCCTCCCTCTGGACGCACACGACAGGGCCTGCTCTGCCTATGGGGGCATGGCGTATGTGGCCAACATCGCACCCGCACTGAAATGGGACCACTGTGCCTCCACACGACGGATCATCGAGAACAGCTACATCGAATGTCACCCAGCATGCCCCATCATGGTCCTCCAAGGGACAACTTACGAACAACACCTTGACAGCCACCATCCGCTACATTGGCTGGCAAACATGTACACCACCAATGACATGGAAGCCCTGCTGGGCGGCATCGCATACCTGACAACCTGTAAATTCGTCGGACCACAACGCAGGTTCCCCGATTGACCTATGATGTCCAACCCCGCACCCATGCTTAGCTTCCGCACGGACTGGCCAGTCACCACCACAACAGCCATACCAAACGACCGGCAACTGTAACCACACCATCAACGACATCGCCATGACATCGGATATGACCGGGACATGCACACTGTTCCCCATCACATCCAGGAACACCGCATGCATCGTGGGAGGCAGTGGCATGGGGTCTGTGTATCGCACCCACATGGACGGAACTGCACGAACAACCAGGACACGACATGGATCCAGCGCCCATGGACACACACACCGCTCAGTGGACATGAATAGGTCGCCTGGAGTCTGTGGGTGCTGCACCCCTCCCACCCCCGCCCGGGAAACCCATACCAGGACCTTTGCATGGAAGACAAGTGCATACAACAACAACACGACCCCAGTGACTGTGACATGTCCAGTAACCACCACATTGCAACAACAAGTGGCACGCCGCTGCATGCACGCAAGCCCATGCCCTGATGTCATCTCACATGCACGCGTGCATGAGGAACAACCGCAGCAAACCTGTCACATGGAACTGAGATGGACTGTGCCCATGATGCCAAGCGGTCTGGTAGGCTACATGTATACCGTCTGTGTCAAAGTCCGCAGCTCCGCAGCTATACGTAAATGTACATTAGCACAGCCTTGGCCAAGCAGATGTAACTCTGAAGCCCACATCCCACATGCAACAGCCAATCACATGTAACCCCACACCCTATCCCATTTGCAATCATGCTCAGTATATCCTCAACATGTATTCCGCTGCCAGTAGTGTCCACTATACTGCATCACAGAGGACAGAAGACTCAATATAATGTTTGAAACCAAAACTGTCTCCGCTGACTCATTTCACAAGTACGAATGAGAGAGGATGGGAGTATGTGAAGTACACGGCAGTCGTGACATGACCATGTAGTCCACTGGTATTGGATGTCAACGCAAATGAGTAGCACAACTGTGGAAGACACACATGTGTCGTGTGAAGTCGTATGGACGCAGTGCTCAGGTGGGTGGGTGTGACGGGTAGATGTGCACATGCCAAGTTGGAGCACGCCGTGTTGGGAGGGGTCATGAACAGTACACCACCGCTTCCCTGGGCATTGTGAGAGGACACCTGTCGGGGGGAGTGAACACGTGTGTGCACAGCAGCCGGGCACACGTACAAAGCGGTACCAGGCGCACCTCAGCCCACCCTCTGTGGACAAGCTGGATCCTGTTATGCGCCCGCCATGCCCCTTGACAAGGCACACACAGCCCCAGTCGACCAGGTGTAACCCCAACATAGTCAATCCGCACAGGCGATACAGGGCACGGGATGGCAGTGGAGCATGGTGTGTGAGAGGTCTCCTCGCGCTCCTCCTGGTCATATCACGCAGGCAATAGAACCTCAACGTCTAGCATGGCACAAGTCAGATGGAAGTGTAGGGGGGACGCACCACAGCACGAGCAGCACTGACGTCACGGGAGGTGGCTCGCACCATCCCATCCATTGCCCATCATACCAACCACGACACATGCCATTGCGACTAAGTGCAAGCGCGTGCGCCACCACCCCGAGCCCTCCCCAGAGAGGCCAAAGAGTGAATGTGTGGGCCATCAGTCACAGACGGACGCGGCCTGGCCGCAAGGGCAGCCACAGCCACTGGGTGTCGCAGGTGGCGGATCCGGAAGGCGAAGACTGTGATGCATAGTCCATGCAGGCCGGGTCTCCATTTGGGGCACCACGCAGGTGGACGGCGTCCCGTAACACATCATACCCTGAGACAGCCCACTTGTGCAACTGGACCCACACATACACTCCTTGCCCTCTCTGGTGCGAGCTTGGGGCTGCCTGTGCAAGCGCTAGCCTCGCAGGTGCACATGCATATTGGGGGAGCGAGGGGAGGACATGAGGGCTGGGGCGAAGATGACTGTATCACTGTCAGTGAGTACAAGGGATGACCCAGATGTGGAAAGGAAGAGACGTGTCCCGTGTGTACTGCAACTAGTCGCCAATCCAACTACCCCCCATGTCCGGAATGTAAGCCCGCACCTAGGCCCGCCCATCCGCCACATCGAATATACCACCAGCACGACAACCTTCCCATTCGGAACACTGACTGGGGGTGGCGACCAGTGAACAATCATGTGTAGCCTACCCACGCGTACATGTGGGCCCTCCATGATCCATGTCACCTGCGGCAAAGTCATGACATGCGCAATGAGGGAAGTGAGGAGAGCTGTCCGCCCCACGCACAGAAGGTGCATCAGCTCCACAGACCCAGCAGCGAGTCCAGCAGGGGTCACATGTGCAGGGGCAGCTGTGCCTGGTGTGAAGGCACATGCATATAGACAGCACATCGACCAATGTGTAGTCTGCCCACATCTACAGTCCATCATCATGCGGACATAGGAATTGAACACAGGGCAACACATCTTAGTGGGTGCACCCACCGTGACCAACAATGCGCAATCATCGACGTACCCGCCCTGTGCATGGCCCCCCACCCAACGGAGGCACATCCAGTGCCACCATCCCACACACAAGCCTTCCACGGAACATGCTGTGTCCAATGCTCAGTACAGAGTCAGCGCCCATCTGGTGGATCCTGAACAGGAGACACATGCACACACATGCCAGCTCCCACTATGTACGTCTGCCACCTGGCACGTGCAATGTAACCTCTCACCTGTGACGTGTGACTGCAAGCACACAGCCGTCTTGGCATGGGGCTGTCAATGTGGACACCTGTCAATGTTTCGGGAGGTGTGATCCGTACAGTGCTGTACATAGGGTGCAGTGCTGACACCTACTACTGTCTCATATCCCCTCGTGCCACAGGTCCCACTTGTTTTGGCCGCTCAGCCTGTGCCCACATCGTCGTCGTCGTGTGCCATACTCATCCAGCCTCGGAAGCAGTTCCATGCTCAGCAGACATTCATGTTGCCGTGGCGTTGCCGCTTGACGAATATGCAGTCAGTCGCCATCAGCACGCCCCGCAAGTCATTGGGGCCTAGATCCCCATGTGCATGCACATGGCAGTGGTCTGTATCACTAGCCATTGCCATTGTTGGGAGACCTGTGTAAGTGTATTGTGGCCGTGCCGTCCCAGCTTGACAGCTGGGCTGTGGCTCATGTGCTTGCTCAGTCATGTCAGTGATGTGTATGCGAAATTGCTATGTGTCGTGTTGCTTTGACATGTGTCCACTGCCATTTTCCCTAGGCGGAGACCGAACATTGACCGCCCATACCAATTGCTGGCGGACATGGACGATACAGAGGTCATTAGGAAGTTTCGGCTGGACAGGCCAACCCTGCATCGACTGTGTGCCATGTTAGAACCCCATCTCCGTCCCCGCAGGGTGTATCCGACAGCTGTCACCCCCACGGCTAAGGTGATGGCCGCCATGCATTTCTTCGGCACTGGGTCATTCCAGCACACAGTGGGCAGTGGAGGAGGGATGTCCCAGCCCATGTTCAGCAAGGTGCTGAGGGATGTACTGGCAGCCATGATGCTGTGCCGAAACAGGTACATCCGCTTCCCCAGGGCTCGTGAATTGGCGGCAGTGAAGGGTGCATTCTATGCCCTTGGCAGAATCCCACACGTCGTTGGAGCCATTGACTGCACACATGTTGGCCTTGTTCCACCACAGGCCACTGAGCACCTGTACCGCAACAGGAAGCACACGCACTCCCTGAATGTGCAAGTGGTGTGCCTTGCGGACATGGTGATCACCCACGTGTGTGCAAAGTTCCCAGGCTCGGCCCATGACGCACACATAATGCGCAACAGCATCTTGCCACGACTGATGTCCAATCTGCAACAGGATCGTGGCTGTATTGTCGGTGAGTATGTGGAGTGGTGTAGCGTGCTGGTTGTGCGATGCTGTCCCCTGTCCAGTTGGAATAGCAACGGTTCTCTGTGTCCCTCACACCCAGGTGACTCTGCGTACCCGAATGGGGCATGGCTGCTCAGTCCATTGAGGAATCCTCGCACCCCAGCAGACGATCGCTACAATGAGGCACATGGGAGGACCAGACGTGTGGTCGAGCGTACCTTTGGCCTCCTCAAGTCCAGGTTCAGGTGCCTGGACCGCACCGGAGGTGCGCTGGCGTACTCCCCACAGAAGGTGTGCCAGATAGTGGTGGCGTGCTGCATGCTGCACAATCTGGCCATTCGGAAGCAGATCCCCCTCATCGTGGATGACGGAGATCAACCAGGGCCCCAGCCCGCAGACCAGGACAGCTCGAGTGAGGAGGACAGCGGAGAGGAGGAAGCTGGGAATGTGCGGCAGCAGCTCATCGCCCGCTACTTCACTTGACGGTGAGTGTCCATGTACGACGGCTGATGTGGCTGTATCTGTGCAGGTGTGTGTGTGCTGTGTCAGGGTGGCCGTTTGTTCACTGCGTGCTGTGTGTCAACGCTCCATGGCCAGGGTAGTATGCCACTGTTGGTGGCTGTGGCATTGTGCCCTATTGCTCTGTGCGATGTGTGTACATTGCTTGTAGTTGTTGACATGTACTGTGTGATGGGTGTGTGACACACTCATTGAATGTGCTCCTGTTCTGTCTCCCACCCCTAGGTCCCTACAGGCCCTCCGGTTCCATTGCCATGCCACGCATCAGGTGCCTTTCCGCCCAAGGTGGCCGTTGTATTCCGTACAAATAAAACACAGGGCACAAACAGCAGTTTGTGTAAGAGGTGCATTTATTTCAAACTGTGACATGTGATTGTGTGTAAGGTGATGACAAAAGTGGTGCGTGCAGTGACAATGAGCTGTCGGTCATGGCTGCGTGATGCTCAGGGTGTACCCACTGGTTCTATGTCCATAGTCCAACACACACATGCCATCCAGATGGCTGTGTGGAGTGGGATCGTAGTCCAAGTCAATGCAGTGGGTGGTCAAGGAAGGCTGGCTGGCTGCCTCACTTGCGTCTGGAGCGTGCGAAGTCCTCCCGGGAGATCTGTTTCCACTTCGGACGGCCCCTTCCACGTTTGCGAGGGGGTGCCTGCTTGCGACATGCTGGTGGTTGAGGTGTGCTCACTGGCTGTGGACGCAGGGGAACTGGACACTGCTGCTCGACCCTGCGCCCCGGCAGGTGGTGGCGGAGGGGAGCTGCTGTCCCTGGCTGTGACCTCACCGCCACCACCAGCTGGCCCATGAGGTCCACGAGTTGGCCCATACGGGCGTCCATGGACCTCAGCACCCCCAGCACCTCACGCGTGTCTGTAGCTGACCTGGCCCATTGTCCTTGGGCCTCTTCATAGGCCCCAAGGACTCTGGCCATTTGAGGCAGGGCATGGCTCCCAGGGGAGGCTGCCGTTTGCCTGACCCTGCTCCTCCTACCAGTCCTGCTGCCACCGGCCTGCCCACTAGCCACATTGCTCACCACGGTCCTCGCTGTGGCTCCCAGGGTGGATCCAGTCGGCCGGGCCACCACCTGCGCTGGGGCTGGTGCCAGCGAAGACGTGGTGGTGGTGGCGGCGGTGGTGGTCGGTGCGGCGATGGTGGCGGCTGCGGCAGTGGTAGTGGCCGCAATGACCGTGGGTGTGGCCGCAATGACCGTGGGTGTGGCCGCAATGACCGTGGGTGTGGCCGCAACGACAGTGGCAGCAGGGGGCTGGGAATGTTCAGCAGCCCTGGATGATGGGTTGGTGGGTAGGAGGAGTCCTGGGGAGCGGCTGGGCCCTGCCACACCAGATGGGCCTGCTTGGTGGTCCGTGTCCGAAGAGGAGGACAGATCCTCCACATCCGTGTGTCCTCGTTGGGGGCTTGTAGGCTGGCTGTGCTGGCTGCTGGCTCCATCCCCAGCATCCAGCAGTTCGTCACCTGTGGAGAGAATGAGATTTGTTATTGTGTTGCACCTTGCGAAGTATGTCTTTGTCGTCTGACATTAACAGTTCGTGCAATCTCGTACATGGGTTTCCCGGAGGCGTGTGTGTGGCTGTACCATTTGTAGTTGTGTGTGCTTGGCAATGGGACTGTGTGCTGTGCACATGTGGCATGGGACGGATTGGCCATGCCGATGGGTGTGTTGCTGTGCCCCTACTTATTGTGACTCTGGTGTATGCGGGCTCCTGGCCCATCCTGGGTCTGGTTTGTACTTTGCTTTTGGGGTTCAAATGGAACGCTTAGGAACGCATATGGCAACATGGGGGCCATGCCCCAGATTCGCATTTGGGATGGAATATGCTTTTGGGGTTCAAATGGGAACGCTTAGGAACGCATATGGCAACATGGGGGCCATGCCCCAGATTCACATTTGGGATGGAATATGCTTTTGGGGTTCAAATGGAACGCTTAGGAACGCATATGGCAACATGGGGGCCATGCCCCAGATTCGCATTTGGGAGGGAATATGCTTTTGGGGTTCAAATGGAACGCTTAGGAACGCATATGGCAACATGGGGGCCATGCCCCAGATTCACATTTGGGAGGGAATATGCTTTTGGGGTTCAAATGGAACGCTTAGGAACGCATATGGCAACATGGGGGCCATGCCCCAGATTCGCATTTGGGAGGGAATATGCTTTTGGGGTTCAAATGGAACGCTTAGGAACGCATATGGCAACATGGGGGCCATGCCCCAGATTCACATTTGGGAGGGAATATGCTTTTGGGGTTCAAATGGAACGCTTAGGAACGCATATGGCAACATGGGGGCCATGCCCCAGATTCGCATTTGGGAGGGAATATGCTTTTGGGGTTCAAATGGAACGCTTAGGAACGCATATGGCAACATGGGGGCCATGCCCCAGATTCGCATTTGGGAGGGAATATGCTTTTGGGGTACATGCTGTGAGCCATGGGTGCCGAACGTGACATGTGTTGTGGCAGCATGACAGTGCATGGTCTGAGGTGTGTGCATGCCTGACATGGCCTGCATATTTGCTGTCTGTTGTGATTACTGGACATGGCATTGGACGCATCGTTATGAGTGAGTGTTGGTTGTGTGCCAGCCAACGTATTGCAGTTGTCCCATCTCCTTGGTGTGCGTGCTGCCCTGTGCCATGTGCATCACTGCAGTGCTCGTGGGGGGTGTGGCCCATGTTGTGTGTTGTTGCTCACAGTGTGTCGTGCGCTTCATTGACTTCTGGCACATGGTTGGTCATGGGCATGTATCTTAGCGTGACTGCTGTATGTGTGGCAGCTGTGCGGATGACATGCCTTTCATGAGACTGGGGCTGACGGATGGGATGGATGGTATGTTGTATGTGCATGGTGTGTCTGTGTGTTTGATGGGTTCAGTGGTGTTCGTGTGCATTTATGTTGTTCCGCTCTGTTGCGTCTAGTGTTGTTTGTCTTACATAGGCGTAGTTGTGGGGTGTGTGGTTGACAGGCAGTAGGGGCTACATGGACAGGACTTCAATGGTGTTTCGGTTGTGTGTGATGAGTTGCACAGTGGCTGCCGTGTGGTACTATATTCAGTGTGGCTTGTGCATGCAGACGTGGCTCCTTGGGTGTTGCTGTGTCTGTGATGGGTCATGTGAGGTGTGAGTCTGTGGTTCATGTCCGTGTGCACATTGTTCACTTGTTCGTGACGGTGGGCGGTGCTGCGTGTTCGTCTGCTACGTGACATGTCCCATGTGTTGGTCGTGTTACGGTCCTCATGCCTCCAGTAATCCAGCCCTGTCCAGTTTCCCACCTGCAGGTTGTTCGGGCGTGCACTGTACTGGATGCCACATGGTTCTAAGCGGGGGGTGCTCCATGTTGCAGGTCTGTGGGGGTGGGGGGGTGTTGTGGGTCGTGGTGGTGGCTGGACACCCACTGACACCGATTGTTGTGGATCGTGATGTCTACCTTTCGGCTGTCGGTGTGCACTGCGGTGGCTGACACGTGGCTGTGGGGGGTGGGGGATGCTCCTCCTTGCTGTGCTGTGGGACTAGGGGCCTGGTGTGTGTTGTACTTGGGCTGTCCACCCTCCCACCCACTGCACTTTGTGTTCCTGCCACTTACCTGTTACTTGTCGGTTAGTGCAGCTATGGCGGACACATGGGTGTGGTGGGTGCTCGTTGTGGCGCTTCTGGCATACTTGGGGACCTGTTGGTGGTTACGTGGCTGGCTGAGTGTAC
The DNA here is from genome assembly GCA_963921515.1 of Calotriton arnoldi. Classification (NCBI taxonomy): domain Eukaryota; kingdom Metazoa; phylum Chordata; class Amphibia; order Caudata; family Salamandridae; genus Calotriton; species Calotriton arnoldi. The sequence continues at coordinate 234,477 of CAWUFW010013925.1, forward strand.
ACATGTCCCCACGCATCTTACAGTTGTTCTGTTTGGGCTGTGTGTGGTGGTGTCTGTTGCATGTGTGTGTGATGTGTTGTGTATTGTGTGCTGGACATGGGGGTGTTTGTCCCTGGGAGCTGTGGCATGGTGGTAGTGCATGTGAGTACATAGCGGTGTGCTGGTATACATTAGTTTGTACTTGCCAGCCTCCACTCCCCCTGCTAATCCGGCGAGGATCTCGGGATGTATGATGACTCGCACCTTCTCCTCCCACGCTTTGAAGGTCTTGAAGAGCGCGGGATTCCCTCCGCCAGTGACGGCTGCCAGCTCTCTGTTCTTGGTCTCCTTCTTCTTGACCAGGCTCTTGACGTCATTCCACCGTTTGTTAATTTCTACTCTGTTCCTGGGCAGGGTCCCGACTGCATTGACCTGGTCTACGATCCGGTTCCACATTCTGTTTCTGGTGGCTAGTGGTGTGTGTTGGACCATGTTCCCATAGATTTGTGGGTGCACCTTGATGATCTCGTCGACCATGACCGTCAGCTCAATGGGCGTGAACTTGGGCATTCTTTGTGGTGCCATGGTGTTTGTGGTGCTGGTGCGGTGTGTGTTGTGTAATGTGCAGGGGGTTGTGTGGTGGTGGTGGTGGTGGTGGTGGTGATGTGTGCGTTTCTGTGGTGTGCTGCTGTCCTTGCTGTGTCACTGTGCCTCCTCTCCTCTCTGGTTTGCAATGTTGCAAGGGGTTGTGGTCTGTGGGAGTGCTGCTTTTGTACTTACCTATGTGGGTGTGTCCTCATGGTCTGTTGTTTTCAGGTGTGTTGTGTCTGGGGTTCTGGCCTTTGTAGTTTTTGTTTGTCCAGGGGGTGTTTTCGGGATGTGTACTGTGCTTGTGTATTTGTGCGTGCCTTGCTGTGTGGACTTGTTGGCCATGTTGTGTGCGATTGGTTTTGTGAGCGGATGGTTTCTGTGCAGGGACGTGGGCGCCATGGCTTCTGCCGTGTCGATTCTCATCGGCGTTGTTTGCGCTGGCGGGCGGTATATTTGTAGTTTTCCCGCGCTCATGGCGGTGCGATCGTAATCTCACGTGCGGTGTGTCGGCCGTGAGGGCGGGCGGTTTTGTGTTGTCGGGCGTGTTTCCGTCCGTGGCGGGCGGTTTGACTCCGACTCGGACGATGGCGGGCGGTATTTTGTGTGATTTTTCCGCCGATGGCGGTTTTCGGTTTGTGTAATCGTAATGGCGTGGTCGGTGTTCAGACGGTGTGTGCGGGCGGATTTTTGCCGCTTCCATGCCTGGTGGATTTTTTTACGCCGGGTATCGTAATGGGCCCCTAAGTTATTGTTAATTAATTATTAATTGGTAATTAATTATTATTAATTGATAATTATTTTATTTGTATTAATTTATTATTGGAGTGGGTTGTGTGTTTTTAGGGGAATAGGGTGGTAAGTAAATTATTGGCAATTAAGTAATTAATTAAGAAAAATTGAGTATTGATAATTAATTTTTTTGTTAATTAATTTTTTATTGGGTATTACTTACTTGAGGGGGATGCCCTGGAGCCTATTGGGGAGCAAGTAGCTGAACTGGGGGACCTACCTGAGCTGACCGAATGGCAGCAGGAGGGAGGGCCCTCCACGGAGGAATTCTGTGAGGAGCAGAAGAAGTGCCCTTCTCTTGTAGGTTTGTGGCAACAGGCAGCAAACCAGGCAGCAGGTGATCCGTCCGGGTCACATTTGATTTACTGGGAGAATGATCTCCTATATAGTGAGCCTAAGGTTGCTGAGCCTGGGTCAGGCCGTGCTCTGGTGGTACACCAGCGCTTCAGAGCCTTCCTACTGGGGTTGGCTCATGATGTACCTCTAGCAGGACATTTGGGGCAGGACAAGACCTTTGAGAGGCTTGTCACCCACTTCTACTGGCCTCAAATGCGCAAGAGTTCTGATACTCATTGCAGGACCTGTCAGTCTTGCCAGGCAAGTGGTAAGAGTGGAAGGAAGCGCAAGGCTCCCCTCCAACCTTTCCCTGTAGTCAGCACCCCCTTTGAAAGGGTGGGCATTGACATCGTGGGGCCTCTGGATCCCAAGACAGCCATGGGCAACAGGTTTATCCTGGTCTTGGTGGACCATGCCACCCGGTACCCGGAAGCCATCCCTCTCCGGACGGTGACAGCCCCCGTGGTGGGCCGTGCACTGATGGGGATTTTCTCCCACGTGGGGTTCCCCAGAGAGGGTGGACAGTCAAAATATCGATTTTTAAATATCGAAGCACAGTTATATTGAGTTTTAAATATCGTAGGGACAAAATATCGAAGTCAAGAATTTCTACAACCAGAATATCGAAGTTAAGGTAAGAAATATCGATGTTACAAATATCGATGTTAGTAATATCGATAGTTAAATTATCGATGTTAATAATTTCGATATTTATATGAGTGTTATGTATTTTAGTATGTATTTAATATGTATGTGTTGTATATTTTTTGTGAAGTATTGTACTGTTTTTTTAAATATATGAATACATTTTTAAGAAATTAGTAATTTTTTTAAAAGTAAATTTTGCGTTTTAGTACCGTAGCGGGTTGTGGGTTTATAGGGGAATAGGGTGGGAAGTAATTTAATTATAGTAAATTAAATAATAATTTTTAGGAATTATTAATTTATTTTAATTAAATTTTGTGTTTTATTTCTGTAGCGGGTTGTGGGTTTATAGGGGAATAGGGTGGGAAGTAATTTAATTTTAATTAAGTAATTATACATTTTTAATTATTGTTATTAATAATTAATTTATTGTTAATTAATTATTAATTGGTAATTAATTATTATTAATTGATAATTATTTTATTTGTATTAATTTATTATTGGAGTGGGTTGTGTGTTTTTAGGGGAATAGGGTGGTAAGTAAATTATTTGCAATTAAGTAATTAATTAAGAAAAATTGAGTATTGATAATTAATTTTTGTGTTAATTAATTTTTTATTGGGTATTACTTTTTATTAAATGTTATTTATTGGTATTGATTTTTTTTAATTGATTATTAATTTGTTATTAATTTTCATTAAATAGTATTTATTGGTATTGATAATTAATTTTTGGGGTAATTAATTATTGATTGGGTGTTAATTCTTATTAAATATTATTTATTGGTATTGATAATTATTGTTTTTGTTAATTGATTATTAATTGGTTATTAATTTTTATTACATATTATTTATTGTTATTGACAATTTTTTTAATTAATTATTAATTGCAAATTAATTTTTATTAATTGATTAATTGAAAATTAATTTAATTGTGTGAAATTTTATGTGGAGTGTGTTGTGTGTTTATTGGGGAATAGGGTGGGAAGTATTTAATATTATTAAAGTAATTATTATTTTTGATATATTTGTAGTTTTTTTTTTTCTCTAAATTTATTAATAAATCATTATTTAATTACAATATTTATTTCATTTATAAGTATGTTATTTTTAACATCTACGTTGTCCAACACTTTCCCTACTGTTGCACTCACTGGAGTGGGAATAGTAATTTTTACCCCTATGCTATCCAGCTCTTTCCCTACTGTTGCACTCTCTGGAGTGGGAATAGTAATTTTTACCCCTACGCTATCCAGCGCTTTCCCTACTGTTGCACTCACTGGAGTGGGAATAGTAATTTTTACCCCTACGCTATCCAGCGCTTTCCCTACTGTTGCACTCTCTGGAGTGGGAATAGTAATTGTTACCCCTACGCTATCCAACGCTTTCCCTACTGTTGCACTATGTGGAGTAAGTATATATATTAATTTATATGTATATGTTTAATTTATTTTAACATTTAGGGGCCGATTCCGATTCGGGCCGGAAATCTCTCCGACCGAGCCGGACCCGGAGAGATTTCCGACCGAATCGGACCCATGCAGCCCGACCGAACGAGTACGATGCGTCCGTATGCTATCGTACTCGAGTCGGTCGGACTCCCATTGAAGTCAATGGGAGCCGGTCGTACAACGCGTACGTGGGCTCCCATTGCCTCAATGGGTGCGAGGCGAACAAGGGCGCCCCCTACAGCGGGTATGCGGCGAAGCGACTCGCGCCGTACACGCACAGGTAGGGGGACCCCTGGGTCCCCCTGTGTGCGACTCGCGCGGCTACGCGTACAGGGGGTCCGACACGGACCCCCGAAGTACGGCTCCGACTGCTCTTTCGAGTCGGATGGCGCGTGTCGGTCGGACTGCTCGCGGCGCGCATCGTACTTACCCGGCCAGGGAACGTCTCCATTGCGCGGTGCGAGTCGTGTCCCGAGCGAGTCGGTCGGTGCGGTTCGACCCGGGAACGAGTCGGTTGGAGCGGTTGGGACGCCCGAACGAATCGGTCGGCGATTTCGCATCGTACTCGCTCGTCCGGACGCACGTCACGAATCGGTCGGGAAATAGGGCTCCGAATCGGATCCGGTTAGCCGAATCCGATTCGGAGCCCTACCGGCCGAGATCGGAATCGGCCCCTTAATGTATTAGTTATTATTTTTAAATATCTTTTAATATTTTTAACTATATTACTTTTAATTATATGTATTATTTACTTAATTTTACATTATTATTAAAACATTAAAAAAAACGATATTTTTAACCGATATTTTTGACAACTATATTTTTTTGTTGATATTTTTGTACTTACCTTTATGTAGATTGGACTTCGATATTTTTGACTTCTATATTTCTGTGTCGATATTTTTGCAAGTCGATTTTCTGTCTGTCGATATTCTGTCACACATTCCCCAGAGAGGCAGTGCCCGACAGGGGTACTAATTTCATATCTAGGTATATGAAATCTCTGTGGAAGGAGTGCGGTGTAACCTACAAGTTCACCACGCCTTACCACCCCCGGGGTAACGGTCTGGTTGAGAGATTTAACCGGACCCTGAAGGGAATGATTATGGGTCTTGAGGAACCCATGAGGCGTAACTGGGACGTCCTCTTACCATTCCTGCTGTTTGCTTACAGAGAGGTCCCACAGAAGTCCCTAGGGTTCAGCCCCTTTGAGATCCTGTATGGGCACCCTGTAAGAGGACCCTTGAGTTTGGTGAAGGAGGGCTGAGAGAAGGCTCCTTGTAAACCCCCCCCAGGATGTATATAGCTACATGCTGGCATTTAGGAACCAAACTAGGCATTTCCGGCAACTCGCTCAGGCGAATCTGGAAGCCAGCCAAGAAGAAATGAAGCGGTGGTACGACCAGAATGCCACTCTGGTTGAGTTTCAACCTGGGCAAAAAGTGTGGGTGATGGCGCCGGTGGAGCCTTGCATGCTCCAGCATAAGTGGACTGGGCCTTATGAGGTGGTGGAGCGCAGGAGCGAGGTAACCTACCTGGTTGAATCCTTTGAGGGTCCTCCATGTGAACCGCCTCAAACCACACTTTGAGAGGTCTGATGTGACCATGCTCTTGGCTACAGACGATGGGGCAGAAGAGGAGAGTGAACCTCTTCCTGACCTCCTGTCAGCCAAGGAGAAGGACGGGTCAGTAGATGGGGTGAACCTCTCGCCTACCCTGACCCCGGAACAGCAGAGGGACTGTCGCCAGGTATTGGGTCAGTTCGCCTCCCTGTTCTCCCTGACCCCGGGAGTCACCCATTGGTGCGTCCATGATGTGGACACTGGAGACAGTCTGCCTGTAAAACAAAAATTTTACAGGGTAGCTGATAAGGTCAGGGCCAGCATCAAGGAGGAGGTTTCCAAGATGCTGGCGCTAGGGGTGATTGAGCCATCCAGCAGCCCCTGGGCTAACCCAGTGGTCCTTGTGCCAAAAGCTGCTGCTCCCGGTGCCACCCCAGAACTCGGGTTCTGTGTGGATTACCATGGGCTCAATGCGGTCACCAAGACTGACGCTCACCCCATCCCCAGAGCTGATGAGCTCGTGGATCGGCTGGTAGCTGCCCGGTACCTCAGCACATTTGACTTGACGTCTGAGTACTGGCAAATTGCCTTGACCGAAGGAGCTAAGGAGAGGTCAGCATTCTCAACAGCAGAGGGGCACTACCAGTTCAGAATTATGCCCTTTGGGTTGAATAACGCCCCTGCCACCTTCCAGAGACTGGTTAATCAGGTGTTGTGTGGGCTGGAGGAGTTCAGCGCCGCCTACCTGGATGACATTGCTGTGTTCAGCTCCAGTTGGGAGGAACATTTGCAACACCTCTGGGAAGTGTTGAAGGCCTTGCAGAGGACAGGCCTAACTATCAAGGCGAGTAAGTGCCCAATAGGGCAGGGTTCTGTAGTGTACTTAGGACACCAGGTGGGGAGCAGCCAGGTGGCGCCCTTACAGGCAAAAATTGATACCATTCTGGCTTGGGAACCCCCCAAGACCCAGACAGGAGTGAGGGCCTTTTTAGGACTCACTGGGTATTACAGACGGTTTGTGAAGGGGTATGGCACCATTGTTGCCCCCTTGACAGAACTGACTTCAAAGAAACAGCCCAAGAAGGTGATCTGGAATGATGCATGCCAGACCGCTTTTGATGCCCTGAAAACTGCCATGTGCACGGCACCCGTGCTCAAGGCGCCCGATTTCTCCAAAGAATTTGTGGTGCAGACAGATGCTTCAGAGCATGGTGTGGGAGCAGTACTCTCACAATTGAACGACGAGGGCTTGGACCAACCCGTAGCTTTCATTAGCAGGAGGCTACTTCCCAGGGAACAGAGGTGGAGTGCATTTGAAAGGGAAGCTTTTGCCGTGGTCTGGGCACTGAAGAAGCTGATGCCTTACTTGTTTGGGACTCACTTCCTGGTTCAGACAGACCACAGGCCCCTCAGATGATTGATGCAGATGAGGGGTGAGAACCCAAAACTGTTGAGGTGGTCCATCTCCCTACAGGGAATGGAATTCACGGTGGAGCACCGACCTGGAACAGAACACGCCAATGCTGATGGTCTGTACAGATTTAGTCTTGAGAACTCCCATGAGGGTGAGTAGTTCCCCCGACTTTTCGGCTGGAGGGGACACTTGTTAGACCTGGCATTTCTTGGCGTGATTATCCCTGACTTTTTTGCCTCTACCTCCTCTATTTTTGATGCTGTGATGGATTTCGTTTGACTGGCTTAGATGCTTTGGGCACTTTGCCACTGCTGATCAGTGTCAAAGTGCAAGTGCTCCCTGTGTAACGTGTAATGGTAATTGGTTGCCATGATTGGTAAAGTCCCTAGTAAAATGCACTATGTGTGCCAGGGCTAGTAATGCAAATGCTACTAGTGGGCCTGGAGCACTAATTGTGCCACCCACACAAGTAGCCCTAAAGAGAGAACTCAGGCCTGCCACTGCAGTGCCTGCGCGCAGTTTGTTAAACTGCCATGTTGTCCTGACAAGTGCACCCACTTGCCAGGCCTTACCCTTCCCTTTTTATGCAAATCAGACACCCCTATGGTAGGTCCAGGGTACTCACCTGGTCAGGATGCAGTGTATGTGAAAGGTAGGACATGTACTGAGGTGTGTACCATGTCCTAACCGTGAAATACTCTCCATTTCGTTTTTCACTCTTGAAAGGCCATCTTGGAAATAGGACAGAATGGGGAAGGCTGTGTAATGTGTTTCCAGCCTATCTTCCCAAAGGCTTAAGATGGAGAGGTGAAGCTTAGTGTGCCTGAACTCACAATTTAATAACACATCTTTTTGTGAAGGTGGTTTTTGAATTGCGTGTTTAGAAACCACTCTTTTAGAAGTGGCTGGGTTTTTGTGCCCTAACATTTCTGTGTGTCTCTGCCTGGTTGTGGATTGACTGTCTGGATTTGAATGTGATAGGATCTGGGGAATGTCTTGACCCAGGGGCGGAGGTGAGACAGCAACAGGCTGACCTGCATCTGGAGTGTAGGGGGAAGGAGTAGCCCCTGGAGGTGAAGAGGCCTGGGTTGCTGCCATAAAACAATGGCTCCATCTCCTGCTGAGTGATTAAGGATCCAGACCCCCACTATCAAAGGAAGAAGGTGTCACTGGCAGGGAGACACCCAGAACTGGTTTGGACAGGGGTCAGTGCCCCCCTGAACACAAAGACTTCAAAGACATTGAGGGGTATAACTATGAGAGCAGACACTCCTGGACTTTGGAATGGAACTGTTCAAGACTGTAAAGGATTGAAACTACTTTGTGGTCAAGAGGAACCTCTGCCAAGGAAGAAACAGCTGAATAGACTGAAGGAAAGGACTGACCCTTGCTATGTGTTCTGGGGCTGGCCTGCACTTTGCTGATTTAACCAAGGAGAGGCTAAAGGGACTTTGCTGTGTGCTGTGTCCCCCTGCTTGAAAGGACTTTGCTGTGTGCTGTGTCCTGAAGTAACTTATCCCCAATGGCCCGAGGAGAGTTGGCTCCCTGTTGTGGAAACTCAGGAACACAAAAGTTTCCAGGTGTGTCTCAGCGACGCTGTGTGCGTGTGCTTTTTGCAGCCTGAGACCCTCGTAAGAAGTGCCCTGTGATCGTGGGCACCTGGAGTCCAAGCGAGTCTCAGCGACGCTGTGTGCGTGTGCTTCGTGAAGCCTGAGCACTTTGTGAGGATTGTCCTGTGATCGGGTGCACCTGGAATCCAAGTGAGTCTCAGCGACGCTGTGTGCATGTGCTTTGTGCAGCCCGAGACCTTCGTGAGGATTGCCCTGTGATCGTGCACACCCGAAGTTCAAGTGTGTCTCAGCGACGCTGTGTGCGTGTTCTTTTTGCAGCCTGAGACCCTCGTAAGAATTGCCCTGTGGTCGTGGGCACCAGGAGTCCAAGTGAGTCTCAGCGACGCTGTGTGCGTGTGCTTCGTGCAGCCTGAGACCTTCGTGAGGATTGCCCTGTGATCGTGTACACCCGGAACTCAAGTGAGTCTCAGCGACGCTGTGTGCGTGTGCTTCATGCAGCCTGAGACCCTGGTGAGGAGTGCCCTGTGACCGTGCACACCCGGAGCTCAAGTGAGTCTCAGCAACGCTGTTTGCGTGTGCCCTGTTGGAGCCTGAGATCTTCGTTATCGCCATCGGCCCGGACCGGCATCCCCAGAGGAGCTGTGCCACCGGCCCGAGCCCGCCGCTGCCAGAAGCAGGACCTCAAACCAACCCCGTCGGGGGAGGGCCCGAGTCCACTGCCCGGAATCAGCCAAGTCACATCGGAGGCCCAAGTCGCCAGAGGATGAGAGGGGAGCGAGGTCGCACCCCCCCAGGTAACGCGTGTCGCCCCCTGGGGCAGGGTGCGGGCTCAGAGAGAGACGCTCTCGGCCTCTCCCATTCTTGCAGCGCGAGCCTCTACTCAAGCTTGTATTGTGGCCCCCACTTGCCAAAGGAGTGGCAGTACCGGGTCCGGAGTGTGGAGCTGCACTTTGGTCTACACCATACCCGTGTTGGGGGCATATGTTGGCGGAAGCTGACCGCGAGTAAGTACGAGTGGCAGAGAGACCGCCTAAAGCACCGTGATCGGTGCCGGAGTGCCTTGCTCATTGCATAGTTTCTGCATTACGAACTACCTGATTGTTGCCTTGCGCATCGCATTGTGTTTGCATAACGAACTGCCGATTGTTGCATTACGCATTGCATTGGTTTGCATCACGAACTACCTGATTGTTGCATAACGCATTGCATTATTTTTGCATTACGAACTGCCTGATTGTTGCATTACGCATTGCATTATTTTGGCATTACGAACTGCTTGATTGTTGCATAACGAACTGCATTACTTTTACATTGTAAAGTGCCTGATTCTTGCATTACGAACTGCATAGCATTGCATTAGGACTGCATTGGATCATCTAGAATTGCTCATTAATACCGTCAGAACCTACAAGGGCTTGCTGGCCTAATAACCAGCAAGGTGAATTATTACAAGTACGCATATGTTGGATTGCTATCGTGTGGTCTCATCGTATATCTTTTTATATAAACATATACTTGTTTTTTTATGAAACTCGTGTGGAGTCCATTTGTGGTGTCATCATTGGGTCACTGAGAGCGTGATTGCAAATACTTTACACATTTGCCCTGAAGATAAGCCGGGCTGCTCGTGCCAAGCTACCGAGGGGGTGAGCAGGGGCTATCTGAGAAGATGTCCTTCCTTTCCCTGACTTAGAAGCAAGGGTCCCTATTTGGCCTAAGGTACCTACCTCAGCCAACTAGGGAATCCCGCCTCTAACACATCCCATCACACTTACTCTGTGTTGGCACCCCCAAGACAGAGAACCGACATACACATGACTGAAGTTCAACAGGGAAAACAATAAGTACAGCCAAAACATGCAAGTAACATACTACCAATTACATTAGGAATGGTCATTGTATTGGGTAAGACGGACAACAAAAAACATGGTAGCACCATGAAATTGCATCACCTCTCTCTGGATGGCCACTACAAGTTTACAAATGCCAATTGCATGATGTGTGTACTCTAGAGATTAATCACAACTCCACCATGCCAAAAATCCCTACATCTGCGGGCAGAGTTGAACACAAATACGACCATGTACCTAAAATGAAATGGCCATGTCACATATGGTTGTATCTCTCAAAGAATGTACAAAATACTCTTGAACACACATTGTTGCGCTAGATGGCCAGGCACTATGTATGGCATGTGTTGCAGTGTGGCCAACCAGCCTCTCTACTCCAGTCAGGTGTATGCTAGACAGAAATCTCCACCCGGATAGCACCAAGGGAAATCCTCTGTACACCCAAGAGCTCAATAGCATGGAGCGAGGAAAGGCTGCACCACCCGGTTGCCTCCTGAATGCCAACTTTGGCAAGCAGATTATATGCTCCACATTGCCCACGGAAATGGTACAAGTGGTACAATCAGTGTGCCCATGGCTTTCGGCCAGATACCACCACTGGGCCTCCTCCACTCCACACCCAACCATCTCCTAACCTAGACATCGACACCAGGCCTCAAACCGCCCGCCCTCTCCAAATCAGTGACTAAGCCAGCTGAATCCTCTGCCAGTCCGGATTTCACAAGCCTGGGTACAGCAGTGTACTAGCAGTGTACAGCAGTGTACAGCAGTGTACAGCAGGGGAACCTACAGATGCAGGAGATGCAACTGGCCCCTCTTAGTTGCCGAGTCACAGGTCCCCTGCCACACAAGATTTGTGCAGGTCAGGGGCCTCACCCTCCATAGTGAACGGGCATTATAACCGCCTCTGGCATGATGTAGAGAGGCGCAGAGCAGCAATGGTTGTCTCCCCTGTCACCCCAGTGTAGTGTTGGTGCATGTCATGCAATGCAGACTACCCTTTGTTCTTGATCAGGAGCACCTCAACTGATCACCGCTACAAGGTGCACCATGCAGGCTTCTCATGTCAGCAATGTGTCTACATCTGACATGCCAGACTTTGCCTCCAGGAAGGGTCATTTATGACATATCACTGTCTACAGCCAGGGATCACAGGCTCGTACATGACGCAGGCACCGCCTCCAACGTCAGTCTGCAGTAACAATGCAGTACCTGTGTCTACCACTCCAGGTCTCATACAAAAGCACAGCGTGGTCTCAAGTCCATGGGGACTGTCTGCGCTTACAGGCATTGGACGCCATGCTGTTGCAAGGACTGCACAATGGAAAGAGCTGCATTGCTGTTTTCCGCCAGCAATGTCCTGTTCACCTGGGACTCTGGGTCTACATCATGTATGTCACTGGATTTGCAGGGCTTATTGACCTCTGCATAATTTGGTCATGGCTACTCCTTTCTGCATTCTGGTGCATACATTTCTTAATACTTCATCAGAGGTGTCTTTGTAAGATCTTGTAGCCTTTAGAGGCTGAAAAGTGACGGAGGGCTTACATGCATCAAATATTTTGACCGCTACCTGTCCAGCTGTCATATCATTTTCTCTTTTAGCTTCAAGATGTGCATCACTGTCACGCTAGACTGATGAGCAATTGTGCCCGACACAAGCTGATCCTCACGCCATGTAACAACGTATTGTACATACGTCACTAACATGACAATGGATCTGGTCGATAGACACATTCCTAAAATATTTTCTGCTTTGCCAACTCTAAAAAGCGTAGCACAACCTATTGATATCATGCCCATGAGTGCCTTTGCACAGCCCGTTGTAAATGTGCACATCTTTGCCTCCAGCTAAGCAAATACTCAAATGTGATTATGTAGTCAAGCCTTCACATTGTATGCTGCTTCATAAATCTTCAATACAAGTAGTGAATGCCTGTTGTTCAAGTTCATGTGTGTTGCAAGCCCATTAAACTGGTACATACATCACAGAAATGTGTAATGTGACAGTCACATACATAATCACAAATACAACCAAAGGTAACCATTATGACTACCACTGATGCATGCATTTTCTATCACACATGACTAGAGTCACCTACAAAACACATGTCACATTCCATAGCCATGTGGTATTGTTAGGCATGCTATATCCTGCAACATGGTACATTGCTGATGCACTAGCACTTTGTGGCAAAAATGTGCCCGCTATTTCATCTAAGTGATAATATTTTTCATAACCGCTATGGAAAACACTCGCAAAATGCATATTTCTACAAGGAAAGATTCCTGCTTACCCCTTAGCGGCAAGAATTAGTTAGTGTCTGTTGAGAGTTGTGGAGGTATTGAGAGGTGTCTGCTGGTGTTGGTGTGTAAGAGAGTGGTTCTATGTCTAGTCTACTCTCCATATTGTCCCTGTTGAGTCCTGTGTCTTTGTCCTTACGTATGTTTTGCATCTTTGTGATTATCTTGTTTGTCTTAGGGGTATATTTGTAGCTTTTACTGTTTTTTGAGGTAATAACTTGGGTTTTATTTCATATTAGTGTGGTTAGTAGTGTTTTTTGAGATGTTGGGTCAGGGTCAGGGAGAGCCAGATGTCAGAGGGGAATTGGGGGCTTCCTCTGGCTTGTGAAGGTTTTTTTGCCATGGATGGTGGCGAGTGGGGGACGGGTCCTCCAAGGCTATGATGTGAAGATCAGAAAGGTGAGGTGGGAGCACATCTGCAACCACATGATGCAAATCTTTGGGGTGGAAAGGATAGTCCACCAGTTGAAGCACTGGTGGCAGGATTGTGTCGGGCATGAGGGAGACCTACTGGATCACCTGGGGCTCTTTGTTGGCAGGCAAGGTGATAAGTAAATGACAAAAGTTGTTTGATATCACAGTGTGTTGTCTTGTTTAACAACTGTAGTCAGTGACACAATGTTATATATGTAACAGGATGATGCTATCGCCTTTTGGGAAACCTAAGATGCATAGCTCCAACACAGCCACACTTGCACCATTGTGCAAGTGTGCCAGCGTTGATGTGAGTGACTGACCATGTGCATGAATTGTATCCTCCGGCACATAAACACTCAGTAAGTGCTGTATCACGTTTCTATGTGTCCTGGGAAATGCAGCATACATAGATGGTGGCCAAAGACATTTGTCTGTGAGGACTCGCATTGTGCCAAAAGGGCCTATGTGAGCTGCACAACACAGCACACATGGAAGAACACATGAGCTGATGGAATTACTCGCCTATACCAGTAGTGCAAGGCTCAGAGCATTTATCAACTGTTCCCAATGTAGGCGTAAGGCCATATGTATGCCACCCTTTTCAATCTACTCCATTGCAAGATGATATGTATGTTGTGGTGTACTGCCCATTGCAACACACATTCCCATAGGAACACTTCACACAAAATTCAGGGTGAATATACACAAGGCGGGGTCTTAACACATCAAGTGTCCGGACACACACCTTTGAAAAATGCTAGGCCCACATTGACTACACAACGTCAGGTAAATTGACGTTGTGGAAGCAAATAGTGACTTGTGAATGTATCCATCAAGTTGTAGTCACAATATGATCACGTATACTAGCAGGATTGTCTTGTAGTCCACAAGGCTGCAATGGTCATGTGTGGTGTGTCAGACATTCAAAGCACATCTCTTCATGTATGCAATGTGAACAGAAACATAACTGTTACAGTTCCTAAATTTTCATATAGATGACTTCAATGATGTACATGACACGTGTGAAAAGTAATGTCTAATACAAAATATTTTTTTCATATTTATTTGTCACAGCTGGAAGACCATTGATCACTCAGGGAGATGTTGATGCCTTGCTTATACATTTTGGTTGTTTGTGATGACAGAAAATATTTAGGTTAATGGTCCTGTATGTTCTTGAACACAGACTGGCTGTGCATTACATGGACCTCACATCTAGTGTGATGAGTCAGCATCAAGTTGAGATTTATGCACATATTCATGAGTTATGGATGGAGAACAGCATTAGCCTTCTTGACTTTAGGTTGCATATCCTCATTTTCTTCAATACATCCCTGCACAGAACTATGCAGCGACATGACATTGGATCGGGTTAGTCTGTATTGACTAATTTAGCCAGTGAATATTGTGAAGTTACGGTAACACTTTTACTGAGGCCAGGAATGTAAAATGTGTATGTCACTCCAGCCAATGCAGGTGGGTTTCACAGTGTACATACTGAAGAGGAAACATTTGAGGGATGTTATTGATGGGTATGACCAGACTTGGAATCCATGTACACCCTGCCCTGAGGTGGCTGTCACTGATGGACAATTCATTGGCGCAACAGTTGTCCCTGACAGGTATTACTCCAGAGAGGCAGTCTCATACCCAAGCTAATAGCTGGGGTACATGACAAAATTGGATGAGTGGCATGAGCCACAATCACAACTTGCTGGAATGAGTCAATACAACTGTAAGACAAAATTAGGTCACCAAAATATGTTTCTGAACTCATTTACCATCTTTCTTCAGAACTAGGGAATCTTTGCCATGTTGATTCAAATTTCAAGACAACCTGTCGCCACCGCAACGTTACCATGCACAACATTATATTGGCGAGACTGGCTTAGCCTTAGTCACAAGCCAGCGTTAAGCCACTTAACATAGCTTAACACTAACTTATGCTTTATACACCCTTTCACACTACATTTAGGGTGAAAGAGGTGGTCAATGTTACACCGCAAAGCCCAATATTTTGAACGCAGAACCATTTCTACAAGGGCAGCGTGAATATGGGGGAGTGCGTAATAGGTAAGACCATGAAAAACATGTTCTCAAGCATGCACAGGAATGAGAAGTGATCCTTTTCTCATCATATTTCCTGTTCTGATGTGTGCTGCATTGTGTGGCACACATGGAAACAGCTAAAGGCCATTGATTGTTCATGTGCATGAAGGTAAGCCTTCCATCACATAAACTATCTTCTGCTCAATTCAGACACCCTTGCACTATTGTGCAAGGGTGCCTGCGTTGGCGCTAGCATGAAGAGTTTTAGACCCCACAAGTGGAAATGCAGTGTATAATGCACAAGTGGAATTTTATGTTGAGATGCTGCAGCCTTGCATTTCCATGGTGGCAGAGTACAGCGTGATGCTGAGCACGCTAACAATGCGCTCCGAAACTTCCAGGAAAATATGCCCTGTTGCCTTCCAATCATCAGATTTGCAACCTACATTTACTCGGCTGTTTCTAGTAGATGTATACATCATAACTCATGGATATGTAGCTGTGTTGACACATCCAACTTGGTGGTCAATTGATGAAATGTGATTTGTCATATTGTTCTACATGAGTACCACTGTGGTGCTTAGTGGTCTGCCACTATTGCAAACTGTGCACCCTCTTGTCTTTGCGTAAATGTAATGGCCTGGCTCTGCAATGGGCCTGTAAAGCTGTCTCCTTGAGGACATTCCCCTGTTAGACTCATTCAGAGTCTGTGCCCGCTACCTCATTGAACTGAGCTAATCTACCACTGTTGTTACTGCACTCTGCCCTTGCTATGTCCCATACCATACATTGACATGTCTGTATCACTATCAGGTTGTGATAAGAATTTACATTAACATTGAACTTGTCAGGTCATGTCAGATGTACCTAACATTTGATAAGAGTGTATATTTCCTGTTTTGTACACATTTTACATGCTGAAAGGTGTTATTTGTCTCGAATCTTACATCTTGTCATGTTTTTATTTTTTAACAGACAACATGTCACCTGATGAAGTGAGGCAGTTCCTTCTGCGTAATGAACAATATATGCATATCCGTCGGGTGGCAAAGGGCTACAATGCAATGGCAAGGAGGTACAGGGAGGAGAGGGCATCAGGACGGTGGAAGTCCATTTCAGAATACAGCAAGAAAAGTGAACAAAAGCGTGGTGGCCTGCCTGCCTCATCAAGTCAACAGAGGCAGAATGATCCAATGCCAGGACCTTCAGGTGTCCAATGTGGTGGCACACATCCACCGCCATCTGCTGCTCTCACAACATCCACAGCGGTACAGCCTGCTGCAACCACCTCATCTTGGCTACCAGGTGCATCCTCACAACCCGCTCAACAAGGCATATCATCCCTGATAACTGCGCAACAGAGACTGAATCGCAGCTTCACCCACAGGGACCGTAGGTTGCTTTTAAACCTCAATGTGCGTGTGGCCCATGTTGAACGGGACATTGATGAGATCAGGTCACACCTCCAGGACATTAAGGGTGCCCTGGGGCACCCCTTCTGAGCCCCTAAATATGTTACCGGTCACCCTTATACAGACCCCTATTCCCTTAATCATATTTTTATATTTTTTTGTACTGTAGTTTATTAGGTAGTGGTAAGTGTAGTTTTAGAGTAGGTATAGATTAGTGTTAGGTGCAGATAAGGTTTTAGGATTTTCATGCATTTTACACAAGGTTTTGGGTTAAGTTTCCTTTTCCTTTGGGTGATGGGTTAAGCACTGGTTGTTGACTTGACCAACATCTGCATTCAGTAAGGCGAAAGGAGGATAAGGGTATCGATGACCAAAAGCTTTGAGTTAAGCACTGCTGCTGCTAATGGTAACTAATTGTAATGTGTTACCGTGGTGGTAAGGAAGGATGCATAAAGATGTGATTACAAATAGATATAGAGGTGGCTGCCCTGATACTGTGCAGTCTCCTACAGCATTGCCAGAACTCTAGATGTTTTGTGAGGAATGTAGTAGTGTCCAGAGCATTGCTTCATTAAAGTGAATGTATGGTATGTTATTATTTTAAGTTCTAATTGTTTTATCATAAAATTTCCAACAGAATTTTTTAAAACTTTATAAAAATATAATTCAAGGAAGCATCTCGATATGCTCTTTGAAATTTCTGTACATTGTTATCTTTTATAAGCTCAGTTTTCCTGACTTGATATGGAAATTATTTCCTCGACACATACTTCAACATTGGCTTTCTACCCAAATGTTACCGTAACATTGCCAGTCTACAGCTCTTAAGGCCCGCAACACTTCACTTTCCTCGAATCCAATTTAATTTCTAGTACAAACTACCGTGTATAGCCACCAATCCATGTTCTCCCTCTGCAAACAGTAACACTGCAAAACGAAAAAGTCATGATGTGCTTCTCTGATTGAAATCATTTTTCATCTTGTGCACCTTGCCCAGTAACTTGTGAGGTGTGGTGTGATGTTGACTGGTCAATAAGGGTGCGGGAGCATTTTTAAACAGCGCTGCAGACTGCAGTAAACCATCCGTCTGACATGGACTGCACTTGGTGGTAGGCCCAGGCCACGAGCATGCAATAGACAGGCAGAATGAATGATGTATGGCCTGCTTCAGCTGGATTCTCTTCAGAGCGTGCAAGCTTGTAAGTATGCTATTCTACCAAGCTACGCACTTTTAATTAACTTCGACTTTGTAATAAGTGTTTCCTGAGACCTGAGTTTCCCAGCCTGCCTCGCCCACAGCTCACGCAGCATCAGCCCGCCATCAACTGTAATTATCCTATCAGAATACATGCTCCTTAGTGAAAGACAGGCGTACACTACTGACATCACTAACTTGATGCAGTCATCATGCCTGGACCTGGGTGGGCCGTTATCTAGAGACATACCAGGCAATACCAGACACACAGCCGAACCGAAGGAGGACAGGACGGACAGGTACATTTATTATTATTAATTACTGGGCCCACTACCCACAGGAGATAAAATAAATAGACCCGCCCCTGTTAATTAAGTCCCGGTGCTAAGCACCGGAAACCACCAGCACAAATTAAGCACTGGGGTTGATGTCTTTTTGACTTGTTCAATAAAATAAATTTTAAAAAACATATACTTGTTTAGGATGTATGTTTAGTTAGTTCATGGGTTGATGTTTAATATATGTTGATATGTGTATAGTATTAGGTAAGGTAGTTAGTGTACATATCAATTAGCATAAGTTACATTAGTGTAAGTTAGGATAGGTAATTATTATTAGGTGTAGGTTAGTTAGTATATTTTTACGTAATACATTTCTAGTGGTTAGTGATTTGTGGTATCACTGATGTTTAACCCTTGCATGCTCACGACGGCTCCCGGCCGTCATGCGTTACGGTGGGCGTGTGCTTACGACGGCCGGGAGCCGTCAGAATCCCCGCCCGCAAATGCAAACCCCCGCACAGCGCGAAAATTCGCGCGCACGCAAGGGGTTAATGTGATTCAATGAACTGGTGAGTTGGTAGTTGGTTACAACAGATTCATTCCCCACACAATTCTGTTGAATATCTAAGAAAGGAATAACGACATCTTCAAGGG
Source organism: Calotriton arnoldi (assembly GCA_963921515.1). Lineage (NCBI taxonomy): Eukaryota > Metazoa > Chordata > Amphibia > Caudata > Salamandridae > Calotriton > Calotriton arnoldi. The sequence continues at coordinate 252,976 of CAWUFW010013925.1, forward strand.
ACAGGCTACTGTCATACTGCTATTTGACTGTGATTGACAAACATGCATGATATGTAGGCTAGCAAAGTTAAGTTTTGACATTGCATTAGGATGGTCTGATGAATAAGTTTCATCTTATTAAAAATTGTAGATTAGAAAACACATAATGCAATGGAGGCATTTTACTCACACAGCATTGGTTCCATGATGTAGGTATGTTGGTTGGTACTTAGGGGCATATTTACTAGCCCCTGCGCCCACCCCAGCTTCACTTTACACAAAGTGTGCTGGCGATATGTGCTTCGTCTTATTTACAAGGCAGCGTTAAGCCACTTTACGTGTATTAACGCTGCCTTGTACATTAGGGACAACATTCCCTATACTTATCGTAGAAGTGTAGGGCAATGGGTGTTGTGATGGGCGTTCCACCACAACAGCGCAAGAATTTAACACAGAAACATAATTGAACATAATCAATCATATGTCATTCCTCTTCAAGATTGCTTCATCATTTTAGGAAATCTGTTGAGGGATCTATCTTTATATGTGACAACCATTGTCCACCCCATTGACAATAAGTATAGGTTCAAAGTATGCCTTGTTTGCAAGGCAAGGTTGAGCCACTTCATGTGGGTTGACACTGACTTGAGAATCGTTCCAAGTCCCTAAACGCATCCTGAATGTAGGGAAAGTATAAGTTGTAGCAACAATGTTGTTTTGGAGATCTGAGGCATTGGCTAATTCACACATGTCCTGTCATCTCACTGCCTATCAGGGACACAGGCTCAACACACCCAGTTTTTGGAAAGGCACTGTGGAATATTTGTGCCTGCTACACTGCTTAGGCATTGTTGACACGTCTAAATTTGAATAGTCACAGGCAATACACATCATTATAACTTTAGTGCTTTTATTTACAAGTGCATTTCAGGAGTTAACAGACTGGCCCAGTTCTTTTGTCAACAACCCCCACATTGTGTACATAACCAGTGGAGGGCCAGACAGAGTCCTTGGGGGAACATGTCCAGAGACATGTTGAGGAATAAGAAGGAGGCTGATTGCAGTGTCATTGGGGATCAATGGACAAATTGACAGTCCATTAAAAGTCTACGGTGAATGTAGCAGAGTCAATCTGAGGATAGTGACAGATGATGTTCCAAGGCATGATGGTAAGCACAGGGCTAAGCAGAAACTAGCCATTTGACACAGATGAATGCTACTGCAGGGTTTTCCTTTTAAAGATGTACCATCCACATCTTCTTCCTCTGATGTGTCTGGTGCCTCCCGTGAGGGTGATGGTGCATTGGCGGCAGCACAGGGAGCACCAGACACATCAGGGGCAGAAGAGGTGGATGGTGTAGGTGCAGCAGCATTCATCTGTGCCACCAGATGAGGCATCACTGCAGACTGTGAGTGCCTCAGATGGCTTCTAGGTGGTCCCTAATGGGACTTCACCACCCACGGATCCCATCCGGTTTGGCCACCAGGCTATCCAACCCTACCCGCACCTCGTCTGCCATCTCCCACTGGACTCCTAATGCACTACATTGAAATTGTATCTGTGGGTCCTCAGAGTCCACGTTGATTGCTCTAGTGGTAGGTGGTGCCTGCTGGATGTTTTGCGCGGCAGGTGAAGCCTCCACTGTTGCGGGGATTCTGCACATATACAGAGCTATGCACAGGAAAATAGGACCTCGGTGTATAGTGGTGTACCAACCATGCACCTTAGTACCCACAATCCCAATCCGACTAGCTTTAGCATCTCATTCGTTCTCCGTACTACAGCGAAGCTACCAATGATTAGACATCCCAGAACACGGACTCTCTCAGGAATCGCGGGAGCAAGGACACCCTTTCATAACTCACTCATACTTGTCCACAACGTGCGTAATAAGAGACAAAGTATAGTTTAAAATGTTTATTTCAACTATCGTGCTCTAAGATAAAGTACACGTGCCAGTACTATCAGCATAATGCATAACGATAAAATAATAAGCATGGTTACAATTCCATAGAATACAAACGGGGACAGCATTTTATAAAGACAGTGGATATAGAGCTAAATTGCCTTATCACCCTCCCCGTGCTAGTAACTAGTTTATTAGAAAAATAGAAGACCTCTGGGCTTTGTCAGGCGGACCCCCATACCTCAATATCTAGATGCAAGGTTAACATCATCAGACAAGCACAGCTCTTCTCCCTGGAAAGGTTTTTCTCCAAGTGTCACCAACAGGGAGACCACAATATTAAAAGCACACAAATTTCTCCAATGCAGCTGTACTTCGTGTTATGTCTAAGTGCGAGGGGCTGACCAGATCAGCAATAACAAGGGACGTTGTTTTTCAACCTTGTACATGTTGTGTAGACGAAACCCACAGGGAACATGAGAAAAGGTGAAAGGCAAAAAGACAGACAGTTCTAATATAGCCGGGCACAAGCAGAGTCTGGAAAAACAAAGGGGCATATTATCAACGGCCAGCGATAATTATCGCTGGCCGTTCACAGCGTGAGAATAGTTATCGCCGGCTACCGCAGATAATTATCGCCATGCTAGCGCTGTATTAACAACGCATAGCGCAATGGCGATAATTATTCCTGCGATAGCTTGTTTTCCATGGAACATCGCTGGTTTTCCAGCGATGTTCCATGGAAAGCGAGCGATAACCTTGCTGATACGACCTGTGGTCGTATCAGCAGAATCCATCTCCCATGTAAAGTATGCTTAAGTCAGGAATTTAACAGAGCGTTAAATTCCTGAGTTAAAAGCTGAGAGTAGCGCGATTTCTTTTATCGCTGCACCTCCTTGTTAATATCGCGAAGCTGCCTTCGCGATATTAGCTTGTGTTGTTTTCACAGCCACGCCTTCTTTGCATCTCATTAGCGATGCAAGGCGAGGCTGTGAAAAGCGGGCTCTACATCAAGGAAACACGCGCTAGCGTGTCCTTGATGATATTGCGATATAATTATCGCCGCTTTTTGCCCGAAAACGGACGCTAAAGCGGCGATAATTATATCGCCAGCCCTTGATAATATGCCCCAAAGTCACAGAGTAACGTGTGCAAATAAGGCATCATGGCAGCCAGGCTTAAGCTAACTTAGCGATGTAGACAATGAGGCCACAATCCACACTACAACCTCCCCTGGTCAGTCCATAGGCCAAGACATAGGATGAAGACAGAGTTCAAATAGATGGAGCAGAACGTAAACGTCTGTGTATGGAAAGTCACCATGAAGGATAGTGAATGAAAAAAAAGTTCAGGACAAAAAAAAAATTCCAATTAGGGCCAGAAATCAGGGCACGAAAGGACAACAAAAAAATCCAGAAATGCAGTTCGTTGAAAGCGAAGGCCCCTAATCCAATAGAGTGTATGTGCAGAAAACTGCCACACCTTCTAAGAAGACATCATTGTCATCGTCTGAAAAAAGAGATGCCATCCAGTTCAACAAATCAAAACTGCATTCATGTTCCTCATAATAGGGAGCAGTGATCAGCATTGCGGGACAACTTGTGTGATACTCAATATAACTTCGTTGTAGGAGATTCTGAGCAGCCGCCCAGATATCCCATTGCGCCAAAACTCCAAGTGCAGCCGCACGCGCCATCAGTCCAGTGCCGGAACATTCCTGTTCATGGGCCACTAAGGGGCCCATCAACTGTCCAAAATCTGGGTCCGACTGAGACGTATTGGAGAGGCAAACATCCAAGGACCAAGAGAAAGGACATCGTAAGCAAGACATCACAGGTTGCACGCAAGTGAAATACGCAAAGCGAAAAGAAAGTCTATGGGACACGCCGAGTGTCGCCAAAGGTAGGATGCCAAAGCTGATGAGCATGCGTTCACGGAGCATCCGGAGTCGACCTTGGTCGAGTAGGCCCCCAGGAAGTGCAGCCATTGCGCAGCAAACAAATTAAAAGTAATATTCCAGCAGCTAAGGCTAGGAGCAATGGGAAGCCACCAAAGACGCTGGAAAAAATAGAATGAATAAAAGCCGGAATTACACGAAATATAGTTTGAAAGGAGGTTAAAAGGCCAGAGCCCACAACTTTAAAAAAGTTCACAAGACCTTCGGTATTAGAAGCATTGAATACGCGGTGAATCAGTTCACCGAAATGGTGTGGAAGGTTTGTGTTCAAAAGAGCCTGTATCTCACTGTGGGTACTAGCCACCTGGAGGATGAAGGTCTCCCGTGCGGAAGTGAGCATAACCTCCTGGTTTAATAATAGAGCCTTTATTCTGCTCAATTTATTGAAATCCACCTTCAAAGTGGATATGGAAGGCCAAATGGAACTATCTATCATTTTGCGCGGCGGTGGCAAAAGCACATTTTTGCAGCATACAACACGGTGTGAAACTGTTACAATGTAGGGGATGCCTGCCTGCATTCCACAACAGTCTTGATTATTCAGAAGCAGATAGCTACCATTTGCAAGCACAGTGAAAGTAGGCGATATAACAGGTGCCGGAATGCCCTTTAAAACACAAGCAAGATTCGGAGCAGAAACATTATAAGCCCCGTGCAATTTAATGTTTTTACAAATTAGGAAATGACCCACTGTAGAATCGCAAGACTCCCCTGTGAGAAAGACCTCCCTCCCGTCCCTAAGGCATCTGTACATGAAAGGCAGGGACCAAAGTTCATGCAAAAAGGCACTGCCCAAAGGCTGAAAACGGCCAACAGGAAAATGTTTCATGCAGGAACTGAACTCAAATAAAGAAAAAGGCAATGCGATAACACCGTGAACTAGCCACACTGCAGAGTCAGTCTCCGCCACAGAGAATGGTAACGGTTCTATCCTCTCGATATGTAAGAGAGGGTATGTTGCATCTTTCATGGACATGAATTGCTGTTTTTCAGTTAAATTAAATGGCAAGAACAAGGCAGACGTGTTTAAAAAATGCCATGGAACTTTGCCCATTTTCAATGTTTGCAACGTCCATGCAAACTGCATCACTGAACGCAATTGATTCTGACCATGATATAACACAGACATATCATCTTGTACAATATCAACAACAGATGAAACAATATTCTCTAATGTGTAAATGCGGGAAGAAAGGGTATTAATACTATTGTCAACAACAGCAAGCACTTTTTCTAGATTTGCCTGATCGATTTCCCGTAAACGGGAAGCAGCTTCAATTTACGACAGCTTCCATAGTTCATTGTAAGTCTCATAAATAAATCTTTTAGGTCTAGGACCTCGAGGCCCTAGAACAAAATCGGACAGCTCAATGTTGCCTGATAGGAGGGATAAATGTTGTTTTACAGAATCTAATGAAGAGTGCTGCAACCACTGTTTACACAATTTACCAACAGAATATGTTGTAACAGTACGAGAGTCAGAAAACCTTGGATCTGGCCTATCCTGTTTGTAACCTGGAGCCGAGTCATGAAAACGTAGTTGGCAGGCATTTGATGCTATGGGCCAAGCCAACCAGGGTGACTGAACAATTGTAGAAACATTAAAGGAATTATTTTGAAACAAAGCTTGCAAATTAGCAAGAGAAATATTGAAATGCAAGCTCTCTTTGGGATTTGAAGACAATATGGGAATGGAGGGCGCATTCAATTGTTTGGAAGTAGCCAAACCCCAACAAGTTGTTTGACAGATCGTACTATTTAAAAATAAGATTTGGGCCGGGATTAGGCAAGCACGGTGTAAGGCTTCCGTACCACGTACTTGCCATGATTTGGTGCACCAGATAGACTTTAAGTCAATGGTGTCCTTCCAGTGCTCATAACCACCCACGGCTAATGCTTCCAGAAAGGAACCGGAATAAAGCAATTTGGTGTGTGTCAACATGACTTTCTGATTCAACGAAATGTTCAATTTAAAATAATAAGACCCAGGGTTTGATCTATCAAAATCTGTAAAGTAAGTAAATTTACTTTGAAGTGTTAGGGAGCTACCTGGTAGAGGGGTCGGACAATGTTCCCATTGGGTGTAATTAAAAGTACCCCGAAGTGTACTTGGTTTATGCAGAAAATGGTTGCCCCAATGCTGGTAACAATATAAATCAGCATAATTTGCAGAATTTAAATACAAATCTTCAGCATTAAAAGCAGCATAATATTTCAAATCATCAGAGAATAACGATTCAACGGCATGCACATCCCAATCGTCAGAATGAATATTCCTTTTTACCACATCACCCATGGAAACACGAAGGACATTCAGTACATTAATAATCTCGGTTGGTCCAAGAATTTGGAAATTCGCAGCATCCCATACGATGCCATCAGCGACTGGGAAGGTGGAAATGTTCACAAATGTGTGGTCACGCTTCATGATGTGAGATGAAGAATGCGGAGCCAAACTTCCAGCGACACAGTTTACTGCAGAGCGTTCTGGTAAATAGTGACCATTGATGAGCAAGAAAAAAACTGTCACAAAGCCAGTGGACATGAACAGGAAAATCAGGAGTAGTACCAACCAGATGTATGTCCATGGTGGGACCAAAAAATTGTCTCTGAACCAGGATATAAAAATACTGAAGCTGGACGGGATAAGTGATGAGGTGAAAGCCGAATCAAAGGAAAAACGGGTTGGGCTCAGTGGTGTTGTAGGTGAATGAGCCACCGACTCATTGGCGGGGTATGCATACTCGGTTTCCTCGTTGCAGGAGGAAGCCGGGAAGTTGAGCAGGCGATCAGGCAAAGCGACCATCTCAATGGCAACATCAGTGTCCGTATAGGCTGGAGGGCCACAAACAGGAGTCCTCGAAATGGCTGGACATGATACAGCAGGTGTCACGCTATTCAGGATTGGCCAGATGTTGTAGCTTGACATTGTCCACTGAGATGTATCTGTTATCTTTGCGGCCAGGTAGCGGTGGTAAGATGACTGTACGAGTACCCTTCAAGCCAAAAACTGGAACTGGTGCACGATAAGAGGGGCCAAATTCTTTTTTGTTCTCCACCTTCTCTCGGACCAGATCTCCAACCTTCGGAAGCCAGCCGGCAACCGGAATCTGCAACGCAGCGTCAGTGGCTGAAGGCAAGTGTTCGTTTGCAAGTTTGTCACGGGTCACTTGTAAGTCCTGCAACATAGTAGAATGATTATCTACGTCAAAGATTGCGGCATTCGCCGCCATGTCTAGACCAGCAAGGTCTGGCACAAACATTTGTATGCCAAAGAGCATTTCGTATGGGGTCCGCCCACCCAGAGATCTTCTAGGGAGATTATTAAGTACACGTTGCACGCTATATAAGTGGGCCAGCCAGTTCCTGCCAGTACCTAAGACTCTAGCTGTCAAGGATTGCTTTAAGTCACGGTTCATTCGCTCCACAATCGAGTTGCCCTCAGGCCTATATGGAGACGAAAATTGCACCAGCACCCCCAGTGACCTCATCGCGTCCTTGTACGCCTTAGAGGCGAACGCTGGACCTTGGTTGGAATGGAAGGTGCCACAGGCAAAAATTCCCACAAAGACACGCAAATCCATGATAACATTTCGAGCGTCAGCACTTCGTTGTGGCCAAACCCAGATGAAACGTGTGCACGAGTCCACTGCAACTAAGATGTATTTATATGCAGTGTCAGAAGAAAATGGACCGCAGTGATCCAGGTAAACACACCCAAAAGGTTTGTTAGAAATGCAGAGCTGTGTTTGTGGAGGTCGTGTAATCCCTGATAACATTTCGAGCGTCAGCACTTCGTTGTGGCCAAACCCAGATGAAACGTGTGCACGAGTCCACTGCAACTAAGATGTATTTATATGCAGTGTCAGAAGAAAATGGACCGCAGTGATCCAGGTAAACACACCCAAAAGGTTTGTTAGAAATGCAGAGCTGTGTTTGTGGAGGTTGTGTAACCGTTGAAGGCTTAATTTGCTGACAAACGTCACAAGAAAGCACATAAGTACGGGACTGTTTATATAAACCACGCCACCAGTAACGCTGCTGCAAGATTGAAACAGTCGCAGACACGCCAGCATGGGCTGAAGCCAAGCCTTCGTGTGCGGCCGTTATCAAGGAAGTTCTGCGGTCCGCGTTGGGAATCAGCCGATCACCAACGTCTGGAATTCTTACGTAAGGAACCTGTTCGGGACTTAAGTGATAAGAGTACTTGGAAGGGAAACCCCGTGGGTAATTAGCACCTTCCTTTGTTGCAGCAATAGCTGCCAAAATCTCATTATCTATTTTTGTCATGGATCTTGTAACTGCTGCTACTGAACACGTGGCTACTGCTGATTTGGCAGCTTCATCCGCTAAACTGTTACCGACCGCGTGTGCGCCCACACGCTGGTGGCCAAGAGTGTGAATCACCTGTGTGAGAGGCAGACGTTGTTTAAGATCTGCCACTCGAACCCAAAGCATTTTATGCTTAATTGTGCTGCCTTTAGCATCTCTATAGTCGTTTTGAGATCAAAAGAATAAGTTGTCATTAAAGGATTGAACACAGTAGTAAGAATCGCATACAATAAGAGTTGTCACGTCAGGATTCGCAAACTCAAGTGCGAGCACCAAAGCACGCAGCTCGGCCAATTGTGCAGTACTGTCCTCTAGTGCCTGCGTGTGCACCACACTCGATTTGAACTCACCGTTCACCATAGTACCTGCAACAATAGCACATGCAGCGGAATAAGCATGCTTAGAACCCGTGGCCGGTTGCGCCGAACCATCGGTGTAAATGATACATTTGTACTCCTCAAGCGGCAGCAAAGACAGAGGAGGAGGATGAACAAATTCATACTCCAAGAACTCCTGTGTCTGAAGAGAGGAATCAAAAATAAAAGTGACATCCGGGGACATCAGAGATGTAGCCCATTGTATCCAACAGGGGTGCAAAGCCTTAGAGTTTGGTACACTTGCCTTCGTCACTGCCTCAAGGGCAGGATATGGTGTTACCACCAAAATGCGTATTCCCTGTGCCAGTGCGCGTTCCTTAAGAATCGCCATTTGCACTGCAGTCAAAACTTTCTCCACAGTGGAAAAGCGCAACTCCGCTGAAGTGTAAAGATGCGACTTGCATGCACTAGGTACTGTGTCACTGTCAGGTTATTGAGTCCTCAGGATCGGTTTGATGCTCAGTATGGTCCACCTGTTGATCTGCCCAAGCCTATAACGCCGTAATGGCACAGGTCAGTGGGAGGATCAAGTGAGGGAAGGGAAGGAAGGGAACAGCGGGGAGGGAGACCTGGAATAACAACAACAATCATAAATACCTATAATACATCCTACCAAGGTACATTCTCAAATGCTGACGAAGAGACAGATATGGCCACAATATATACCTGTAAAAGAAACAAAGAACGTGCATAGAGGATGAAGAAACTGTGACTTAGATCTAGTTGGTTATAGTATTTCCATATGGCATCTGTCTGAAAACATAGAACAACACATTCAACTAGACATGTAACACAACATGTAAGCATGCAGACAAGGGGCCCTGTATATTGTAATTCCTACATGGCACTTGTCTATATAACATACCCTTTTCTAACCTCCATATGGCGTCACAGGTATTGAGCATAGTCCTATACCGCTCCTGATTACCCCTGTTAGGATAGAGTTAGAAAACAAAGAATGACACTATACTTATGTACATATATCCAGATATATATATATATCTTGCTCCAGAATATATATATATATTACTCCAAGAAATGATAATGTCAACTCGCCTTTATCCACGGTCAGGTTAAATCACCCTTGCAATCGTAATTAGGAAATAGAAAGCATAACGCACAACTGGATACCTAAAAATCCCTGAAGTAAGATCCTGCCTCTGGTAATAGGCAAGTCTCCAGTAATAGTCAATGTATAAAAACCATAAGGGCCTATATGACTGCCGCCCTCATTCCAAGAGGTGTATAAGGACGGTGCTTAGCCAGGACATAGTAATCCAAGAAATAACGAGCCTGCCTCCACAAGAGCATGCTCACCAACGGAGGACAGGTAGAACACGCAGTACACCAGACAGAATGAGCTCGCCTCCGCAAGAGCGTGCTCACCAACGGAGGACAGGATACAAGGAACAGGCAATACAGAGCGTTGGTGCTGGAGCACCCTTACCAGACCTCTGTAGGACACCGGAACACCAGGATTCAAGGCGCCAGGAGGAACGAAGAATCTCCGACACGTTTGCGAGCGCCTCCACTTCCTATGTAGGCGTTCCCTCGCTGCGTCTTGCGTGCCCCCGCAAAGCCTCACGGGACATGTAGTCTTGCCTCCGTCCTTCCGGTATTCACGACGGTGAACTCCTGGGAAAAGGAACGCGCGGTGTGTCGTTTGCACAAGCGCGCTCGGGGCAACAGTGATCGTAACAGTACATCCCCCCTTTCTCAAGAGCGCGCTAAGAGTCTTGGCTTCTGGGGGTATTTTTTGTGAAAAGAAGCCACTAATCTAGGTGCATGTACCCCAGATGCCGGTTCCCATGAGTTTTCTTCTGGGCGTACCCTTTCCATGCTACCAGGTACCACAACTTACGGCCTCGTAGTTTGGAATCTATGATACCACGCACCTCGTACTCTGTGTCCTCGTTGACCATGAGAGGCACTGGCAGTTTTCTCACTGGTGCATAAGAGGGTTTTAGCAAGGAGACATGAAAAGCTGGATGTATTCGTAAGTGTGATGGCAAGTCCAGTTTCATAGTCACCGGACTGATACACTTACTGATCTTATAAGGTCCAATATATCTAGGGTTGAACACACTGTGTTTCCTGAAACGTATGTTCTTGGTGGATAGCCACACCGTGTCCCCTTCCTTGTACAAAGGCCCTGGACGTCTATGTTTATCCGCAGCGGTTTTGTATTTCACTTTAGTAGCCCTTAGATATCTTTGTGTCTTGACCAATGTCTCTTGTATATGAGCAACTCGTTGGGATACTTCTGGTAGTTTGGTGTTCTCAGTCGGATGAATGAAGGGAAGAAACCTCGGATGACGTCCGTACGTACAGTAACACGGAGAGGTATGCGTGGAACTATGTGTGGCGTTGTTATAAGCTATTTTGGCTAACCATAGGTAGTCCACCCATTCTTCGGTGTTATTATCCACATAACACCGCAGATACTGTTTGAGCGTCTGATTTAGACGTTCTGTCTGTCCATCCATTTGTGGATGAAAGCTTGTAGACAAAGCCGTGGTTATGTGAAGAGACGAGCACCATACTTTCCAAAACTGGGCAGTGAACTGCGACCCTCTGTCTGACACGATGATCTTTGGCAATCCATGCAAACACACAACGTGACTCATCAGCAAATGAGCCAACTGACCTGCTGAAGGAACCAGTTTGCATGCCACGAAATGCCCCATCTTCGTTAGATAGTCGACGACAACAAGAATCACTGTAAGTCCTTTATCCTGTGGAAGCCCCACTATAAAATCCAACAATATGTTTTCCCACGGACTACTCGGTGTAGGGAGGGGCTGTAGTAACCCTTGGGGTCGTTGGTGATCGGACTTCATTTTTCCACATGTTTCACAGGCCTTGATCCAGTTACTGATGTCCACCTGAACAGAGGGCCACCAAAACTGCCGATTGATACACTCCCTGGTCTTTTCCACCCCATGATGTCCTGCAGTAGGTAGTTCATGACACCAATGAAATACTAGTTTTCTTAACTTCACTGTAGGCACTAGAATACGATTTCTGTACATTGGTAGGCCATTCTTTAATTGCCATTCTGTGTGTCTTTTCAACCATGTTCTCCATGAAAACGTGTTAACCCCCTTGATTACATCTTGCAGGAATGTGTCCGGTTGTATTGCACACAATACTTTTTTAGGATCAATTATGGATTGCTCTTGACTGATGACTGGGTCCTTGGTGGACGACTGTCTGGACAGGGCATCTGCTTTCTTATTGTCAACGCCAGGACGGTACGTGAGGATAAAATGGTATTCCGCAAAGAATAGCATCCATCGGAGCTGACGAGGAGACAGGTGTCTGGCATCAGTCATAAACTGTAGGTTTCTGTGATCGGTATATACCGTGACCACATGCTTTGCCCCCATAAGGAATTGTCTCCACTCCATGAAGGCCACCTTGATGGCCAAGAGCTCCTTTTCTGCAATGTTGTAATTTCTCTCGGCGTCATTAAGTTTCCTTGACATATATGCTACCAGATGTAATTGTCCCGTGGCATGATGTCTTTGTGATAGAACGGCTCCTACCGCTACGTCAGAAGCATCGGCCTCCACAATGTAGGGCTTCTCAGGATCAGGGTGGGTGAGGACTGGGGCAGTTACAAAGGCGTCCTTCAAGGCCATAAACGCCTTGTGTGCTGAATCATTCCACTCAATTTCTGCGATTTTCTCAGCAATTGTGTTATGGGTGCCACCAAGTTAGAGAATCGATATATGAATCGGCGGTAGAAATTCGCAAACCCAATGGAGCACTGAACGTCTCGGATGTTTTGGGGGGGGTGGCCAGTTCTTCACCGCTGCTATTTTCCTTTCTGCCATTTCCTGCCCTGCGGGCGTGAGCATGACGCCGAGGAATTCCACCGTGCTGACGTGGAACTCACATTTGCTTAATTTGCAGAACAAGTGGTGCTTCTGCAGGATCCGGAGTATGGATTGAACATGTTGTATGTGCGCTTTCTCGCTATCTGAATAGATGAGGATGTCATCTATATATACAACAACATAGTGATCTAGGACCTCACGTAGGATATCGTTGAGAAAGTATTGAAACGCAGCGGGGGCGTTACATAACCCGAACGGCATCACTAAATATTCGAATAATCCGTACCGTGTCTTGAATGCCGTCTTCCACTCATCACCACTCCTCATGCGAACCAAATGATAAGCGCCCTTAAGGTCCAATTTAGTATAGATCTTGGCTTTCTTTATCTGCTCGAGCAGTACTGGGATCAGAGGTAAGGGGTAGCGATTCTTCACAGTGATGGCGTTTAGTGCTCTAAAGTCGATGCAAGCCCGCAATTCACAGTTCGCCTTTGGTATGAAGAAAGAGGAGATGCCGCTGGAGACTTTGAAGGACGGATAAACCCCAACTCCAAGTACTTGTCTAGATATGCTCTGAGATGAAGATTTTCAGGCTCTGTGAGGGCGTATATTCTCCCACTAGGTACGACTGCCCCCGGGATGAGATCGATTTGACAGTCGTACTGTCTATGGGGTGGTAATCCTTCTGCTTGGACCTCATTGAACACATCACCATAGTCTCTATACAATAAGGGTAATTGTATGTCCTTTTCGGCTGCGGTGGCTATACATTGGCCAAAAGCTAGAGCAGTAGCAGGCCCTTTTGGTGCTCTCAAGCAATGCTCCAGACAGTAGGGGGAATTCATTCGCACAGTTCTGGTCACCCAATTGATGTCAGGGTTATGTTTTTGTAGCCAGGGTAACCCAAGAATTATTCCGTATTGTGGAGCGTGAATGATGTTGAACGTTATGTTTTCCTTATGGGTTGCTCCATACCGAACCTCTATGTCTTCTGAGTGATACCCTATGGGTCCTGTGTCCAATTGCCTACCATCCACAGCATACACCTCTTCCGGTTTCTCTTTGGGTATTAACACTATGCCTCTGCGCTGTGCTTCTCCCAAATCCATGAACGTGCCAGTGGCTCCGGAATCGATCATGGCCGGTATTGTGGTCCATTCTGACCGTATGTGTAACATTATGTCAATAAACAAATGTCCTTTAGCAGGCGTGCCTTTGTTCTGTATGGAAGGGAGGTATGTCTGACTCCAAGAAACCCCTTCTCCTTTCTTTGAGTCGATTAGTTTTCCGGAACCGTATCCAAAACAGCATTGGTCAGTTTACTGTTACGGAATCGATTAGTCTTTGGTTTCACAGGGCATTCCTTAACAAAATGACCTTTCTTGCCACAATATAAACAGAGACCTTGTTTACGTCGAACGTCTTTCTCTGCTGAGGTCAATGCCGCTCTCATTGGCCCGACATCCATAGGTTCTGTTGAGGAAGCATGCGTGTTGTCCGTGGATCTCGGGCGTTCCATCTATGGTGTGGCTCTCTCTTTCCTCTTATGATCTCCTTTCCGTTCGCTGAGTCTGTGATCCAGACGCAGCACCAGGCTGATTAAATCTTCACAAGTAACAGGCTGCGGGTCGATCTGCGCGATGACATCCTTTAGATCTTCCCGTAACCCTTGATGAAACAGTGCAGCTTGTTTGGCTTCTGGCCATTGTGTCTCCGCTACGAGCCTCCTGAAAGCATTGAGGTAAACAAACAAGTCTCTATTGCCCTGCTTCAGTTCTAGTAACTCCCTGTCTGCAGTAAAGGATTCCGTGCGCCTATCAAACACTTTGAGGAATTCTATCTTGAATGCCTCCCAGTCATGCAAGAGCGGGTCATCTCTGCTCACTAAAGGCACTGCCCATTGCGCCGCATCACCCGCTAAGTAGGAGATGAGGAAGGCTACTCTGGCCTGATTGGTGGGGAATGACTTCTGTTTACAGGAAAAATGAAGCATAACTTGCGTCAGAAATACCTGCACCTTTCCCGAATCCCCATGAAACCGTTCTGGAGGAGCCAACGGAATGGAAACAGGCCTTTCTACCACTACCTGGCTTGTGGGTAACCCAGCCTGACCACCCGCATCAAATGGATTTCTTTGCAGACGCTCCACCCTGGCCCGTAGGTCGGCCGTTTCCTGCCTGGAGGCTGCTAGCTCTGCCTGCACATTAGCGAGTACCGCAATAACATCATCAAGAGTGGCCATACCAGCACAACCCGACCGGGAGGACTAGTATTCGTGGGTCGGAGATTCTGTCAGGTTATTGAGTCCTCAGGATCGGTTTGATGCTCAGCATGGTCCACCTCTTGATCTGCCCAAGCCTATAATGCCGTAATGGCACAGGTCAGTGGGAGGATCAAGTGAGGGAAGGGAAGGAAGGGAACAGCGGGGAGGGAGACCTGGAATGACAACAACAATCATAAATACCTATAATACATCCTACCAAGGTACATTCTCAAATGCTGACGAAGAGACAGATATGGCCACAATATATACCTGTAAAAGAAACAAAGAACGTGCGTAGAGGATGAAGAAACTGTGACTTAGATCTAGTTGGTTATAGTATTTCCATATGGCATCTGTCTGAAAACATAGAACAACACATTCAACTAGACATGTAACACAACATGTAAGCATGCAGACAAGGGGCCCTGTATATTGTAATTCCTACATGGCACTTGTCTATATAACATACCCTTTTCTAACCTCCATATGGCGTCACAGGGATTGAGCGTAGTCCTAAACCGCTCCTGATTACCCCTGTTAGGATAGAGTTAGAAAACAAAGAATGACACTATACTTATGTACATATATCCAGATATATATATATATCTTGCTCCAGAATATATATATATATTACTCCAAGAAATGATAATGTCAACTCGCCTTTATCCATGGTCAGGTTAAATCACCTGTAGGAGAGTAGGATCTGCTTCACATGGGTACCCCCACTTTTTGCTGATGCTTCACTGTTTTTCGACATTAGTCTGGCTGGGGCCCTGCTAATCAGAACCCCAGCCTAGCTGCTTCCTCTCTAAAATGGTTTCCATGTGCCTTAGGCACATCACTGATTGGAATCTGGAGTGCCCTTATAAGTCCCTAGTATATGGTATACTATGTACCAAGGGCATAGGTACCTCAGAGGCCTACCAGGGGCTGCAGCATGTATTATGCCACCCCTGGAAGGCCATCCAAACTGACACCACAGGTCTGCTACTGCAGCCTGGGTAAGGTGGTGCATGCACCCCTTACTGTGATATAGGTTACCTATATCACTAAATACATACACACATATAAACCTATAAGTCACTCCTAAGGCAGGCCTTATCAATCCTGAAGGCAGAGTGCATGGTTCCTATGTGAGAGGGTGCCCCTGCATGAGCAGGGCCCCTCTGCAGCGTTCGGAGACCCTTCTCTGATGCTGTTTGTAGTGCAGCCTGACCATATACTCTTAAGCGCATTATAACCTCGCGTTAAATGCTAACTTTGGAATGGCTGCACCTAAACATGTCGTGTTTGGTGTCAAACATCTTGGAATACTACCCCCCCGCCAATCCTGGTGGCTGGAGTAGCATTCCACCCTTCTAGAGGGAAAGACATGTTAACTCTGGCTAGCCCGGTAACTTCTTTCTAAAGCCCTGGCATCACAAAATGGATGCTGCTGCCACAGACACGAGTCTGGCCTCCTGCTGCTGGACGAAACTCCGGCAGGGGAGGCCTGGACAATAGGTTTCCTGTCCCAGGGAGGTGTGACCACCTCCCCAGACAGGATAATGTGTATTGGGGCTGGGTGGGAGCACTTTGGGTGCTTTGAAGTCCTGCACTGGGGGCACATTTGGTGTCCCTGTGCATACCCCAGTTCAAACCGGATCAGGGCTTGCAGCCCCTGCTTTGGCGCGAACTGGACAAAGGGAAAGGGGTGTAGCCACCCCTCTGCCCTGACCCACCCATAGGTGGGGCCACACAGTAGTCCAACCCCTAAACTTGGTATAAGTATAGGAACCCAGTCCTTAGGACTTTAGATTATCCCTGGACGAAACTCTGAAACAGAATCCTGGACCTTCGACGCTCTACTCAAGATTAGAGGACAGAAGAATCTCCCTTGGGGTCAAGGAGTGACTCCCCTGCTTGGCAGGCACCAAAGACGCATCTGTCTGGTCTGCATTTCTGAAGCTCCCGTCGGACGCCGAAGTCTTTGCATCACCAGAGGTGGATTCTCAGACTTCCCCGAGGCTACCCTGAGTCCCCAGCAAAGCTGAGGCCCGTAGCTATCGTGGGTAATGTGAGACCGGGACCCCTGGACACTGAGCACATTTGCAAGTGCATCCTCTTCTGGGTGTCCCACGAAGTCGTACTTTGGGCTCCGAGTAGCCATAGCCTCCAGCACCAACTGCACCGAAGATCACTGGCCTCCACTCCACGAGTGTCCTGTGAGCCAGATCCACGTGCGACATCTTGAGGCTCCTTCGCGGTCGCTAGCCCGTTGGCTAGTAGCCCTTCATGAAGGCCAACCTTTTTCTTCTTGGGCATCCTGGTTGCTCCAGGCCTGCCCTCACTTACCCTCGCTGGGTGAGTTCCCCAGACCTTGCTGGTCTGCACCATCGACGATCTTCATCTTCACCGAGACTTGCCGTTGCCAAGGCTTGTTGGGTCCAATCCGGTCGCTGACACCTCAGCACTCGACAAACATCATGTACCAGCCTGAATCCTGCTCCTGGTCATCGACAACGCCTCCTGGACCTCGTGGCTGAAGAGTCAAGATGACCGTCAATGCACCTGAAGCACTCGACATCGGTGGGCATCTGTCCATCGCCTTCCTGGTCACTGGCTAGTGACCCAGACTCTGTCCCCTCTGCTTTCAGGTTCTTCAGATCTCCGATCCACTCTTGGATCCACCCGGACACTTTCCACTTGGTCGCCAGCAGCACTTTGCAGCAGATCGCCATTCAAATCGACGACGAAACCCGACCCCGAAAGGCACCTATGCACCCGGCTTCCCTGGGTGAGGTAACACGAGTACTCCGGTGCTCCCGTGGGTAGAGACTCTAGAACAACCTAGTTCTCAAAGGGTTTGCTCCAAGTCCTCCTTTAAGTGTCCCTTTTCTTTAATTTCCTGATCGCGACTTTCTCCATAGAAGTTAACGGCGTATCGCGGTTGTGTATTTACACTGCACGCGTCCCCCGTGGGTCCCCTGTGTCACTACCTTGGGTGGTTCCTTGTGGTCCAAGCACTTCTAGAGGCTCTAGGCCTAGTGTCTAGTTCAGTCGTGGTTCTTATACCACTTTATTGGTATATGGTTTGGTACGCCCCTAGGGCCCAAACGTGTATTTGTGCTATTACTGTGTTTAAATAACTTATAACTTGTGTACTTGAACTCTAGCCTCATAAAGAGACTAGAGGGGTGTGTTTAGCAATAAATACATATATTTTGAATATATACCTGGTGTGGTGCTCTTTCATTTGATCACTCAAGAGATTATAGACTGGTAAAACAAGCTGCTTTACATTCCTTCAAGACTTAGCCTGAAGGCTGCTCTCCATAGCTACCACTAGGATAGCTTTCAATAAGGTTGTCTTTAACCTATCTCCAATAAGGGGTTGTTTGGACTGGTGCAAGGTGCCCACTATAATTAGTGGACAGCATATGCCAGGCCAACTTCTCACATTGGTGTGCAGCATGTGGGATTCCAGCTTGCTATTGTTTTACCAGATAATCTCAATTGAATTGATCAACTGAAAACCACTAAAGGTACCTAAGGTACATATAATTTAAGCTTAGAATACAGTAAGTTCTACTGAACTTAGAGTTGTGTGTTAAGGGATAGCACACCCTTTCTACAACTCAAGAGAGTTTAGTAGGCCACACTAGAGTAGGTAGTGCATACACCACACCACACTAGTAATGTCTTTAAAGGTAGGATCTAGAGAATCCTTACCAGAAGCCACTGGGCTTCTTCCCTCCAAGTATGATACCCTCCCATTCTTGGAATTGAGAGCATTATGTAACTTGAGGAAATTAAGGACAGGCCAAAGTCCCACCACCCAACACCTTAAAGAGTTGTTGGTGGCTTATGACCTTAGTAAGCCCTTGGGGACTGAAGGGGTAGGAGCTGAGGGTGGGGCAGAAGAGAGGAAGGGCCAGGGGTAGAAATACCCCCAGCCCCCCTCTGAAACTGGCCAGGAGGGTGACAATGACCCTGACCTGGATAACCCAATCCCTCCTGTGGAAGATGAAGAGGATGATCAGGATGATGCCCTCTTTGTCCCCCCAGGAAGGATTATGAGTGTGCCCAGAAAGTCTAGATCTCCTTCTCAGGAGTCTAACCACTCTGGCACCTCAATAGGGAGCTCTGTCTCATCTCATAGGAGGGAATCCTCTCATGAGAGGAGAACAAGGCTGATTCAGTATGAGGAAGCTCAGCTTGAACTCAGAAGGAAGCAAGTAGCCTTAGACAGGGAGTCCCTAGATCTCTTTAGAGAGAAAAGAAAGTTGGGACTAGAGTCCCATGGTGGCAGCCATGTCCCTAGAGATAGGGAAAGGTCCTATGACCATAGGAACCTGAGCAAGATTGTCCCTCCCTACCAGAGTGGGGATGACATCCACAAATGGATGACTGCTCTAGAGAGGGCCTGTAAAGTACAGAAGGTCCCTCAGGAGCAGTGGGCAGCAATCTTGTGGCTCTCCTTTGCAGACAAAGGTAGAGATAAGCTCCTCACTGTTAGAGAGGAGGATGCTGATAATTACAAGGTCTTGAAGAGTGCTCTTATTGATGGGTTTGGCCTAACCACTGAACAGTACAGGTTGAAGTTCAGAGATACCCAAAAAGCACAGACTCAAGACTGGGTAGACTATGTGGATTGTTCTGCCAAGGCTCTGGAAGGCTGGTTGATGGGCAGTAAGGTGTGTGACTTCTCAGGATTGTACAATCTGATAATGAGGGAGCAGATTCTTAATAACTGTCAAAATCAGCTGTTGCATCAATACCTGGTAGACTCTGATCTGACCTCTCCCCAAGAATTGGGAAAGAAGGCAGACAAATGGGTCAGAACCAGGGTGAAGCAGAAAGTACAGAACCAAGGTGGGGACACTAAGAAGCAAGATGCTAAGAACTCTGAAAAGGGTGGGGAGAAGGGTAAAGATCAAAAGTCTTCATCAGGCCCCCAAAAATCTTCTTCAGGTGGGGATTCACAGTCTACAAAAGGGAAAGGCCAAAGAAAACCATGGTGCAAGGTCTGTAAGCAAAAGACCCACTGGACCAGTGATTGCACCAAGTCCAAAGACTCAAGTCCAGCACCCACCAATGCCCCTAAGGCACCTGTTCCCCCTAGTACAGTTGGTGGGAGTGCTCCAGCCAAGGGTTTAGTAGGGTTCACCCTGGGTACTGAGTTGGGCTCTGACCTAGTCAGAGAACTAACTCAGGCTGTGTTAGTCTGTGATGGAGGCATGGATGTGACCTCCTCTGTGAGTCCCAGTAATCTGGGCAAGTACAGACAACAGCCTTTAATCAATGGACGAGAGGCTTTGGCATTTAGGGACACAGGGGCAAGTGTCACAATGGTGACACAAGACCTTGTGCATCCTGGGCAAGTTATACTTGGTGAGATGTACCAAGTGACCAATGCTAGCAACGTCAGAACAGACCATACTCTGGCAGTTGTTAACTTCTCCTGGGGAGGGGTAACTGGCCTTAAGAAGGTTGTGGTGAGTGCAAACCTACCAGTCGAATGCTTGCTTGGCAATGACTTAGAGACTTCTGCTTGGGCAGAAGTGGAGCTCAGGACCCATGCAGAAATGCTGGGGATCCCTGCAGATGTGTTTGCTGTGACCAGGTCACAAGCCAAAATGTCTAGCACTGAACAGGCCTTGGATTCTGGAATAATGGACCAAGTGCCTTCCAAGAGGAGGAGTAGTAGGGTTAAGGCAGTGCCTTCCCCTTGGCTCAGGAAGAAGATCAGTCCCTTGAGGGGGATGATCTCAGTCCTGAAGAAGGAACTGTCCCAGAGGAACTTGAACCTGACCAGGTTGAGTTCTTGGGGACAGGGGGACCTTCTAGGGCAGATCTGAGCCAGGAGCAGCAGAGCTGCCCCTCCCTTGAACCCCTCAGACAGCAAGCTGCTGCTGAGGCTGCTGGGAAAGCTAGTGGTCCCCATACAGTGTATTGGGATGATGGACTCCTGTACTCAGAGAGTAGAGACCCCAAGCCTGGTGCTACCAGGAGGTTGGTTATACCTCTGAAGTTCAGGGGCTTCCTATTGACCCTAGCCCATGATATTCCCTTGGCAGGTCACCTGGGCCAGAACAAGACTTGGGACAGAATTGTCCCTCACTTTCACTGGCCCCACATGTCTGAAGACACCAAGGAGTTTTGTCGCTCCTGTGTAACCTGCCAGGCCAGTGGCAAGGCAGGTGGCACTACAAAGGCCCCCTGATACCACTACCTGTGGTGGGGGTGCCCTTTGAAAGGGTAGGGATTGACATTGTTGGTCCCATGGATCCCCAAACAGCATCTGGGCACAGGTTTATCCTGGTGGTAGTGGATCATGCCACCAGGTACCCAGAAGCTATTCCCCTCAGGACCACTACAGCACCTGTGGTGGCAAGGGCCCTCCTGGGAATTTTCTCAAGAGTGGGCTTTCCTAAGGAGGTAGTATCAGACAGGGGTGCTAACTTCATGTCTGGGTACTTAAAAGCAATGTGGAAGGAGTGTGGAGTGACTTATAAGTTCACCACACCCTATCACCCACAATGCAATGGTTTAGTTGAGAGATTCAACAAAACCTTGAAGGGCATGATTAAAGGGCTCCCAGAAAAGCTTAGGCGAAGATGGGACATACTCTTGCCCTGCCTTTTATTTGCATATAGGGAGGTGCCTCAGAAGGGGGTTGGTTACAGCCCTTTTGAACTTCTGTTTGGCCACCCTGTCAGGGGTCCACTGTGCTTGGTGAAGGAAGGATGGGAGTTACCTCTCAAGCCCCCAAAGCAAGACATAGTGGACTATGTACTTGGTCTCCGCTCCCGGATGGCTGAGTATATGAAAAGGCAACCAAAAACCTTGAGGCTAGCCAGGAACTTCAAAAGGCCTGGCATGACCAAAAGGCTGTTCTGACTGTTTACCAGCCAGGACAGAAGGTGTGGGTGTTGGAGCCAGTGGCCCCAGCAGCTCTCCAAGACAAATGGAGTGGACCCCACACTATTGTTGAGCAGAAGGGTGAGGTTACCTACTTAGTAGACCTAGGAACACCCAGGAGTCCCCACAGGGTTCTCCATGTCAACAGGTTAAAACCATATGTGGACAGGGCAGACATGGGCTTGCTCATGGCTACTGATGAAGGGCAGGAGGAAGAGAGTGACCCACTCCCTGACCTGCTCTCACAGAACCCTGACGATGGGTCAGTAGATGGTGTAGCCTTGGCAGGCAGCCTCACTACCCAGCAACAAACTGATTGTAGACAGGTGCTCAATCAGTTTAGACACATGTTTTCACTGACACCCAGTCAGACCACCTGGTGCACTCATGAAGTGGACACTGGGGACAGTCTGCCTATTAAAAATAAGATTTATAGGCAACCTGACCATGTCAGGGACTGTATCAGGACTGAAGTCCAGAAAATGTTGGAGTTGGGAGTTATTGAACCCTCAGATAGCCCTTGGGCTAGTCCAGTGGTCCTTGTGCCAAAACCTCACACCAGTGGTGGAAAAAGAGAGATGAGGTTTTGTGTGGACTACAGGGGTCTCAATGCAGTCACTAGGACTGATGCCCATCCAATACCAAGGGCAGATGAGCTCATAGATACTTTGGCCTCAGCCAAATATCTCAGCACATTTGACTTGACAGCTGGCTACTGGCAGATCAGACTAGCTGATACTGCAAAGCCCAAAACAGCATTCTCAACCCCTAGTGGGCATTATCAATTTGTGGTGATGCCCTTTGGTCTGAAGAATGCACCTGCCACTTTCCAGAGGTTGGTGAATACAGTTCTCACAGGTCTGGAAGCCTATAGTGCAGCATATCTAGATGATATTGCTGTCTTTAGCTCCACCTGGGAGGATCACCTGGTCCACCTCAGGAATGTTTTACAGGCCCTGCAAAGGCAGGCCTGACTATCAAGGCCACTAAGTGCCAGATAGGGCAGAGTCAGGTTGTGTACCTGGGCCACCTTGTGGGTGGAGGCCAGGTTCAACCTTTGCAGAGCAAGATCCAGACTATCATGGACTGGACTGCTCCCACTACCCAGACTCAGGTGAGAGCCTTCTTAGGCCTGACTGGGTACTATAGGAGATTTGTCAAGGGGTATGGATCAATAGTGACACCCCTGAATGACTTAACTTCTAAGAAAATGCCCAAAAAGGTTCAGTGGACAGTTAGCTGTCAAAAGGCATTTGATGACCTGAAGCAGGCCATGTGCACTGCTCCCATTCTACAGAGTCCTGATTACTCCAAGAAGTTCATTGTTCAAACTGATGCATCTGAATTGGGGGTAGGGGCTGTACTGTCACAATTGAATGAAGAAGGTCAGGATCAGCCAGTAGCTTTCATTAGCAGAAGGCTGACCCCTAGAGAGAAACGTTGGTCAGCCATAGAGAGGGAGGCCTTTGCTGTGGTCTGGGCTCTGAAGAAGTTGAGGCCATACTTGTTTGGTACCCACTTCCTGGTTCAGACAGACCATAAGCCCCTCTTATGGCTAAAACAAATGAAGGGTGAAAACCCCAAACTGCTTAGGTGGTCCATTTCCCTACAGGGGATGGACTTTACAGTGGAACATAGACCTGGGAGTAACCATGCCAATGCAGATGGACTCTCTAGGTACTTCCACTTAGAACATGAAGACTTAACTGGGCAAGGTTAGTTTAATGTCCCTACGTTTGGGGGGGTTGTGTAGGAGAGTAGGATCTGCTTCACATGGGTACCCCCACTTTTTGCTGATGCTTCACTGTTTTTCGACATTAGTCTGGCTGGGGCCCTGCTAATCAGAACCCCAGCCTAGCTGCTTCCTCTCTAAAATGGTTTCCATGTGCCTTAGGCACATCACTGATTGGAATCTGGAGTGCCCTTATAAGTCCCTAGTATATGGTATACTATGTACCAAGGGCATAGGTACCTCAGAGGCCTACCAGGGGCTGCAGCATGTATTATGCCACCCCTGGAAGGCCATCCAAACTGACACCACAGGTCTGCTACTGCAGCCTGGGTAAGGTGGTGCATGCACCCCTTACTGTGATATAGGTTACCTATATCACTAAATACATACACACATATAAACCTATAAGTCACTCCTAAGGCAGGCCTTATCAATCCTGAAGGCAGAGTGCATGGTTCCTATGTGAGAGGGTGCCCCTGCATGAGCAGGGCCCCTCTGCAGCGTTCGGAGACCCTTCTCTGATGCTGTTTGTAGTGCAGCCTGACCATATACTCTTAAGCGCATTATAACCTCGCGTTAAATGCTAACTTTGGAATGGCTGCACCTAAACATGTCGTGTTTGGTGTCAAACATCTTGGAATACTACCCCCCGCCAATTCTGGTGGCGGGGGTAGCATTCCACCCTTCTAGAGGGAAAGACATGTTAACTCTGGCTAGCCCGGTAACTTCTTTCTAAAGCCCTGGCATCACAAAATGGATGCTGCTGCCACAGACACGAGTCTGGCCTCCTGCTGCTGGACGAAACTCCGGCAGGGGAGGCCTGGACAATAGGTTTCCTGTCCCAGGGAGGTGTGACCACCTCCCCAGACAGGATAATGTGTATTGGGGCTGGGCGGGAGCACTTTCGGGTGCTTTGAAGTCCTGCACTGGGGGCACATTTGGTGTCCCTGTGCATACCCCAGTTCAAACCGGATCAGGGGCTTGCAGCCCCTGCTTTGGCGCGAACTGGACAAAGGGAAAGGGGTGTAGCCACCCCTCTGCCCTGACCCACCCATAGGTGGGGCCACAGAGTAGTCCAACCCCTAAACTTGGTATAAGTATAGGAACCCAGTCCTTAGGACTTTAGATTATCCCTGGACGAAACTCTGAAACAGAATCCTGGACCTTCGACGCTCTACTCAAGATTAGAGGACAGAAGAATCTCCCTTGGGGTCAAGGAGTGACTCCCCTGCTTGGCAGGCACCAAAGACGCATCTGTCCGGTCTGCCTTTCTGAAGCTCCTGTCGGACGCCGAAGTCTTCGCATCACCAGAGGTGGATTCTCAGACTTTCCCGAGGCTACCCTGAGTCCCCAGCAAAGCTGAGGCCCGTAGCTATCGTGGGTAACGTGAGACCGTGACCCCTGGACACCGAGCACATTTGCAAGTGCATCCTCTTCTGGGTCTCCCACGAAGTCGTGCTTTGGGCTCCGAGTAGCCCTAGCCTCCAGCACCAACTGCACCGAAGATCACTGGCCTCCACTCCACGAGTGTCCTGTGAGCCAGATCCACGTGCGATGTCTCGAGGCTCCTTCGCGGTCGCTAGCCCGTTGGCTAGTAGCCCTTCACGAAGGCCAATCTTTTTCTTCTTGGGCATCCTGGTTGCTCCAGGCCTGCCCTCACTTACCCTCGCTGGGTGAGTTCCCCAGACCTTGCTGGTCTGCACCATCGACGATCTTCATCTTCATCGAGACTTGCCGTTGCCAAGGCTTGTTGGGTCCAATCCGGTCGCCGACACCTCAGCACTCGACAGACATCGTGTACCAGCCTGAATCCTGCTCCTGGTCGCCGACAACGCCTCCTGGACCTCGTGGCTGAAGAGTCAAGATGACCGTCAACGCACCTGAAGCACTCGACATCGGTGGGCATCTGTCCATCGCCTTCCTGGTCACTGGCTAGTGACCCAGACTCTGTCCCCTCTGCTTTCAGGTTCTTCAGATCTCCGATCCACTCTTGGATCCACCCGGACACTTTCCACTTGGTCGCCAGCAGCACTTTGCAGCAGATCGCCATTCAAATCGACGACGAAACCCGACCCCGAAAGGCACCTATGCACCCGGCTTCCCTGGGTGAGGTAACACGAGTACTCCGGTGCTCCCGTGGGTAGAGACTCTAGAACGACCTAGTTCTCAAAGGGTTTGCTCCAAGTCCTCCTTTAAGTGTCCCTTTTCTTTAATTTCCTGATCGCGACTTTCTCCATAGAAGTTAACGGCGTATCGCGGTTGTGTATTTACACTGCACGCGTCCTCCGTGGGTCCCCTGTGTCACTACCTTGGGTGGTTCCTTGTGGTCCAAGCACTTCTAGAGGCTCTAGGCCTAGTGTCTAGTTCAGTCGTGGTTCTTATACCACTTTATTGGTATATGGTTTGAGTACGCCCCTAGGGCCCAAACGTGTATTTGTGCTATTACTGTGTTTAAATAACTTATAACTTGTGTACTTCGAACTCTAGCCTCATAAAGAGACTAGAGGGTGTGTTTAGCAATAAATACATATATTTTGAATATATACCTGGTGTGGTGCTCTTTCATTTGATCACTCAAGAGATTATAGACTGGTAAAACAAGCTGCTTTACATTCCTTCAAGACTTAGCCTGAAGGCTGCTCTCCATAGCTACCACTAGGATAGCTTTCAATAAGGTTGTCTTTAACCTATCTCCAATAAGGGGTTGTTTGGACTGGTGCAAGGTGCCCACTATAATTAGTGGACAGCATATGCCAGGCCAACTTCTCACATCACCCTTGCAATCGTAATTAGTAAATAGAAAGCATAACGCACAACTGGATACCTAAATATCCCTGAAGTAAGATCCTGCCTCTGGTAATAGGCAAGTCTCCAGTAATAGTCAATGTATAAAAACCATAAGGGCCTATATTACTGCCGCCCTCATTCCAAGTGGTGTATAAGGACGGTGCTTAGCCAGGACACAGTAATCCAAGAAATAACGAGCCTGCCTCCGCAAGAGCGTGCTCACCAACGGAGGACAGGTAGAACACGCAGTAGACCAGACAGAATGAGCCCGCCTCCGCAAGAGCGTGCTCACCAACGGAGGACAGGATACAAGGAACAGGCAATACAGACCGTTGGTGCAGGAGCACCCTTACCAGACCTCTGTAGGACACCGGAACACCAGGATTCAAGGCGCCAGGAGGAATGAAGAATCTCCGACACGTTGCGAGCGCCTCTACTTCCTATGTAGGCGTTCCCTCGCTGCGTCTTGCGTGCCCCCGCAAAGCCTCACGGGACATGTAGTCTTGCCTCCGTCCTTCCGGTATTCACGACGGTGAACTCCTGGGAAAAGGAACGCGCGGTGTGTCGTTTGCACAAGCGCGCTCGAGGCAACAGTGATCGTAACAGTTACCTTCGTTAAACATTAAGTACGTGAAACCCACTGCCCCTGGCACAATTCTAATCACCAGGTTCGTGAGGTTATCACAAGTCAACGAGAACTTTCAAGTATATCAGACTGCAAAGAGTGCAGTATAGAGGAATGCTCAGTAAGCCAGCATGACTTCGAAAAGTTAGGTTGTATCAAGGCATAAAGAGGCTTGATACGCTGGGCATATTCGGGAATGTAAGAACGCCCGAAGTTTAAAAATCCCAGTAATGACTGAAGTTTCTTCAGTGTCGTTGGAGGGCGCAAAAGTGCGCACTTCTCCAAGAAATGGGGAGCTAAGCCCCTACCTTCATTGTTGAGCTCATAGCCCAAAAACAAAACAGTGAATTCTGCGATGTGTGATTTGGCAAAATTAAATTTGTATCCTAAGACAGCAAATTCAAGAATGATGCGGCCATAATTCGTCGTCTGTCAGATAGATATCGTCGACGTACGAATACGCATCTGGGTCTATGCTGTCCAACAAAGAGACAACACGGGCGGCGAAGACTCCCGGGCTGTTTTGTAGCCCATGGGCAAATGCCGAAATTTAAGCTGTTTTCCACCGGAAGTGAAAGCGCTCCATTGGCTTCACTCCGGGGACAAATTGTGCGTGTAAAATCCATTGGATAGGTCAAGTGTCGTTTTATATTTCTTGCGAACAAGACTGTCTACGAGCGCAGAACTGTGGGTATTTTGTACCGCAAAGGTCCGACAATGAGAGTTCAAATGTCGGTAATCCAAAACTAAACAGTACGTCCCTTCGGGTTTAGAAACCGCAAAAAGGGGATTATTCATTGGTGATACGCATGTTTCAATTACTCCTTGATATTCTAACTGTGTCAGAATGTCTGAAACGGGACCTTTAGCTTCCCGCCGGAGGGGATTTTGGGGTTGGGGCTGTGGCAGAGACCGCAAGTGTATATCATGGGGGGGAGAATCCTCATCCCAGCCCACGTGTTTACGGTATAGCGCCGGAGCCAGGGCCTCAGCCCATTCAGCCGCTAACACCTCCGCTTTGTCCTTGGCGATAGGATGCGAAAAGCTCGGAAGGATTACTTCCTCCCCTCTCGGTGCAGCAAGTACGAATGGGGGCAGCCAATCTGCTTCTGCCAACAAAATGTCATAAGAGGAGGTCAGATTTTCCCAAAAAATCCCTTTAACCCCTTCGATGCTCATGACGAGCTGGACTCGTCATGGCACACAGTGGTTGTGTGCTCATGACGAGTCCAGCTCGTCACTTAAGACCACCCACGGGGGAAGCGCTGGCGCTCCCCGTGGGAATCCGGTTGTCAGGTTTTTTTGGGGGAAGGCAGGGGAAGGGCTTCCCTGCCTCCCCCGCACCGCCCTCAATGACGTCAGCGCGCGAGGCGCGCTGGCGTCATTGGGGGTTTCCCTTTGTTCCCCGACGCGCTGGAAGCCATTTGCTTCCAGCGCGTCGTGGAAATAAGGTTAGTTTTGGCTCCGGGGAGGGGGATTTGAAACAGAAGAGGCATCGAGGGAAAGGAAAACCCTTTCCTTTCCCTCAATGCCTCTTTTGTGCATTCCTGCTGCCACGATCATGCGATCGTGCAGCAGGAACTGCCCACTAAACGCCAGGGAATTTTTTAAAACACGGAAAATACTGTTTTGGGGAGCGGCCCCTTGGGCAAGGGTCGCTCCCCTTTTGAGGGCCTTATGTTTTTGGTGCTCTGCCCCCTGGGGGGGCAGTTTTATTTATATAGCGCGGGGCTTTACCCGAAGGTGTGGGAGCGCTTCAGTAACATTACATGATGAGAAGGTTACAAGTGAGCATAATACAAAAGCAAGCGTTACATTACATGAGGAAAAAGTGACAATTGTGCATGATACATGAGATACAAAATACAAATAGAGGTATAATACTGCAATAAGTGGCAGAACACACTGGGGAAGGCACTTCTATAGGCATGGAGTACAGAATTTCCTATAGTGGAAGAACTTCCTTGAGGGAGTAGAGAGGGCGTGAAAGGGTACACAAATCCAGCACAGCACTCAAGGGTGAGGAATGTACAGGAAAAAGTACAAATTTACAATGAAGAGCGAACTTCCTAGAGGGGGCTGAGAGTGAAAGTATTAGTTCTGAAAGTGTCTTTGGAAGAGAAGAGATTTGAGGTCAGCTTAGAAGATCCGGGTAGAGGAGGTGGCACGGAGCAATGGGGGAAGCGAGTTCCAGATTCTCACCGCATTGCCTGAGAAGGATTGCGCCATCGATCTTTCCCTTTTGAAGACAGGGGGGGGGCTCAAGCAGAAGCTTTTTCGCATTGCGAGAAGGGCGAGAGCCACTGGACAATTTCAATTCGCCAGGTAACGAGGGGAGGACGTGTGTAAGGCTTTGTGTGTGATGCAGGCAGTTTTGTAAATAGATCTTGCCTCGATCGGAAGCCATCGAAGAGAGGACAGGATAGGAGTGACGTGGTCGCTTTGTTTAGACCCTGAACTGAAGCGAGCTGCTGAATGGAGGATGGATTTGAGAGGGGAGAGGTGGGATTTGGGTAGGCCCGTCAGAAGAGAATTGCAATAATCCAGTCTTGAGAGAACCAGAGATTGTACCAAGGTTTTTAAGTCTTTCTCCGGGAAGAACCGACGGATCCCCCATAGAAGGCGCAACTGGTAACGTGCGTTCTTAGCAATAGAGTTGATGTGGGAGATTAGGTTGAGTCTTTTGTCAAGAATGACACCTAGGGATTTAGCGCTGTCGACAATGATGGGTTTGTTGTTGAGTAGGTTCAGCTGATACATCCAAGATTGAACAGGAGGAGGTGAGAGAGAGGTAGAGAGGAGGAGGAATTCAGTTTTGGCGGGATTCAGAATGAGTTGGTGAGCTAACATCCAGTTGTGAATAGAGTTGAGAGTAGAGTTGAGTAGTGAGAGATCGTGTGCGGAAGATAAGGTATCTTCCCACTAGTCCACCAGGCATTTATTTGTGGAGAGTGACCCCTTGGGTGGCAGAATAGCAGTATGTTTTTAGGCGCATCTGCCCCCAAGGAGGGCAGAAGCCACTAGACACCAGGGTTTTTTAAAATTTTTGTGTTGGGGAGTGGCCAAAAGGGCAAGGGTTGCTCCCTTTTACGGGGGTGAATATTTTATTTATACTCTTTGGCCCACCTACCCCTTAGCTTGGCTGGTGGATTGTGTGTGGACTGGTGCATTATTTGCATATGTGATTGTAATGTTTTTTTCTCCTTTTTATTCTAGTGTAAAGCTTTTTGATTCCTGTTTGCGGTTTCGGCAGTGGTTGTTCTGCAGTTTTGCGTAATTGCATTTATTTGGTAAGAAAAATATTTTTGTTGTGTGTACTCCAAATGAGTATTATTGTCATGCATGAATGAATTTTTTGTAAGTGGTGTCATAATGGCAGCATATTTGTTAGTGTTCAGAGCATGAAATTCTTTGCGATGTTTTGCATTGTCTTATGTGTAATTTTTTTTTTCTTCTTTTTTAGTGGGATATTGTTGATCCTTACTGTGTCTGTGCAGAGTAGGTGGTGGTGAGTCTAGCTGCTTCTGTCACGTGAGTGGTATAGTGTTGTAGTATATAGGTCTTTGTGATAAAGCTACATTTAGTTTATTTCTTTTTTTTACAAAGGGTTTGTTGTTGTTGACTTGTTTGACAAGTAACCTTTATTAGTAAGCATTATGGCTAGCCGTAGAATTACTGCTCAGCAGGTGGTTGGTTTGCTTCTTGAATCTTCCTCTGAGCAGGATTATGAGACTGACAGTGCGTCTGAGGGAGAGGAGGGAGGGGAAGATTCAGGCAGTGAGTTTTCTCTCCACATGGAGTCATCGGATGATGAAGGTACTCTCAGTGCAGATGAAGTGCCTGTTTTAGAGGAGGATACTACTGTGCCGATGGTGCAAGAGGCATCTGGATTGCAGCCTGGGGCTGCTAGGCTTCCTACTGGAAGTGCTGGACTCTGGGTTGATCCAAACATGGTGCAGCCGATGTTGCCTGCCTTTAGTGGTTATGCAGGGTGTAGAGTGGATTGTGAACATTATTTGCCTATACAGTATTTTCAGTTGTTTATGGATGATGTATTTTTGGGTGAGATTGTTGAGCAGACTAATTTGTATGCTGAACAGTTTTTGAGGGACAACAGTGCCAGACTTAGGCCCCATTCTAGAGCTACCCGGTGGAGTCCCACAAATCTGGAAGAGATGAAGAATTTTTGGGTTTGACTTTTTTGATGGGTTTGATAAGGAAGCCGTCCATGGGTTCATATTGGTCTACCAGTCCCTTGATGTGCAACGGCCATATTTCCTGCAGTTATGACTCGTGATCGGTATTTACTTTTGCTTCGGATGCTGCATTTTGTTGATAATAGTTTGGCGTTGCCACGAGATCACCCTGAATGTGACCGTCTTTTTAAGATTCGGCCTGTTCTTGATCACTTTGTAGATCGATTTTCAGAGATCTATACTCCAGGGAAAGAAATATCTATTGATGAGTCTTTGGCCCTGTTCAAGGGCCGTTTGATTTTTAGGCAGTACATTCCTAGCAAGAGGGCACGCTATGGAATTAAGCTGTATATGTTGTCTGAGAGTAGGACAGGATATGTTTTTAATTTGCGTGTGTACACTGGTAGGGATTCCACTATTGACCCCCTGGTTGTCGGTCCACTTTTGGAGTTTCAGAGAAAATTGTGTGGGATCTTGCTAGAGGACTGTTTAACAGAGGCCACCATTTGTACCTTGATAACTTCTACACTGCTGTGCAATTGTTTAAGGAATTGTTCAAAGTGGACACTTTTGCTTGTGGCACAATCCGCTCTAACCGTAAAGGTTATCCAAAAGAGCTTGTTTGCAAAAAACTTCAGAGGGGACAGTGCAGTGCCTTGCGTAGTGAGGAACTGCTAGCTGTGAAATTTGTGGACAGGAGGGATGTGTACATGCTGACTACCATCCATGATGAGAGTACTTCACCTGTGGCTGTTTGGGGTCAGATTGCTGAAGTGCGCAAACCTGTGTGCATTTTAGACTACAATAAGCACATGGGTGGTGTTGATAGAGTAGATCAGAGGTTGGAACCTTACACTGCTATTCGTAAGGCTTACATTTGGTATAAGAAGTTGGCCATCCATCTCTTCAATTTAGCAACTTTCAATGCTTTTGTTGTGTTCAAGGAGTGTTCTCCTGCGTCAAAGTTGACTTTTGTTCAGTTTCAGCAGTCTGTCATAGGCAGCCTTGTTGTTGTGGAACAGGCAAGTGTTCCTAGAGTTGGAGTGGTGGAGGATGTGGCTCGATTGAAAGATCGCCACTTTCCTGATCACATTCCTCCTACACCCTCAAAGACTTTCCCACTAGGAGATGTAGAGTCTGTTGGCGAAGAGGTACGCGGAAGGAGACTCGTATGTACTGCCCTGAGTGTCCTTCTAACCCTGGGCTGTGTGTGCCTGCTTGTTATAGAGCGTACCACAAGCAAAAGAATTATTGGGAGCAACCATGAGTGGTAAAGTGAACTGCCTGGTCTGTAATGTTTAAGAATTGTTGTTCTGTTTCAAGGTTGGCATTAGTGCAATGTATTTAGTTTCTGATTTTGTGTTAGTAGATTTGTATCTATTTGCAATTTGTTTGTGTTTTCTTTTTTGTATAAAAAAATCCTAAATGTGATGGTGGTGTGTGTAGGCTGGTGCTTGGCTGGTGGTGTGTGTGGAGTGGCGCTTGGCTGGCGGTGTGCGTGGAGTGGCGCTTGGCTGGCGGTGTACGTGGAGTGGCTCTTGGCTGGCGGTGTGCGTGGAGTGGCGCTTGGCTAGTGGTGTGCGTGGAGTGGCGCTTGGCTGGCGGTGTGCGTGGAGTGGCGCTTGGCTAGTGGTGTGCGTGGAGTGGCGCTTGGCTGGCGGTTTGCGTGGAGTGGCGCTAGGCTGGCGGTGTGCGTGGTGTGGCGCTAGGCTGGCGGTGTGCGTGGAGTGGCGCTTGGCTGGCGGTGTGCGTGGGGTGGCGCTTGGCTGGCGGTGTCGTGAGTGGCGCTTGGCTGGCGGTGTGCGTGGACTGGCGCTCGGCTGGCAGTGTGTGAGTAGTGACTTGCTGCTGGTCACTACACACACTGCTAGCCGACGACACTCCACGCAATCCATCAGCTTGTGTGGTTGCTGTGTTAGGAATGTGGGCGTGTGAAAGTGATGGGCCCTTGAATGGCGCTGTCTGCTGGTGTGAGTGTTGTAATGTGATGGGCCCGCGGCTGGTGGTGTGAATGGTTTTGTATTTGTCACACGTATGAAAGGTGTATGAATGGCCTGTAAAGAGGTTGGTGCCTTGTCAGTGGCTTTACAGCTCACAAGCTGTGAGTCAATGGTTCAGTTTCTCGTCCTTTCAGTTATTAACAGTGCATTTCATTTTTGTGAAATCACTTGTTAATACAATTGTATATACTGAACCATCACTCACCCTCGTGCCAAATCCAACCAGTATGTGTGTGTGCTTGAGGATTAGATGGCTGTGCAGTAATATTTTTTTTTTGTCTTTCTCAAGCAGGGTGTACCTTGTCCCCTTTTCTGAATGTTTTAATGTGTTTGTTTCGTGCCTGGTGGTGTGAATGGTCTTGTGTGTATCACGTATGAAAGGTGTGTGAATGGCCTGTAAAGCGGTTGGGGATTTGACGTGGCTTTACAGCTCACGAGCTGCGAGTCACTGGTTCAGTTTTTTGTCCTTTCAATTATTGACAGTGCATTTCATTTTTGTGAAATCTCTTGTTAATAAAATTGTATATACTGAACCATCACTTGCCCTCGTGCCAAATCCAACCAGTATGTGTGTGTGCTTGAGGAATAGATGGCTGTGCAGTAATCTTTGTCTTTTTAGTCTGTCTGCCAAGGTTTACATTCCGTCTAAGAATAACCTACCAACTGTAGATATTGTCGTAAACGAAACACCCATGGGAGTACATGGTGATATCTCTCTTGTGGATCCCAACAAGTTATGGTACCCACAATGTCCTGCAAACCTCAAAATGTCTGTCACATTTTCCTTGCAATATTGTGCCAAAATTTTCACGCTGCAGAAATAAACAACACATTATCTCAAAATGACCTGGTTTTGCAAGGGGGTCACGTGGGTTTTTGGCCCAGGGCTCGGCGGCCACCTAGGAAACCTACCAAACCCACACATTTCAGAAAAGTAGACACCGGGGGCTTCCAGGGAGGTATGGCTTGCGTGGATCCCCCAACGTTTCCTACCAGAATCCCTGCAAACCTCAATTTTAGCTGAAAAAATCACTTTTTTCAGAAATTTTTGTGTGGGAAAGTGTGGCATCACCGGGCTCACACAAATTTCCTACCACCCAGCGTTCCCCCAGGTCTCCCGATAAAAATGGTGCCTCACTTGTGTGGGAGGCCCAAGTACCCGCGACAGGCAAGGGCCCACAACGTATTGAGGCGACCTCAAAATGGCCTATCACAAAACGACCTGGTTTTGCAAGGGGGTCCCATGACGCTTTTGGCCCGGGGCTCGGCGGCCACCTAGGGAAACCTACCAAACCCACACATTTCTGAAAAGTAGACACCCGGGGATTCCAGGGAGGTATGAGCTTACGTGGATCCCCAACGTTTTCTTACCCAGAATCCCCTGCAAACCTGACATTTTGCTGAAAAAATCCCATTTTACACACATTTTGTGTGGTAAAGTTGTGGCATCACCGGGCTGACACAAATTTCCTCACCACCCAGCGTCCCCCAGGTCTCCCGATAAAAATGTTGCCTCACTCGGGTGGGAGGCCCAAGTACACCGCGACAGGAAAGGGCCCACAACGTGTTGATTGGCGACCTCAAAGTGGCCTTTCACAAAACGACCTGGTTTTGCAAGGGGTCACCTGGGTTTTGGCCCTGTGCTCGGCGGCCTTCTAGGAAACCTACCAAACCCACACATTTCTGAAAGTAGACACCCGGAAGCTTCCAGGGAGGTATGGCTTGCGTGGATCCCCAACGTTTCTCTACCAAGAATCCCTGCAAACCTCAATTTTAGCTGAAAAAATCACTTTTTTCACACATTTTTGTGTGGGAAAGTGTGGCATCACTGGCCCCACACAAATTTCCTACCACCCAGCGTTCCCCAGGTCTCCCGAGCAAAATGGTGCCTCACTTGTGTGGGAGGCCCAAGTACTCACGACTGGCAGGGCCCAAAACGTAGTGAGGCGACATCACAATTGCCTATCTCAAAACCACCTGGTTTTGCAAGGGGGTCACCTGGGTTTTGGCCCTGTGCTCGGCGGCCATCTAGGGAAACCTACCAAACCCACACATTTCTGAAGAAAGTGAGACACCTGGGGCTTCCAGAGAGGTATGGCTTGCGTGGATCCCCAACGTTTCTACCAGAATCCTGCAAACCTCAATTTTAGCTGAAAAAGCACTTTTTCACACATTTTTGTGTGGGAAAGTGTGGCATCATCGGGTTCACACAAATTTCCTACCACCCAGCGTTCCCCAGGTCTCCCGATAAAATGGTGCCTCACTTGTGTGGGAGGCCCAAGTAACCGTAACAGGCAAGGGCCCAAAACATCTTTTGATAGGCAATGTTGATGTTGCCTCAAAGCGTTTTGTGTCCTTGCATGTCGCTGAGTACTTGGGCCTCCCACCAAGTGAGGCACCATTTTATCGGGAGACCTGGGGAACGCTGTGGTGGTAGGAAATTTGTGTGAGGCCAGTGATGCCACACTTTCCCACACAAAATGTGTGAAAAAAGTGATTTTTTCAGCTAAAATTGAGGTTTGCAGGGGATTCTGGGTAAGGAAACGTTGGGGGATCCACGCAAGCCATACCTCCCTGGAAGCCCCGGGTGTCTACTCTTCAGAAATGTGTGGGTTTGGTAGGTTTCCCTAGATGGCCGCTGAGCACGGGGCCAAAGACCCAGGTGACTCCCTTGCAAAACCAGGTGGTTTTGAGATAGGCAATTTGATGTCACCTCACTACGTTTTGGGCCCTTGCCTGTCGCGGGTACTTGGGCCTCCCACACAAGTGAGGCACCATTTTTATCGGGAGACCTGGGGGAACGCTGGGTGGTGGGAAATTTGTGTGAGGCCAGTGATGCCACACTTTCCCACACAAAAATGTGTGAAAAAAGTGATTTTTTTCAGCTAAAAGTGAGGTTTGCAGGGGATTCTGGGTAAGGAAACATTGGGGGATCCACGAAAGCCATACCTCCCTATAAGCCCCGGGTGTCTACTTTTCAGAAATGTGTGGGTTTGGTAGGTTTCCCTTGATGGCCGCCGAGCGCAGGGCCAAAACCCAGGTGACCCCCTTGCAACACCAGGTGGTTTTGAGATGAGGCAATTTTGATGTCAGCCTCACTACGTTTTGGGCCCTTGCCTGTCGCGAGTACTTGGGCCTCCCACACAAGTGAGGCACCATTTTATCGGGAGACCTGGGGAACGCTGGGTGCTAGGAAATTTGTGTGAGGCCAGTGATGCCACACTTCCCACACAAAATGTGTGAAAAAAGTGATTTTTCAGCTAAAATTGAGGTTTGCAGGGGATTCTAGGTAAGGAAGCGTTGGGGGATCCACGCAAGCCATACCTCCCTGGAAGCCCCAGGTGTCTATTTTTCAGAAATGTGTGGGTTTGGTAGGTTTCCTAGATGGCCGCGAGCACGGAGCCAAAAGCCCAGGTGACCCCACTTGCAAAACCAGGTGGTTTTGAGATAGGCAATTTTGATGTCGCCTCACTACGTTTTGGGCCCTTGCCTGTCGCGAGTACTTGGGCCTCCCACACAAGTGAGGCACCATTTTATCGGGAGACCTGGGAGACGCTGAGTGGTAGGAAATTTGTGTGAGGCCAGTGATGCCACACTTCCCACACAAAATGTGTGAAAAAAGTGATTTTTTCAGCTAAAATTGAGGTTTGCAGGGGATTCTGCGTGAGGAAGGTTGGGGGATCCATGCAAGCCATACCTCCTGGAAGCCCCAGGTGTCTACTTTCAGAAATGTGTGTGTTTGGTAGGTTTCCCTAGGTGCCGGCAGAGCTAGGGTTCACAAACTACAGCTAGGCACTTTGCCAAAAAGGGTCATTTTTCACTGTGAAATTGAGGTGTGACCACGTTGCGTTTTGTGCCGTTTCCTGTCGCGGGCACTAGGCCGACCCACACAAGTGAGGTACCATTTTTCTCGTAAGACTTTGGAGAACGCAGGGTGGGTGGAAATTTGTGGATCCACGCAGATTCCAGAACTTTCCACCACAGAAATGTGGGGAAAATGTGTTTTTTTGACACTTTTTTATGTTTGCAAGGGATTCTGGGTAACAGAACCTGGTGGGAGGCAGATCAAGTCACCCCATCCTGGATTCCCCTGCGTGTCTAGTTTTCAAAAATGTATAGGTTTGCTAGGTTTCCCTAGGTGCCGGCAGAGCTAGGGTTCAAAAACTAAAGCTAGGCACTTTGCCAAAAAGGGTCATTTTCACTGCGAAATTGAGGTGTGACCACGTTGCGTTTTGCGCCGTTTCCTGTCGCAGGCACTAGGCCGACCCACACAAGTGAGGTACCATTTTTCTCGTAAGACTTTGGGGAACGCAGGGTGTGTGGAAATTTGTGGATCCACGCAGATTCCAGAACTTTCCACCACAGAAATGTGGGGAAAATGTGTTTTTTTGACAATTCTTTAGGTTTGCAAGGGATTCTGGGTAACAGAACCTGGTGGGAGGCAGTCAAGTCACCCCATCCTGGATTCCCCTGGGTGTCTAGTTTTCAAAAATGTATAGGTTTTCTAGGTTTCTCTAGGTTCCGGCAGAGCTAGGGTTCAAAAACTACAGCGAGGCACTTTGCCAAAAAAGGGTCATTTTTCCCTGCGAAATTGAGGTGTGACCACGTTGCGTTTTGTGCCGTTTCCTGTCGCAGGCACTAGGCCGACCCACACAAGTGAGGTACCATTTTTCTCGTAAGACTTTGGGGAACGCGGGGTGGGCGGAAATTTGTGGATCCACGCAGATTCCAGAACATTCCACCACAGAAATGTGGGGAAAATGTGTTTTTTTGGACAATTGTTTAGGTTTGCAAGGGATTCTGGGTAACAGAACCTGGTGGGAGGCAGTCAAGTCACCCCATCCTGGATTCCCCTGGGTGTCTAGTTTCCAAAAATGTATAGGTTTGCTAGGTTTCCCTAGGTGCCGGCAGAGGTAGGGTTCAAAAACTACAGCTGAGGCACTTTGCAAAAAGGTCATTTTTCACTGCGAGAGTGAGGTGTGACCACGTTGCGTTTTGCGCCGTTTCCTGTCACGGGCACTAGGCCGACCCACACAAGTGAGGTACCATTTTTCTCGGAAGACTTTGGGGAACGCGGGGTGGGTGGAAATTTGTGGATCCACGCAGATTCCAGAACTTTCCACCACAGAAATGTGGGGAAAATGTGGTTTTTGACAATTTTTTAGGTTTGCAAGGGATTCTGGGTAACAAAACCTGGTGGGAGGCAGTCAAGTCACCCCATCCTGGATTCCCCTGGGTGTCTAGTTTCCAAAAATGTATAGGTTTGCTAGGTTTCCCTAGGTGCCGGCAGAGGTAGGGTTCAAAACTTCAGCTAGGCACTTTGCCAAAAAGGGTCATTTTCACTGCGAAATTGAGGTGTGACCACGTTGCGTTTTGCGCCGTTTCCTGTCGCAGACATTAGGCTGACCCATACAAGTGAGGTACCATTTTTCTCGTAAGACTTTGGGGAACACGGGGTGGGTGGAAATTTGTGGATCACGCATATTCCAGAACTTTCCACCACAGAAATGTGGGGAAAATGTGTTTTTTGACAATTTTTAGGTTTGCAAGGGATTCTGGGTAACAGAACCTGGTGGGAGGCAGTCAAGTCACCCCATCCTGGATTCCCCTGGGTGTCTAGTTTTCAAAAATGTATAGGTTTGCTAGGTTTCCCTAGGTGCCGGCAGAGGTAGGGTTCAAAAACTTCAGCTAGGCACTTTGCCAAAAAAGGGTCATTTTTCACTGCGAAATTGAGGTGTGACCACGTTGCGTTTTGCGCCGTTTCCTGTCGCAGGCACTAGGCTGACCCACACAAGTGAGGTACCATTTTTCTCGTAAAACTTTGGGGAACGCGGGGTGGGTAGAAATTTGTGGATCCACGCAGATTACAGAACTTTCCACCACAGAAATGTGCGGAAAATGTGTTTTTTTTGACAATTGTTTAGGTTTGTGAGGAATTCTGGGTAACGGAACCTGGTGGGAGGCAGTCAAGTCACCCCATCCTGGATTCCCCTGGGTGTCTAGTTTCCAAAAATGTATAGGTTTGCTAGGTTTCCCTAGGTGCTGGCAGAGCTAGGGTTAAAAAACTACAGCTAGGCACTTTGCAAAAAAAGGGTCATTTTTCACTGTGAAAATGTGGTGCGTCCACGTTGCGTTTTGCGCTGCTTCCTGTCGCGGGCACAAGGTCTACCCACACAAGTGAGGTACCATTGTTTTCGGAAGACCTTGGGAGACGCGGGGTGGGTAGAATTTTGTGGATCCGCGCAGATTCCAGAACTTTCCACCACAGAAAAGTGAGAAAAATGTGTTTTTTACCAATTTTTAGGTTTGCAAGGGATTCTGGGTAACAGAACCTGGTGAGAGCCAGTCAAGTCACCCCGTCCTGAATTCCCCTGGGTGTCTAGTTTTAAAAATGTATAGGTTTGCTAGGTTTCCCTAAGTGCCCGCAGAGCTAGGGTTCAAAAACTACAGCTAGGCACTTTTAAAAAAAGGGTAATTTTTCATTGTGAAAATGTGAGTACGTCCACGTTGCATTTTGAGCAATTTCCTGTTGTGGGCACAAGGCCTACCCACACAAGTGAGGTACCATTTTTATCGGGAGACTTAGGGTAACACAGAATTGTAGAGCAACTGTTATTACCTATTGACTTTCGATGCATTTCTGCCTTCCAAATGAAAGACAATGTGTAAAAAATAAGTCATTTTGAAAAATGACCTATAATACTCATGCTAGTATGGGTACTCCCAATTTCGGAAATGTGCAAATATCTACTGTTTCTAAAATCTACATTTTGTTCCCATTTCAGAAATACATAAGTGTCTTTCATAACAATTTTTCCATGTATACATTTTCCCAAAATAATTGCTATATACCCGGTACATAATAAAAAACCATTGCAAGATGCTGCTCAGTTATTGGCTCTGGGTTCGTCGGGTTCTTGGTGAACCTACAAGTCCTATATATCCCCACAACCAGAAAGGTCCAGCGGATATAACGGTATATTGCTTTCAAATAGCTGTCATAATTAGAAGAAGTTACAGGTGAAAACGTTGACACAAATGGCTGTTTTTTCAACTAATTTTCAATTTTTCCTTCATTTAACTGTTAGTTTCTATAAGGAAAACTTTAAGGATCTACACAAATGACCCCTTGCTGAATTCAGAATTTTGTCTACTTTTCAGAAATGTATGGCTTTTCAGGATCCATTATTGGTTTCATACCCATTTCTACCATTAACTGGAAGGAGGTTGAAAGCACAAAAAATAGCAAAAATAGGCTATGTCCCAGAAAAATGCCAAAACTGTGTGAAAAAAGTTGGTTTTAGGACAAAAGTCTGCTTGTCCCTGAAAGCTGGGAAGATGGTGATTTCAGCACCACAACCCCTTTTTTGATGCCATTTGCAGGGAAAAAACAAGACGCTTTCATCTGTAGCCCTTTTTTCGCATTTTTCCCAAAAAAAACAACATTTTGCTGTATTTTGGCTAATTTCTGGGTCCCCTCCAGGGGAATCCACAAACCCTGGGTACCTTTACAATCCCCATGATGTTAGAAAAAAGGACGCAAATTTGGCGTGGATACCTTATGTGGTCAAAAAGTTACAGGGGCCTCAGCGCGCACTACCCCAAATAGCCCAAAAAAGGCTTAGCACAGGGGGGGAAAAGGCCTAGCAGCGAAGGGGTTAATAACACGCTCAATGTCACCTTCAATTTGAATGACAATATTAAATAGTCTATCAGGGGGTGCCACTCAGGTGTCAGCTGTCTCGACAGTAATGAAAGTATCAGTTGCTGTCGCCTCCACATGAGGACGCAGTGCATCCCGCACTATGGTAACTTCCGCGGCGCTGTCTAGCAGTGTCACTGCCCATGTCCAATTCAGGAGTCTGTTCTCACCGTCTGTGGCATATCTCGCTGTTAAAGCGGCAACTTTTTTCTTCTGAAACTGTGGGCGAGAACGTGGAAATTCTTCTGGTTTCCCTCGGCCTGGTTTTCGAGGTTGGTCTCGTCCCTGTGGGGCCTCATGAACCCCTGCCTCTATCCTGGCGATCTCCTCCACCAGTCTGGGAGGTCGATGGTGCTGTGAAGAACGAGGAGAACGCGGGTCAGGGACTTGAAATCTATCTGGAGATTTAATTCTCGCTCTGTCACGCAAATCATAAGTGCGTTCAGAAGATACGGAAACCGGGGATGCAGCACGCGACCCTGGTTTTGATTGTTGCTTACCCTGTTTCTTCAACTTCCAGTTCTTTTTTAGAAAAGAACGGTTTCTCTTCTTTCTCAGACTGAGTTTTTTGTTGTGGTTGTGATTGAGTTTGCGTTTTAGCAAAAGGCTTAACCCCCAAACTATTGCGGCAAATGGTTTTATAAGCCTGTGCAATAATTTTTGGTAATTCGCGTGGCTTGTCCGGCTCCGGGACCAAAGCCAAAGCATTAGCGACTTGAAAGTTGACTGCGTCACCCTTGACGTTCGCAAGGATTAGATCAGCCACCACATCGAACACTCCCACCAGTCTCATCCCCAATTCCACAGCCGCCTCAGGACCATGCTCATCTTGCACACGCTTAATCGCGGTAGGGAGGACCGTCATGGATGGAGTGCCGAAACACTTCGCATACACTGCTGCAAATACCTTGCCCCAGTTGTTGCATTCTGTCAACTCGGGAATTAAGTCTTTCGGCAAACTAATCGTCAAAATCCTGTGTTTGTCCACAGGAGAAGTATTTGGAAAAACAACCTCCAGCTGGTCAAATTTTTCTGCAAGCCAATAAGGCAGATCATCCTTATTCTGTGGGCGCTTGCCCATCACCGAATTAACAATGACGGGACTTATGGTTACACCGCCCGGTCCAGCTGGATGCGCCGCAACTCCAGGAGGGGGTCCCTGGACATTGCCTGTAACATATTGTACTAAAGCTCTGTGCACGCGGATTAAAGACGCATGCAATGCGCGCAGTTCATCAACCGCAAGCATCAAATAACGCAGATGTGGGGTATACCCGGCCAAGACTGGCCAAGTGGCCCCCTCTATTGATAAGGGGCCTAAACGAACCGGGGTGACTGGATGTGGGAGGGCGCCATTAAACCAAATACGGTGTTACCATGCCGTGAGTGGTACTTCAAGAGCCTGATAAGGCCGATAAGCATTGGGTAGGGCAGTGGGAGCGTGAACATGAAACAAATTGTCAGCTCCCTACGCCGCCGGAAAAGTGACCCAAGAGTAAAACACCTCAAAGTGGTGAGCCGGATCAGCCTGCAACACAAAGATGAGAGCGACACCCGCGTCAGGCACTCCATAAGCCAGTAAATGTGCCCAGAGCGCAGCGCGGCTATGTGCCGGGATATTCACATTCGCGGCCATTAAGACCAGGAATGATCAACAACCTAGTGTGTGGCAGTGCAATATAGGGTTAACATAAACACCTTTTAATAACTTCAAGCTTGAAAGAACCTATAAAACATCAATATAGGAGGTATCACCCTCACATACGTTTCCTGAAGCGTAAGCGAAGGTTATTGTGGACAAGCACAAGCACTACTCAAGCGTCTCGCAGATAAGAAGCCCACCACGTTGGTGGCGCCATGTTGCAGGGATTCTTCACATAAACAGAGCTATGCACAGGAAAATAGGACCTCGGTGTATAGTGGTGTACCAACCATGCACCTTAGTACCCACAATCCCAATCCGACTAGCTTTAGCGTCTCATTCGTTCTCCATACTACAGCGAAGCTACCAATGATTAGACATCCCAGAACCCGGACTCTCTCAGGAATCGCGGGAGCAAGAACACTCTTTCATAACTCACTCATACTTGTCCACAACGTGCGTAATAAGAGACACAGTATAGTTTAAAATGTTTATTTCAACTATCGTGCTCTAAGATAAAGTACACGTGCCACTACTATCAGCATAATGCATAACGATAAAATAATAAGCATGGTTACAATTCCATAGAATACAAACGGGGACAGCATTTTATAAAGACAGTGGACATAGGGCAAAATTGCCTTATCACCGTGCTAGTAACTAGTTTATTATAAAAATAGAAGACCTCTGGGCTTTGTCAGGCGGACCCCCATACCTCAATATCTAGATGCAAGGTTTACATCATCAGACAAGCACAGCTCTTCTCCCTGGAAAGGTCTTTCTCCAAGTGTCACCAACAGGGAGATCACAATATTAAAAGCACACAAATTTCTCCAATGCAGCTGTACTTCGTGTTATGTCTAAGTGCGAGGGGCTGACCAGATCAGCAATAACAAGGGACGTTGTTTTTCGACATTGTACATGTTGTGTAGACGAAACCCACAGAGAACATGAGAAAAGGTGAAAGGCAAAAAGACAGACAGTTCTAATATAGCCAGGCACAAGCAGAGTCTGGAAAAACAAAGTCACAGAGTAACATGTGCAAATAAGGCATCATGGCAGCCAGGCCTAAGCTAACTTAGCGATGTAGACAATGAGGCCACAATCCACACTACACCACGATGCTGCTGAATCTCCCCGCTTCCGGAGATTGGCTGCCTATGGTGTCGGGCAGCTCTTGGAGGGTGTCCTGGTCGATGGTTGTGAGCTCTTCTTCATCTTCATCATTGAAGAGTGGGATAGGCTGCTGACCAGGAGGTGATATTACTTCCTCTGCAATGTAAAGGCAGATACTGTTGTATGTGTATGTCCACTTTAGGCAGGCATTTTGACAGTTGACAATCAGAGTGCATAACACTTTCCATTCTCATTTGTTACATGATAGTCCTATTACACGCAACTTTGTATGTCAATGTACTAAGTCCCTAATGTTAAAGTTAGGTTGTTAATTGATTTTGACAGTTGCCCTGTATGCCAACAGTGAGGGGTATATTTATGGACCCCTGCTGCACCTGTTACATCATCTGTTCAGACCT
This sequence comes from Calotriton arnoldi, assembly GCA_963921515.1. Taxonomy (NCBI): domain Eukaryota; kingdom Metazoa; phylum Chordata; class Amphibia; order Caudata; family Salamandridae; genus Calotriton; species Calotriton arnoldi. The sequence goes on from CAWUFW010013925.1 coordinate 296,755, forward strand.
TCCTGTGGTGCAGGTTCATTCACCTTATTATCAATGCAGGATTAATCTACTTCATGTGGCTTAACACTGCATTGTGGATAAGTCACCCTTACATAGTCAAGTTTGCGTATGGGTCACTAGGTTTGGATGAGGAGATTAGACTGCACCCCCCATTGATGTTGGCACTGCCACCTATTTTGCAGTGAGGCATGATGAGGAAGACACTAATGCACTTGGGATCTGGGATACAGTGATGTCCATGTTGACATGACAAGTAGATGTGCTTGAATTCCCCTAATCTGGGAAGCATCCATGTGTTTCAAGGTGGGCTACACACATTGACACAGGTCAATCCCATGAATGGATGTTAATGTTCAGGGAGAAACACCTTACTGTTCATTAACAAACATTCCCTCTATCCAGACACCCTTGCACTAAGTGCAAGGGGTGCCTGTGTTGATGCAAGGTAGCTTAAATACCCACAAACACAATGGCAAATGCAGGGGTGCATTTACAATTTGTGTTTTTGCTGGAACATGATTTTAAACGTAGGTGAAGCATTCTGTTTGCAATTGTTACTTGAACACACAATTTGCCTTTCTGTGGTTCAGCCACATATGAAGTCACTAACTTCTAAATTTTTTGTTATGTGTGTATCACTGACATCCTTTGTGTAGCATTGTTTTTGTTGTTTGTGTGGAGCATGATGTGAATCAGCTTAAGTATGTCTGCTGAACACATTTATGTGTACAGTATCCCTCTGTGTGTTTAAGACTGAGGTCAGGACAGACAACTGAGTGCCACACAGTTATGGGAGCATGTTGATGATTTTTTTTCATGGGGCTACTTCTCTTGCTTATTTGCTGGCTTGCTATAAACGAAAGATGTTGCAATGTGTTAGACGGTGAGTCGTATCATGCAGCACTCCAGGGAATGCCTTTCTTGTCTTGATGGTGTGATTTCAGTACATATACTCCTTAGAGCAGATTTTTAATGGACATGGTGCCGCAACAACTTAAAGTGTTCAAGGCAGCATGTGTCTATCGACACAGGACTGGGCCAGAGATAAGATGTGCGTGCCCTCCCTTTGTGTTTTCCACAGCAGTGACAATGATCACTTAATGAAAGCAGGAGTAGATAGGACTTTGAGGCAGGCTTCTAAGATTGGTGCATTGTTGCACAGCAGAGCTTTGTATGACATCACAGGGATGGGCACATGGATTATACATACTGTTGGGCTCAGGAAATTGGATGCATTTTTTACTGCAACGATGTTAACAGACATCAATAGCTATGCATTTGTTCACTGCCACTGTTACCTTAACCTAAGAGCCAGTTTCCATGCATGCTAATGTGTCTTTGACCTCCAAACCCAGGACCATGATGACAATGACATACTGCAAACTAAACAACATAATATACTTTAATGTGGGTGAATGCATTTTGAGGAATAATGTCAGGGCAACATGTAGCCAAATGACATGCATTGTTACAGCCTTGTGAATGAGGCCCATTCTCAGCCTTCACTTACCATACACAGAATGGGGAATGTGTGGTTCTAGAGCATAGCAACCAGAACAGGCATGTTGTTATTTTATGGCATGCATTCCTACAATGCTGAGCTCTTACCCTGTACTTTGAGATGCAGTTCAATTTTACTTGGAGCTAAACAGCACTTTGGCCCTCCAGTATGTGTTTTTGTGACAATATGGAATGTGCCCATCATTGACACAAGGTGCTTGCAAGAGAAGTGTAGCTTTTCAAGTGGGAAGCAAGGGTGAGTCAACTTAAAAAAGTGCTCTTCAACATTTTTCGATGTGGTTATGTGTGCTGCATTCAGCTGCACACATAAAAGCAGCAGTTAAGCCTTAACAATTACTCGTGGCATATTTCCAAGGAACTATCACAACTTGACCATCCACAATTTTAGTTTACTGAGAGAAAGCATGCTTCACAATATTTACATGGCAGTGTTGACCTACCTAATGTGGAATGGCAACACCTTGTGAAGGAGGCACACTTTCATTATATAGTCGGGGTCATATGTACAGGCCTGTAACGTAACACGGCATTTGCATTCTTGGATTGACACGGTGCTCAGCCACTTCTGAAAATCAGGCTTCAGGCAGATTTTCTACATTATGTTGAAGCATGACATTTCGGAATGCACATGCAATAAATGTAGCTGAGTAGCCCCAACACAGACACTCTTGCATCATTGTGCATGAGTGCCTGCATTTGCGCTAGGCAACTACATTTGTCACATGTGCATGTTGTGACACAGGACTGAGCCATATTGTTGTACATACAGTTCAGTGCTGTATTTGAAAAGTGACAGAGGGCTGCATTGAGCCAAGTGGCCTAACCCAACTCTGTCACTTTGCTTGCTAATATGACCCAGAGTTAGGGGACACATGAGTGGTCATTTGTCATTATACATATGCATGTGTGCTGGATTGCAAGTCACTTACATCAATATGTGTCATTCTATGTAGCTGTTAATGATGCCAACTGTTCAAGGGACATGTAAATGTGGCCCTGTTAGACCTGGCATCATTGGCGTGGGTTTCCCCTGTATTTTTGCCTTTGCCGCCTGTGTCTTGCTGTGTGTTGGACTTCATTTTTGCTGGTCTAGATGCTTTGGGCACTTTGCCACTGCTGTTCACTGCCAAAGTGCAAGTGCTCCCTCTATAATTTGTCGTTATGAATTGGTGATTCCATGATTGGCATAGTTGATTTACTAGTCAGTCCCTAGTACAGTGCACTGTGTGTGCCCAGGGCCTGTAAATCAAATGCTGCTAGTGGGCCTGCAGTACTGATTGTGCCACCCACATAAGCAGCCGGTAAATGTAACTCAGACCTGCCACTGCAGTGTCTGTGCGCAGTTTGGTACTGCCATGTTGACCTGGCAAGTGCACCCACTTGCCACCCTCATAAGCAGCCAGTAAATGTAAATCAGACCTGCCACTGCAGTGTCTGTGCGCAGTTTGGTACTGCCATGTTGACCTGGCAAGTGCACCCAATTGCCAGGCCCTAACCTTCTCTTTTCTTACATGTGAGTCACCCCTAAGGTAGGCCAAGGGTACCCCTGTTGGCAGGGTGCAGTGTATGGGAAAGGTAGGACATGCCCTGATGTGTGTGGCATGTCCTGATAGTGAAATACTGCCAATTTCGTTTTTCACTATTGAAAGGCTATGTGTCTCATAGGATAGAATGGGAGTTTATTTATAACATCTTATAAATATACCTTTCCATTGGGACAAGACAGTAAGGTAAAGTTTAGTATGCCTGAACTCAGAATATAAAGATGCATCTTTCAGTGAGGCTGATTTTTACTTTCTGTGTTTGAAAATATAATATAGTGTAGACCATTACGCGACCACATACAATTGGTGGAACTTTTTCTTCTTGGAATTTTTTGCAACTTGAGAATTGCCAATTTTCACCATGACAAAACCAGCACCAATTGCATCTTTGAATATTGAATTTGAAGAGGATAGGGTTGAAACCTACACTGTGCCACAATTGAAAGCTGTCTGCAAGAAATTTAAAATCTCAGTAAGAGGCCTCAGCAGAAAGGAGGAATACCAAAAGGTGCTGAGGGCCTTGTTGGAATCAAGGAATGCCAGTGAGCATACCGAGGAGCCTATGGTGGAGGCTAAGAATTTAGATGAGTACAGTAGAGAAAAGGTCCCAGTGGAACAATTCTTAAGAACAAAAGTACGAAATTAAAACATATTATGCATTAATAAGCTGAAACACTATGGATGTATGTAACAATGTTATTTAATCACATTGTACATCTCTGAATGCTTGTAAATCAGCAATCGAATCAGCATAAATTACTCCAAAAGTAGTGCCAAAACAGTGCTCCACACGAGGGGAGAAAGGAAAGGGAGAGGGTACGGTGCATCAGGTGAGGGTTGTAAAAGTGTAGAGGGAAAGTAGTAACATTGTAAACATCACATAATTATTTATAATGAAACACGGCTTTTAAGCCACAAATATAAATGATGAGCAATATACAGCCATGATATGGAGTATTATATCACAGTGAAAAAGCACTGTTGATCCAGCTGGCTAATGACAATAACACAGTCAACGTTTCGACCCCCAATAAACAGTGTAGGCTCTTTTGATCCTTACGACGGGGTCTTCCTCAGGACGAAAAAGGGGCACCTGGGAAATTAAACAAGGGTCCTTAGTATCAAAGTACTGGACGTTCTATTTACAAATGCAACGGATTGAATCCAAAAACAAAATTACCATGGGCCACCCTGAACTGGATGGTACGTTGTAGTTGGGCCTGTAGGCTCCAAAGGACAGAGAACGGAACGATGGCACCTGAAAAGCAAGGTGAGCACCATCAGATTTAATCCTCGAGATACATTGTTCAAAAGAAACTAAAAACCCGATCAATCAGACTTACTTAGGATATTAATGTGAGAATTATCCCTGTGAGACATCCATTACACCAGGGGATGTTGTCATGAAATGATGGGTTCAAGGGTACAGAGTCGTCCAAATTACGCTGTTCCCCAATCTGAGAAGTGAAGGAAAAGGGAGGACCAAAAATCAACCACCATACACACTACAACTAAGTTAAAAAGAGGACCGCTTTATAAAGGATTATGCCTGTAATGAAAATCAGGTTTACCTAATTGGGTTGAGCACGTTCACAACTTGCGTGCAATCCTCAATCTAGGGAATAAAGAAAAAGAGCTACTGTAAGCCCAAAATACCGCCTGTCAGTGCATGTTAGTTTATGGCTGTAAATGGAGGAAAGGCTTCGTTCTCAGTGCAGGACATGGAACTGACCTGCAATTTGTCAGACGCATCCGTCTCCTGTCAGGGAACCGGAGCACTGCCGATGCTGTCTATAAATAGCAGTGGCTCGTGTGCTACACGCGCACAGCGCGTCGTGACACACGCTAGATGCTTGTCAGAAGATGACAAGGCATCGCGTTGCCATAAAGGAAAGACTCCATGGAAAGTGGATTAGGTTATTTTGTAAGAGTATTGGAATCATAATGATTACTTAGAAAACGGCATTACGAGGGAAGCTGGCTGCATGAATTATAATGAAAAAAAATTTTGTAACGGAAAATTATTTTGGGAATCTGTAACACGGACCCTATGGTTAACGGATAAGTGACAGGGGGCATTCTCCTGAATGTGAGCTGGTTCTCAATATAAAAAATAAATAAAGATAAAGACTGCCCTAAAATTAAAAATGAAGGACAAAGCATATTCTCATGTATAAACCACTATGATCAAAGAACCAGGCAGATTACAACATATATAGAACGGCCCAAAAATGGTAGGTTAAGAACATTGTATAGGAACATTGTATATACAGATGTGGTTCACATACAACCTATCACATAATCCTCAGTACTAAAGACACATATTTTCCACGTCGTGCATGGTCGGTTATACAAATTCAATATTGTTTGTGCTGTCAGTAAAGGACCATTGTATATAAATAATAGCCGCCCAGTGATCTGCTAACATACACCTCATAAAGCATGTTACAATGGAGGTTGCATTTATATGAGAATGTTACAGGATTGGTTTTGAAAACGGGGGTAAATTATTCTACTACAAAACAGGACAACTGCGCATGACTTGCGTCTAGTTCATTTAAGCCATTGCTTATAGAGTCCAAACGGTACATCCATTTACACTCCCTTACAGTCAGGATGGTCTCAATGTTGCCTCCTCTTGCTCCAAGGGTGGCTTTCTCCAAGATTAGCCACTTGAACTCCTCTGGTCCATGTTTGGCGTCTCTAAAGTGCTCCACCAGGGGCGCACCTTGTACTCCGCACCGAATCCTGCTGCAATGCTGCACTATACGAGCTTTGGCTTTCTGCTGTGTTTGGCCCACATATATGAGGTCACATGGGCAAATGATTCCATAGATTACGTTAGAAGTATTGCAATTCGTAAAGGATTGGAGGCCTATCTTGTGATGTTTGTAGACAAACTGTTTCGTTTGGATCGTGATTTTACAGGCCTTACAATGCCCACACTTATGATGGCCTACAGTAGGCGGTAAACTCCACAGTGACTGAAGAGTTGGTTCTTCTGGTGTATCTAGAAGTGACCGCACCACATGATCCTTCACACTCTTGGCCTTTCTGAAGGAATGCATCGGTAGGTCCAGCTGTTTCATGTCATCTGATATGAGGCCCCAGTGTTTATTCACAACCTTCTTTATGGCATTGCTGTGGGTAGAAAAGGTAGTGACGCAGATCATCCTCTGTGTGAAGTCACTTGCCCTCTCTCGTGGTGTCAGCTGTGTTTCTCTAGGGCTGAATCAAGCCCTCTTGCGTGCTCTCTTCACCAATCTCTTGGGATAACCTCTTTGAAGGAGTCGCTCACACAGATCTTCTGATTCGGACATAAAGTCTTCTTTCTTTGAGCAGTTCCGACTAATCCGCAGGAACTGTCCGAAGGGCAGGTTGTCTCTTAGGCCCCTCGGGTGGTGGCTATTGTAGCGGAGCAGTGAATTCCGTTCTGCTGGCTTCCGGTACAGTGTGGTGTATAGCTTGTTGTCCTCGTTCTTAATAGTAATATCAAGAAAATCGATTTCTTCTGAATCAAAATGTATGATGAACTGTATATCCTTATTTCTGAGATTCAGCCACATATGAAAGAGGCCCAGCTGTGCAGGATCCCCCGTCCAAATCATTAGAATATCATCTATGTACCTCCTCCACATTGTGACCTGAGCGTTATAAGGGTTGTTGGTGCTGAAGACATATGAATTCTCGAAATGATCCATAAAAATAATAGCCAGGTCTGGGGCAAAGGCCGCCCCCATCGCTACGCCTTTGATTTGGAGGTAATAGTGGTCCTGGAAGAAAAGAAGTTCTTCATCATGGCAATGCGAAGTAATCCAATGATAAACTCTGAAGGTACCATCACAGGTGCTGGCCTACGGTCAAGTGCTATCTTCATCACATCAAGAGCCTATTCCTGAGGTATACTCGTGTACAATGACACGATGTCAAAGGTCACTAGGAGTTGCGCCGTTTGGTCAAAGTGTAGTTGATCCACCAAATTGATTGTCTCCATGGTATCCCTCAAATATGCCTTTGTTGTTTCTGCTATTGGCTTCAGAAAGAAGTCTATGTATCTACAGAGAGGTTCGAGTAGGGATCCGCACCCCGAGACAATAGGTCGTCCAGGGGGATTCCGCATATTTTTGTGGATTTTCGGCAGCGTATAGATAGTTGGAAGACAGGGCTGCTTTTGGTTTAGATATAAATATTCCAAATTCGATAGGAAACCTTGCTCCAGTCCTTCCTTTGTTATACATAGGATTTCCTCAGCCAGTTCCTTTGTTGGGGCTGCCCGTAGTTTCCCATAGCTGATACCATCATGCAACTGGTTAAGAATCTCTGTCTTATATTGTGTCACATCTTGGACCACAATGGCTCCGCCCTTGTCCGCAAGTTTAATCACAATTTCCTTGTTCTATTTAAGTGACAGGAGAGCTTCACATTCCATTCTGGTAATGTTATGGTTGATGTATTTTTTGTCATTCAGTACTTTGGAGACATCCCTCAGGACCACGCTTTCATAGGCCATGATCCTATTAGTCATAGCGTGTGCCGAAGGGACAAAGATGGAAGGTATCCTCAATCCTGTCTGGGAAGCTATGTGAAATCCAGGAGATTGCCTGAAGAAATAGCATAGACGAATCTTCCTGAAGAACCGGTGGAGCTCTGCTTTGATAGTGAAGTGATTCGGATGTGCTGTAGGTATGAAGGATAGGCCCTTACTTAACACCTTAGACTCTTCCTCTTTCAAGACATAAGATGAAATGCTGACTAAGGGTTGTCTGGTATTCTTACCACCTGTAGACCCGGCGCCGGGTCTGTATCTCGCCGTGGTTCTCTGGCCAGAAACGCACCTGTTTCTGTGCTCTGCCGCGTCCCCTCTCCCAGTTCGCACTGAACTATGGCTGGCCCCGCTGGGGTCCTTGAGGCCAGTTGCTGCTCCGTCCCCTTGGTGGTCGCCATTGTCCCTCACCTAAAAAGGAGGAGGTCCTCGGGGGAGATACCAACCGTCCTGGTATCCGTATTCGGAACTCGTGCCTGGTTGTTCGTTTTCACTATCAGTGCTGTTGGAGCCAGATGACTCAGAAAATGTAGTGTATTGTCTACGGCCTCTGTAGCCCCCTCTTCGTCTATTAAAGAAACGCCCCTGATTGTCCTGTTTGAAATAATCCTCTTGGAGGTACGGGTAGGTGTTATTTTTGTCGTAGTAGCGAATGTCTTTGGATAGTTTATCCAATTTCTTGGTCTGAGTGTTAGTCTCAAAATCTTTTAGAGTTTTTTCTAAGCGCTCTAGAGCCTCCTTAGCGTTGCTCAAAGTGGAATCTCCCGAGATCTCCAATTTCAGGGCAGCAATTTCTCGCATGAGGAGCTGTACCTGTTCAGACGCTGTCTCCACCCCCAGCACCATCCAATGCCGGGAGCAATTATTAGCAACAAAGCTGAATTCTTCTTTAAATTTGGGTAGATCCACAAAAATTGCTGGTTCGTTCTTTACCTGCAGACCGATTGGGATTATGTTTGCCTGTAGATATTTCGTAAGTAAATGACCATGTAAGCGGGTGCGCACTAATTTCTTTTCAAGCCGTTCAAGGCGCGTAACCTTATCGTTTAGTGTAAAGTCAATAGTGGGAGTGGTGGTTGAAAGAAAATTTTTAGACGGGTCCTGTAACAATTGATTAATGTAATCTTCAGAATAGGACAAAGTTTCGCTCTCCGTCATGATCAAATTGGGAATAAATCAACAATATACCTCGCAGGCATGCACCTGCTCAGATGCAGTTACAAAAAACGGGGTAAACCCAATGAAGCCTCTGGGACCTGGGTAAAGAACAGTACAGTAGAGAAAAGGTCCCAGTGGAACAATTCTTAAGAACAAAAGTACGAAATTAAAACATATTATGCATTAATAAGCTGAAACACTATGGATGTATGTAACAATGTTATTTAATCACATTGTACATCTCTGAATGCTTGTAAATCAGCAATCGAATCAGCATAAATTACTCCAAAAGTAGTGCCAAAGCAGTGCCCCACAAGAGGGAGAAAGGAAAGGGAGAGGATACGGTGCATCAGGTGAGGTTGTAAAAGTGTAGAGGGAAAGTAGTGACATTGTAAACATCACATAATTATTTATAATGAAACACGGCTTTTAAGCCACAAATATAAATGATGAGCAATATACAGCCATGATCTGGAGTATTATATCACAGTGAAAAAGCACTGTTGATCCAGCTGGCAAATGACAATAACATAGTCGACGTTTCGACCCCCAATAAACAGTGTAGGCTCTTTTGGTCCTTACGACGGGGTCTTCCTCAGGACGAAAAAGGGGCAGCTGGGAAATTAAACAAGGGTCCTTAGTATCAAAGTACTGGACGTTCTATTTACAAATGCAACGGATTGAATCCAAAAACAAAATTACCATGGGCCACCCTGAACTGGATGGGACATTGTAGTTGGGCCTGTAGGCTCCAAAGGACAGAGGACGGAACGATGGCACCTGAAAAGCAAGGTGAGCACCATCAGATTTAATCCCTCGAGATACATTGTTCAAAAGAAACTAAAAATCCCGATCAATCAGACTTACTTAGGATATTAATGTGAGAATTATCCCTGTGAGACATTCATTACACCAGGGGATGTTGTCATGAAATTATTGGTTCAAGGGTACAGAGTCGTCCAAATTACGCTGTTCCCCAATCTGAGAAGTGAAGGAAAAGGGAGGACCAAAAATCAACCACCATACACACTACAACTAACTAATTCATGCAGCCAGCTTCCCTCGTAATGCCGTTTTCTAAGTAATCATTATGATTCCAATAATATTACAAAATAACCTAATCCACTTTCCATGGAGTCTTTCCTTTATGGCAACGCAATGCCTTGTCATCTTCTGACAAGCATCTAGCGTCTGTCACGACGTGTTGTGTGCGTGCAGCACATGAGCCACTGCTATTTATAGACAGCATCGGCAGTGCTCCAGTTCCCTGACAGGAGACGGATGCGTCTGACAAATTGCAGGTCAGTTCCATGTCCTGCACTGAGAACGAAGCCTTTCCTCCGTTTACAGCCATAATTTAACATACATTGACAGGCGGTATTTTGGGCTTACAGTAGCTCTTTTTCTTTATTCCCTAGATTGAGGATTGCACGCAAGTTGGGAACGTGCTCAACCCAATTAGGTAAACCTGCTTTTCATTACAGGCATAATCCTTTATAAAGCGGTCCTCTTTTTAACTTAGTTGTAGTGTGTATGGTGGTTGATTTTTGGTCCTCCCTTTTCCTTCACTTCTCAGATTGGGGAACAGCGTAATTTGGACGACTCTGTACCCTTGAACCCATCATTTCATGACAATTCCCCTGGTGTAATGGATGTCTCACAGGGATAATTCTCACATTAATATCCTAAGTGAGTCTGATTGATCGGGTTTTTTAGTTTCTTTTGAACAATGTATCTCGAGGGATTAAATCTGATGGTGCTCACCTTGCTTTTCAGGTGCCATCGTTCCGTTCTCTGTCCTTTGGAGCCTACAGGCCCAACTACAACGTACCATCCAGTTCAGGGTGGCCCATAGTAATTTTGTTTTTGGATTCAATCCGTTGCATTTGTAAATAGAACGTCCAGTACTTTGATACTAAGGACCCTTGTTTAATTTCCCAGGTGCCCCTTTTTCGTCCTGAGGAAGACCCCGTCGTAAGGACCAAAAGAGCCTACACTGTTTATTGGGGGTCGAAACGTCGACTGTGTTATTGTCATTTGCCAGCTGGATCAACAGTGCTTTTTCACTGTGATATAATACTCCAGATCATGGCAATATATTGCTCATCATTTATATTTGTGGCTTAAAAGCCGTGTTTCATTATAAATAATTATGTGATGTTTACAATGTCACTACTTTCCCTCTACACTTTTACAACCCTCACTTGATGCACCGTACCCTCTCCCTTTCCTTTCTCCCCTCTTGTGGGGCACTGTTTTGGCACTACTTTTGGAGTAATTTATGCTGATTCGATTGCTGATTTACAAGCATTCAGAGATGTACAATGTGATTAAATAACATTGTTACATACATCCATAGTGTTTCAGCTTATTAATGCATAATATGTTTTAATTTTGTACTTTTGTTCTTAAGAATTGTTCCACTGGGACCTTTTCTCTACTGTACTGTTCTTTACCCAGGTCCCAGAGGCTTCATTGGGTTTACCCCGTTTTTTGTAACTGAGAATTTAGATGGGCCGCAGGATGGGCTATTGGGTCTGCCTGGAGGGAGGTTACCGTCCGGGGGGGGGGGGGCAGCAGTGTGTCTTCAAAGGGGCTGTCTCCAGAGGAGTTGGAGGGCAGAGAGAGAAGCAGAGTGCATAAGTTGGAGCTTACGAAGCTCAGGCTGGGGAAGGAGGATAGGGAATTGGAGTAAGAGAAGCAGAAATTGGTCCTCGAAGAAAAGAGGATGCTCTTAGAGCATGAGAGAGGTTTGAAAGAACTGGATATAAAGGCAAGAGTGTGGCGCCTAGTTCCAATGGTGGCAGCTTGTTGCCAGTGCCTGGAGAAGGGAAGGTATACATCCCCAAGGAAGTGGTTAAAGATTTTGTAAAGAGTGAGGATATTGGTCAGTGGTTTAAAGCATATGAGGTAGCAATGAGGTCCCACAAAATCCCTGGGAGAGACTGGGAAGCAGGGTTGTGGAGCCGCTTCGTGACAGAGGGGAGGGAAACTTTGTTACCCTTACCAAGCGAGGAGCAAATGTCTTATGTCCACATGAAGGAAGCCTTGATCAAAAGGTATGGGTTGACCCCAGAACTCAACATGCAGAAGTTGAGGGTCTGTAAGAAGCTGGAGTCAAGCACTTGGGTGGAGTATGTGTCCTATTTTTCCAGAATACTGCATGGTTGGGTGAAGGGTAGCCAGGTAAATGATTTTCAGGGGCTCTTTGATTTGGTTGCATGGGAGCACTTGTCTGGTAGTTGTTTTCCAGAGCTATGCCAGCATTTGTTTGACAGTTAGCTGACTGACCCCAGGAAGCTTGCTGTGGAGGCGGACCGCTGGGTCAGTAGCAAGGTCCACAAAGGTCATGTGGGAGACTCCGCCAAAGGTGGGCAGCGTCCCCAGCAAAACAGTAGGGGGGACAAGGGTAAACAGAAGGAGTTCCAAAAAGGGCCCCAAAGTAGTTCCCAAGGGAACCAAGGGAAGGGTTCCCAGCCCCCCAGTGAGAAGAAGCCATGGGTTCCTGCAGGTAAGCCTGCCCAGAAGGACCCCCGCATGTTATGCTTATGGTCAAGTGGGTCACTTCATAGGGGATCCTAGGTGTCCCAAGAAGGCAACCACTGCACCCACAGGTGCACTGCCCCGTGAGTTGACTAGTGTAGCGTTGAGGGCGGAGTCGGGTTCCCAGGAAGGGTGGGAGTCAGCAGAGTTGACCTTTGTCTCACTAGGAGACAGTGAGATGGTCCTAAGAACCCACCTGCCCGCTAACACTAAGAAATAGGGGCAGTGGGTGACCATAAACGGCCATAGGGTGCAGGCTCTGAGTGACACTGGAGCCAGTGTGACAGCTGTCAGTTGTTGGCTAGTGTCTGAAGAACAGGTGGTCCCCAAGGTACTTTACCCAGTAGTTGCAGCAGACAACTCAGAGTGCCTCTGCAAAGTGGCACAGGTTCCCTTTGAGTGGGGAGGAGGGTCTCAGGTACCTTGAAAGTAATTGTGAGGCCAGCCATGCCTGTTGACTGTCTGCTAGGCAACGATCTGGAGAGTTCCCCTTGGGAGAAGGTGGAGCGTAAGTCTCATTTGGAGATGTTGGGTCTGCCTGAGTGGGTGCGTGTGACCACTCAGTCTATGGCAGCCGGTAAGGGCAGTCAAGAGGACCTGGAGCCTGAAAGAGTGGCCCAGGTGCCTGCCAGAAAGAGAAGAGGCAGGGGGCATGGGAAACTGGCCCCAAAGTTCCCACGGTCCAGGAGGAGGCAAACCTTGATGGGTATGCCCTGGAGCCTACAGGGGAGCAAGTGGCCGAACTGGGGGACCTGCCTGAGTTGACCCATTGGCAGCAGGAAGGACCCCCTCCAGGGAAGAATTCTGCAAGGAGCAGCAGGAATGCCCTTCTTTTGTTGGTTTGCGGCAGCAGGCTGCAAACCAAGCAGCAGGTGATCAGTTCGGGTCACACTGGATTTTCTGGGAGAATGGTCATCTGTATAGTGAGGCTAAGGTTGCTGAGCCTGGGTCAGCCCATGTGCTGGTGGTACCCTAGCGCTTCAGAGTCTTCCTACTGGGTCTGGCTCATGATGGCAGGGCATTTGGGGCAAGACAAGACCTTTGAAAGGCTTGTCACCCACTTTTACTGGCCCCACATTGTAGGTCTTGCCAGACTTGCCAGGCAAGTGGTAAGAGTGGGAGGAAGTGCAAGGCTCCTCTCCAACCTTTCCCTGTAGTCAGCCCCCGCTTTAGGAGGGTGGGAATTGAAATTGTGGGGCCTCTGGATCCCAAGACAGACATGGGCAACAGGTTAATCCTGGTCTTGGTGGATCATGCAACCCTGTACCCGAGGCCATCCCTCTCCGGACTGTGACTGCCTCCGTGGTGGGTCGGGCATTGATGGGGATCTTCTCCCGTGTGGGATTCCCCAGAGAGGTGGTGTCTGACCAGGGTACCAACATCATATCCAAGTATATGAAGTCCCTGTGGCCGGAGTGCTGTGTTACCTATAAGTTCACCACTCCTTACCACCCCCAAGGTAATGGACTGGTTGAGAGATTCAACCGGACCCTGAAGGGCATGATTATGGGTCTTGGTGAGCCCATGAGGCATAAGTGGGGCGTCCTCTTACCATGCCTGTTGTTTGCTTACAGGGAGGTACCACAGAAGTTCTTAGGGTTCAGTCCCTTTGAACTCCTGTATGGGCATCCTGTAAGAGAACCTCTGAGTTTGGTCAAAGAAGGCTGGGATAAAGCTCCCAGTAAACACCCCCAGGATGTATATAGCTCCATGCTGGCCTTCAGGAACCAGACTAAGTGCTTCAGGCAACTTGCTCAGGCAAATCTGGAAGCCATCCAGGAAGAGATGAAACGGTGGTATGATTACAATGCCACTCTGATTGAGTTTCAGCCTGGCCAGAAAGTGTGGGTCATGGCCCCAGGTGAGCCTTGTGCGCTCCAGGACAAGTGGACTGGGCCATTTGAGGTGGTGGAGCGCAAGAGTCAAGTCACCTATCTGGTGGACTTGCAGTCTCCAAGGAACCCTTTACGGGTCCTACATGTGAACCACCTTAAGCCCCACTTGGAGAGGTCCGAAGTGGGCATGCTCCTAGCGAGAGATGCTGGAATGGAGGAGGAGACTGAGCCTCTTCCTGACCTCCTGTCTGCTAAGGAACATGATGGGTCAGTGGACGGTGTAACCCTCTCCCCCACCCTGACTACTGAACAGCAGAGTGACTGCCGCCAACTGTTGGGACAGTTTGTTGCTCTGTTCTCCCTGACCCCTGGTGTCACTCAGTGGTGTGTCCATGATGTGGACACTGGGGACAGTCCTCCTGTGAAGCACAAAATTTACAGGGTGACTGACAGGGTCGAAGCTTGCAGCAAGGAGGAGGTCTCCAAGATGTTAGCTCTCGGGGTGATTGAGCCCAGTGGTCTTGGTCCCGAAGGCTGCCAAACCCGGTGCCACGCCAAAACTCTGGTTCTGTGTGGACTACCAAGGGCTCAATTCCATCACCAGGACTGACGCACACCCCATCCCCAGAGCTGATGAGCTCATAGATTGGTTGGGAACTCCCCAGTACCTTATTACTTTTGACTTAACGTCTGGGTACTAGCAGATTGCCTTAACTGATGGGGCCAAGGAAAGGTCTGCATATTCAACCCCAGAGGGGCACTACCAATTCCGGGTGATGCCCTTTGGATTGAAGAATGCCCCTGCCAGCTTTCAGAGGTTGGTCAACCAGGTGTTGGCTGGGCTGGATGATTTCAGTGCTGCCTACCTGGATGACATTGCAGTGTTCAGTGCCACTTGGGAGGAGCATCTGCACCACCTCTGGGAAGTGTTGAAGGCCCTGCAGAGGGCAGGCCTAACGGTCAAGGACAGCAAGTGCCAGATCGGGCAGGGATCAGTGGTGTACTTAGGATACCAGGTAGGAAGCGGACAGGTGACGCCCATACAGCCTAAGATTGACACCATTCTGGCTTGAGAACCCCCCAAGACCCAGACAGAGGTGAGAGCCTTTTTAGGCCTCGCCGGATATTACAGGAGATTTGTCAAAGGGTATGACACCATTGTTGCCCCCTTGACTGAGCTGACTTCCAGGAAGCAGCCCAGGAAGGTGACCTGGACTGACGCCTGTCAGAAAGTTTTGATGCCCTGAAATCTGCCATGTGCACGGCGCCCGTGCTCAAGGCGCCCAGCTTCTAAAAGGAATTCGTGGTGCAGACAGATGCTTCAGAGCATGGTGTGGGGGCTGTGCTCTCACAACTAAATGAGACTGTTAGACCCGGGGTTCAAATCCCCTACCTCTGCCACCCAGATGCTAGAACCAGGGTTCAAATCCCCTGGTTGGCTGAGGTAGGTACCCGCGTCCAACGTCAGGGTAAGGAAGGTCACCTTCTGAGATAGCCCCGCTCACTCCCTCGGTAGCTTGGCACGAGCAGCCAGGCTTATCTTCAAGGCAAATGTGTAAAGTATTTGCAATCACGCTCACAGCAACCCAATGATGACACACAAATAGACTCCACATGAGTTTTATAAAACGAGTATACATTTTATATAAAAAGATATACGATCAGACCACACGATATAAATCCAACATATGCGTATTTGTAATATTCCTCCTGGCCGGTTGTTAGGCCAGCCAGCCAGCCCTTATCAGTTCTGGTGATATTAATGAGCACTTCTAAACATTTTACGCTAATCCTAACACCCTGTTATGCAGATCGTAATGCTAGAATCAGGTACTGCTGCAATGTAAAAATAATGCACTGCGTACGCAACAATCAGGCACTTTGCGATGTAAACATAATGCAATGCGTAGCACAACCACCAGGTACGTCGTTATACACATGTAAGGCAATGCGCAATACACTAATCAGGTAGTCCGTTATGCAGGAATAATGCAATGCTTCATACGCTAATCAGGTAGTTCGTTATGCAGAAACAATGCAATGCGTCATACGACAATCAGGTAGTTCGTTATGCAGAAACAGTGCAATGCGTCATACACTAATCAGGTAGTTCGTTATGCAGAACCAGTGCAATGCGTAATACACTAATCAAGTACTTCGTTATGCAGAAATGATGCAATGTGTAGTACGACAGTCAGGTACTCCGTTATGCAGTAATGGACTAATGCGTAATACACTCCGGCACCGATCACTGTGCTGTAGGCGGTCTCTCCGCCTCTCCTTCTGACTTGCAGTCAGACTCTCAACAGTTGCCCCCAACACAGGTATGATGTAACCAAAAATTGCAGCTCCGCACTCCGGCCCCCAGTACTGCCACTCCCTTGGCAATACGGGCCGCGATACGAGCCGAAGCAGAGGCTTGCGCTGCCGGAACGAGAGAGAGGCCGAGAGCGTCTCCCTCCGAGCCCGCACCCTGCCCCAGGAGTCGACACACGTTACCTGGGGGGCGCAAACTCACTCTCCTCTCCTCATCCAGCAGCTGGGCCTCCAATGCAATCTTTGTCCCTTGGCAACATCGGGCTCGGGCCGGCGGCTCAGCTCCTCCGGGGCTGCCGGTCCGGGCCGCTACATTTACGAAGATCGCAGGCTGCCCCAGGGCACACGCACACAGCGCCGCTGAGTATTCCTACTTCGAGTGCATGATCACTGGGCACTCCACACGCAGGTCTCAGGCTGCACGAAGATCATGCGCGCAGCGCCGTTGAGACTCACTTTAACTCCGGTGCACACGATGACAAGGCAAATCCTCACGAATGTCTCACGGTGCCCCACGCACCTGCACACAGCGTCAATGAGACTCACTTGGATTCCGGTACACACGATAACAAGGCCAATCCTCACGAAGGTCTCATAGTGCCCAACGCACACGCACACAGCGGCGATGAGACTCACTTGGATTCCGGTGCACATCATACTGGACAATCCGCACAACAGGTTCAGGCTGCACGAAGCACCCGTACACATCGTCGCTGATCCTTGCTTGGACTCCAGGTGCCCACGATCACAGGGCACGCCTTACGAGGGTCTCAGGCTGCAACAAGCACGCACACACAGTGCCGCTGAGACTCTCATGGGAACTTTTGTGTTCCTGTGTTTCCGCAACAGGGAGCCAGCTTACCTCGGGCCCTTGGGGATAAGTTACTTCAGGACACAGCACACAGCAAAGTCCTTCAAGCAGGGGGACACAGCACACAGCAAAGTCCCTTTAGCCTTTCCTTGGTTAAAACAGCAAACTGCAGGCCAGCCCCAGAACACACAGCAAGGGTTAGTCCTATCCTTCAGTCTATTCAGTTGTTTCTTCCTTGGCAAGGTCCTCTTGACCACGAAGTAGCTCCAGTCTTGTTCACACTTGATCAAGCCATTCTCCAAAGTTCAGGGGCTTCAGCTCTCATAGTTATACCCCTCAATGGCTTTGAAGTCTTTGTATTCAGGGGGCACTAACCCCTGTTCAAACTAGTTCTGGGTGCCTCCCTGCCAGTGACACCTTTATCCTTTGATTAGTGGGGGTCTGGATTCTCAATCACTCAGCAGGAGATGGGACAATTGTTTTATAGCAGCAACTCAGGCCTCTTCACCTCTAGGGGCTACTCCTCTCCCTACACTCCAAAAGCAGGTCAGCCTGTTGCTGCCTCACCTCCTCCCCTGGGTCAAGACATTTCCCAGATCCTATCACTTTCAAATCCAGACAGTCAATCCACAACCAGGCAGAGACACACAGAGATGTTAGAGCACAAAAACTCAGCCACTTCTAAAAGAGTGGCTTCTGAACACACAATGCAAAATCCACCTGAATAAAAAGATGTGTTATTACATTGTGAGTTCAGGCATACTAAACTTCACCTTTCCATCTTAAGCCTTTGGGAAGATAGGCTGGAAAACATATTTACACAGCCTCCCCATTCTGTCCTATGGGCAAGATGGCCTTTCAACAGTGAAAAACTAAATGGAGATTATTTCACTGTCAGGAAATGGTACACACCTTAGTACATGTCCTACCTTTCACATGCACTGCACCCTGCCCAGGGGTACCCTAGACCTACCATAGGGCTGTCTGATATGCATAGAAAGGGAAGGGTAAGGTCTGGCAAGTGAGTGCACTTGTCAGACAACATGGCAGTTTAACAAACTGCGCGCAGGCCCTGCAATGGCAGGCCTGAGTTCCCTTTATAAAGCTACTTGTGTGGGTGGCACAAATAGTGCTGCAGGCCCACTAGTAGCATTTGCATTACCAGCCCTGGCACACATAGTGCACTCTACTAGGGACTTTACTAGTAAGGCAAACATACCAATCATGGACAACTAATTTCCATTACACTTTACACAGGGAGCACTTGCACTTTGACACTGTTTAGCAGTGGCAAAGTGTCCAAAGCATCTAAGTTGGCAACATAACGTCAGAAAAAAGGTCTAGGGGGAAAGCAAAAAGTTTAGGGAACCTCAGCCAAAAAGGGCCAAGTCCTACAGAGACCAACCTGTAGCCTTTATTAGTAGGGGGTTACTTCCACGGGAACAGAGGTGGAGTGCGATTGAGCGTGAGGCTTTTGCTGTGGTCTGGGTGCTGAAGAAGCTGAGTCCCTACTTGTTTGGGACTCACTTTGGGGTTCAGACCGACCACAGGCCCCTCAGATAGTTGATGCAGATGAGGGGTGAGAACCCAAAGTTGTTGAGGTGGTCCATTTCCCTACAGGGGATGGACTTCACGGTGGAACATCGCCCTGGTACAGAACACGCCAATGCTGATGGTCTGTCCAGATTTTTCACCTTAGTGAAGAGAACTTCCAAGAGGCTGGGTAGTTCTCCCTACATTTCAGCTGGAGGGGACACGTTTTAGACCTGGCATCATTGGTGTGGGTTTCCCCTGTATTTTTGCCTTTGCCTCCTGTGTTTTCACTGTGCGTTGGACTTGGTTTTTGCTGGTCTAGATGATTTTGGCACTTTGGCACTGCTGTTCAGTGCCAAAGTGCAAGTGCTCCCTCTATAAATTGTTAATATGGATTGGTGATTCTATGACTGGCATATTTGATTTACTAGTCAGTCCCTAGTACAGTGCACTGTGTGTGTGCCCAGGGCCTGTAAATCAAATGCTACTAGAGGGCCTGCAGCACTGATTGTGCCACCCACATAAGCAGCCGGTAAATGTAACTCAGACCTGCCAGTGCAGTGTCTGTGCGCAGTTTGGTACTGCCATGTAGACCTGGCAAGTGCATACACTTGCCAGGCCCTAACCTCCCCTTTTCTTACATGTGAGTCACCCCTAAGGTAGGCCCAGGGTACCCCTGTGGGCAGGGTGCAGTGTATGGGAAAGGTAGGACATGTCCTGATGTGTGTGGCATGTTCTGAAATACTACTAATTTCGTTTTTCACTATTGAAAGGCTATCTGTCCCATAGGATAGAATGGGAGTTTATTTATAGCATCTTATACATATAACTTTTCATTGGGACAAGATAGGAAGAGAAAGTTTAGTATGCCTGAACTCTGAATATAAAGATGCATCTTTTAGTGAGGATGATTTTTACATTCTGTGTTTTACTTTTAGAAAGTAGGTATTTTCTTGCTTAGCCATCCTGTGTACCTCTGCTAGGTTTGTGTATTGGCCATCTGGCTTTGGAGTGACAGGGGTTGGGGATGTGCATTCTGTTCAGACAGCCTCTTGGGAGGGAGGGAGGTGTGTCCTGCCTTTATAGGGTGAGTCAGGGCTGGGCTGATTAGACCTGGGCTGCATTCATAGTAGGGGAGGAGATTTCTTTCACACCTGAATTGGCCTGGTCTCCCTTGGACAATGCTGTCTCCACCTCCTGCCAGGAAGCTGCACCAGAGAGGACAGAGCTGGTTTTGGCTGGGCAAAGAGCTTCTCTGCCACCAGAGAACAAAGGAGTGTGTGCTGTAAAAAGTGGGGCCCAGACCCCAGACTTTTAGATTACTTCTAGGATTCAAGAGGAACCTTTGCCAAGGAGAAGAGCTGGAGAAACTGAGGAGAAGTACTGCCCCTTTGCTGTGAGCTGTCTGGGGTTGGCTTGCAGTGGTTGCTTCTGCCAAGGAAAGGACAAGGACTTTGCTGTGTGCTGTGTCCCCTGCTTGAGGAAGATCTCCAAGGGCTTGAAGTTGAGCTTGCCTCCTGTTTTGAAGTCTCAGGGATACAAGGACTTCACCCCCAGCTCCCCTGAACTTCCTTGCTGGGAGTTCTGACCTGCCAAGAGGTGCCTGTCACAGTTCTGGGCCTCTGGAGGTTGTTCTTGATGTTGGGAGCTGGAACAGCAACGCAACTAAGAGAAGAGCGACGTATCCGTACCTGTTTCCAACGCATCACCGAAGAAATCGACACAGCACCTAACATTGTCTCGAGAAATCACAGCAAGCCGCATCTAGTGCACCGATCTCTGAAATCCGAGTTCACCGCACCAATACTCGACGCAGCCCCTGCTGTGCGGCTGCAAGACCCAAAGCATCGTGGGACCGTGGCTGAAGAAATCAACGCACTGCCGTTGCCGCCGCTGCATCAAGACTCAATGCATCCCTGATCCTCATGCATCGCACCAGGGCACCAGGTCTACATCAACGCTGGGGTCGCACTAAGAAACCGACGCATCACCTCCCCACATAGTAAGAAACAGACGCATCACCTCCCCACACTGTAAGGAACTGACACATCACCTCCCCTGCGTGGCAGTAAGGAACCGACGCATCACCTCCCCTG
Organism: Calotriton arnoldi; assembly: GCA_963921515.1. NCBI lineage: Eukaryota > Metazoa > Chordata > Amphibia > Caudata > Salamandridae > Calotriton > Calotriton arnoldi. The sequence continues at coordinate 317,655 of CAWUFW010013925.1, forward strand.
GAGTAAGGAACCGACCCATCACCTTCCCTGCGCTTAAGGAACCGACACATCACCTTCCCTGCGGCTGTTTTTGTTTATGATTTTGACGCATCCAAGGTACTTTTTGTTGAAAGTGTCGCATCTATAGTTTGGTATGGACAGAACTGTTTCTACCTTTTAAAAGTCATATTTGTATTACTGTATTGTGGATTTTTGTCATTTTGGTCTTGTTTGGTTTAGATAAAGATAACTTATTTTTCTAAACTGGTGTGGTGTCCATTTGTAGTGTTCTTACTGTAAGACTGTATGTGTGCACAAATGCCTTACCCACTGCCTCTGAGATAAGCCTGTCTGCTCGTGCTAAGCTACCAAGGGGATGAGCAGGGGTTATTTTAGAAGTGTATTCCCCTTACCCTGACTAGGAAGAAGGGTCCCTACTTGGACAACTGTGCAAACCATTGCCAACTAGAGACCCGCATTTCTAACAGACCTCAAGTACCTGTGTATCTGGTATTTGATCTGCGCACAGTGTGGGTGGGCACTGAGACATATTTAGATGGACAGAAGCAACATTCTGCAAGACCCAAAGCATTGTGGGACACCCTACCCCATGTCCCTGGTTGTTACTTACCCTGTTGCTGACGAGCCGGTCATAGTCAGCACTATCTTGTCCCTCGACTCCAACCACCGACTCCTCACAGATGACTGTAGACACCTGTTATTCCAAGGCATCTAGCTCCTCCTGTAGCGCTGGACTCCCACCTCCGGTCTGCAGTGCTGCCTGTTGATTGTTGGCCAGTTTCTGCTTAGTATTGCGCTTGGCATCATGCCAGCGCTGTTAGAAATGGGATTTCTGGTTGGCTAGGGCTTGCGCCTAAGCCAGTCAGAAACCACCACCCTAGTCAGGGCAAGGGAGTTGCACGCTGAAGATAACCCCTGCTCACCGCCTTGGTAGCTTGGCACGAGCAGTCAGGCTTATCCCAGAGGCAATGTGTAAAGCGTTTGCACAACACACACACAGCAGCAACACACTAGGCACCCTACAAAAGAAACTCCACACAAGGTTATTAAAAAAAATAGCCTTTGTATTATCCAAAACACATTAGAATCATAATCATACATATACACTTTGCCAACTGGCACCAGGTAGAAATTCACAGGGGATTATGTACATGACAGGGCCAATCGGGCCACTGTCAGAACCATCACAAAGTGCAAGTAGCAAATGTAGAACACAACCAGTAACTACTAGCAAAATACTGTACTCAGCATTAGTATTAGCAACATAAACGCATTATGTCTGCATCACATTAGGCATAAAACACATTATGCATAAACATCCTAGGCATAAACACATTATGCAATAGGCATCACATTAGGCATAAAACACATTACTGAAGTGCACCTTAGTAACACTCCCCAGGTGCATACATCACCTTGGGCATAACTGCATTATGCCTTCCTTTTAGGGCCTTGCGCCCTACCGGTACACAATAATGGCCCCAGGCCAACTGGCCTTCTGTGGGGCTCCAATGCCCTTTGTCCCAAATGTCAGGGCTCCTAGCTGCAGGGCCTTCCACTGGCCCTCTGGCTGCCTTGGCAGCGAAAACACTGTGCGCAATGCGCTGGGGGCTTGGGGTGCATCTCACCCCTTCCTCGCTCTCAAAATGAACATGCCCCCTCGGTGCAGCTGCCCGCGCTCTCGCGGTGCAGCTGAGACAGCCAACAAGCACTGGCACCAACTGTGCCTTGGAATCCCCACTCCGGAACTTCTAACTACCAAATGGCCTCCACGTGGCAGCTGCCCGCGCTTCTGTGGTGCAGCTGTTGAATCACCTTTGGCACTGCCCTGCCTCCTGAGCCCCCGTTACCGGGCTCCTCCTGGCGCCCCCCCACGGCATCAAAAGAAAAGGCTCACTGGTTGCCCCACTCACCGGGGCTCTGCTTGACTCCTCCGGTCTTCCTCTTTGGGCACTAGCACCGGGGCCTTCTCCTCTCCTCGCGTCGGCTCCGCTCACGGAGGGAGGGGCTGCAGGAATCAGTCAAGTGGAGCCCGCGAGGCTCAGGTCCCTCTCTCTGGCGTCGGGGCAATCTGGGAAGCTCTGTCCTCCTCTGGCCGGCGTGCGGGGCTCTCCACGGTGCATGTGAGCCCTGCCCACGCTCAGGGACGAGACGTCTGACTTCCTCCTCGGCTGTGTGAGGCTCTGCCCACAACCAGGCAGCACTTGCCTGGCTTCCGGGTCGCTTTGCGGTGGCAGCTCTCTCCTCACCAAAGTGCGGGGTAGGCTCCCACCTTTAGGTAAAACACTAATGCAGGGTGGGCTCCCGCTCCCATAAGCAGCGGCAGTGCGGGGTGGGCTCCCGCTCTGCTGCAGAAGTACCCACAATGCGGGGTAGGATCCTGCTTTGCTCCCAACAGCACGCAAATGCGGGGTGGGCTCCCGCTATCCTCTTTGGAACACCACAGTGCGGGGTGGGCTCCCGCTTCCAAAGGAGCGCACAATGCGGGGTAGGCTCCCGCCTTTAAATAAACACAAGTGTGGGGTGGGCTCCCGCTCCACCTCGAAGCACGGGGAATCACCATGCCGGGTTTCCCTCCAGACAGGTTGCAGCCTCGCGCTGCAGGGCACCAGCCCTTCCCCTGTCCTGGGAGAGAGATATTGCGCTCTCAAGGCGCTCAGTCCAAAGTTTCAGGGGCACAAGGCTGGGCCCAGGCAGGCCAGCTCACAGGGCCCTCCAGCAGGGAGGCAGTCCCTCGTGGCAGTTCCTCCTGGAGCCCAGCATCAGCGAGTCCCCAAGTAGCACAAGGAAGCACACAGACATGGGGTCACAGCCCCAGTACTTATACAGCATTTTCCTTTGTTCTGCCCTTGGCACAGGGCTTTGGGAACCAGTCTCAACTGGTTCTGGGGGGTAGTGGAGCACTTTGTTTACCAGGCTCCTCTTTCTCTTTGTCAGGTGGGGGCTCGGTCATCAGACACACCACAGGGGGCAGAGCCAGCATTCACCCATGCAGGCACAGACCTATCAGGGTCAGCGGACTACTCCTCCCACTACTCCAAATGAAGATCTCCTATTCAGCCTAGTGCTGACTCACCCTGCCCTCCCTGGAGCCACACACACCTCACCAGCCCCTGTCACACCAGAGCCAGACATGCAATACACATCAAGCAGGCAGACACATAGCACACAGAAATGCCAACTTCTAAAAGTGGCATTTCTAAAATAGTGATAATAAATCTGCGCACACCATTGCGTAGCATTTATTATCACTATTCCAAACATACCAAACTTGACCACGCTGCTCCTCTCATATCAGGAATTACCACTGAAACACTTATCAGGGAATCCCCAGTGCATTCCTATGGGAGGGCAGCCTCACAGCAGTGAGAAACCAAAATGGCTGTTTGTCACTACCAGGACATGTCACACACTTAAGGTACATGTCCTACCTTCTACCTACAATGCACCCAGCCCAAAGGGCTAGCTAGGGCCTACCTTAGGGGTGACTGACATGCAGTAAAACGGGGGGTCACAGACGTGCACACACTTTGGGTGCCACGTCACAGCGGCAGTAACACTGCACGCACAGGTCCTTTGATGGTAGAGGCCTGAGACAGGTTTGAAAGGCTACTTTGGTGGGTGACGCAATCAGCGCTGCAAGCCCACCAGTAGCATTTAATTTACTGGCCCTGGGTATCTGAGATACCACTTTGCAAGGAACTGACAGGTAAATTAAATATGCCAAACAGGTGTAGACCAATCTTACCATGTTTACCACAGAGAGCACACACACTTTACACTGGACAGCAGTGCTAAAGTGCCCAGAGTCCTAAAACCACCAACACCATGTCAAAAAAAAGGCTAGGAGGAAGGCAAAAAGTTCAGGGATGACCCTGCAAAAAGGGACAAGTCCAACAAGCGCTTCTTACAGTCGGTCACTGTCCTCACCTTGCTCACAATGGACTGCCAAATGTCATTTTTGGTCCCCAATAACACCTTGGAGCTGACGAAGAGCTGGTGTTGATTCTCAGTCACCTCCGCAATCAGGATCTCATTTTCCTCTTGACTGACTCTTATTTTCCTCTTTCTCTACCCCTGAGACTCTGGCTGGTCATCCTGGCAGTTAGGGGGGGTTAGGGGAATTGTTGTCTGCTGCTGAACTGGGTCCAGGCTGCTCCATTTTACTTTCAGGTATCTATTTTTCTTTTGCGGGCTTTTTGTTGTTTTTTTTTCTGAGAAGCGTAAAGAATAGTGATGTGCGGCTGACTAACGTGAGTTTTATGTCCGCTAATTGGGCTGCCGTCACTTTTTCCACGTTAGTGTCAATATTTTTATCGCCGTGACGCTAGTGTTTGCAGCAACAATCGCTGCCACGAGCTGATCCTAACGCCATGTACCAATGTATTTTTAACTTTGCTTAGCGGCAATTCATGTAAATATACCCCATAGTGTACTACTGTTTCACAACCTCATAGAAAGGCTTAAGGCATTTTTGTTAAGTGAATAAAGTAAGTGGTTTTGTAGGATTTTATATTTTAAAGAAAAGATACGGAGTACTTAAGTACTACCTAGAAAGTACCGCAGTGCTCAAACTTTTTTTAAAAATAGGATACATTTGTAAAATAATTAAATAAACACCCTACTACACCATATTTCACAAATATGATGCTCTATAGTGTATTTATTTTAAAAGGTTACAGAGTACCGTGATACTACCTAGAAAGTACCATGAAAGAACAAAAACAAAATTGTAGGAAAAAATAAAAATACACGGTACTAACTGTATTTCACAGTTATGGTGTACAATAGTGTATTTTTCATCTTTCTGTAAATACTGTGGTACTATCTAGGTAGTAGTGAGGTACTACGTAAACTTTAATAAAAAAATAAAATTTGTTTTCCCTACATTTACAGACTTTCCTAAAATGGTTCTTTTCTTCCTATTCCTTTATCATACAGTAGTACACTATATTTCTACTTATAAGCCAGAATGCACATTAAGTGGTGTTTAAACCACTTGGCTTCTTTTTACTTATGCAAAGGCAGTCATCATCCATTATATACTGCTTTGTCATCGGCATGTACTGTGCTGGTTCACTGACACAACATCAATGTCAAAAATATTGATGTAAAAAATAGAGATGAAAAAATATAGACTACAAAGAAATCGACTCCCAATACTTACTCATTTTAATATGTTATTTTCTGTATTGCTGGCCTTTTGTATTCTCTGTTATTATTCAATAAAGCTTTTTAAACATAAAAAAAGAAATTAGCATTTAAAAAACCGTCGAAATTCACTGAAAAAACCACAGGTTTCAGGGACGTTATAGTTAGTTGGACATTTCACTCGTACAAAACCAGAGAAATTCGGCCATTATAGTTAGTTGAGGTAACTATATTTCGTGCCCCCGCAATGCACTGCTGATGACGTCACATATTACATCACTCATGACATGGTCAGTGACATCACTGATGACATCTCAAATGACATCACTGATGACATCACTGATGACATCATCCAGTGACTGAGTGTTTCTAAAAAGTTTAAATATGTTTTGTATATATATATATATATATATATATATATATATATATATATATATATATATATATATATATATGCGCCAAGGTGTATTGAAGAATGAGTGGGTGTATGAGTGTCTGTATGGATGATTTAGTAGGTGCATGACTGACTGTATAAGTGAGTGATTAAACGTGTCTTACTGAATGCATGGGTTAGTGACTAAACTGCGTGAGTGGGTGATTCACTGGGTGTATGGGTTCAAGAGTATGTCTGTGAAGGGCTGTATGGATGGGTGAGTGTGTATATGGGTGTGTTGGTGAGTGTGTAGATGTCTCAGTGGTACATGAGTAACTACATATGTGAAAGGCAGTATATGTGAGTGTTAGACTATATAAATGACTATATGTGAGAGTGAGTGATTGTGAGAGTGGCTGTATGGATGAGTGTGTGCTTGTGTCAGTGATTGTATAAGAGAGTAAGTATGTGTTAGTATCTGTATGAATAAGTGAGGTGGTGAGTGAATAATTGTGTATGTGAGTAAATGGGAGTGTGATTGATTCTTTGCATGACTGACTGTGTGTGAGTAACTCTATGGGTGAGTGGTGGTGTGTGAGTGTCTGTATAGGTGTATGAGTGCATATGATAGTGCTGTATTGATGAGTGGCTGCATGTATGAGTGACTGTATGGGTGAATGAGTAGATGTGTGTGTAGACCTAGGAATCAGTGAGTGGGCATGTAGTAACTGGTATTGGTGTGTCTTTGGTTTCGAAAATGGTAGTCTGTATTTTAGAGTGGGTGTATCAAAGTTTATATTAGGGTGTGAGGAGGTGCATCAGATTATCAAGTGGATGATGTCATCAGTGATGTCATTTGAGATGTTATCACTGATGTCATCAGTGATGTCACTGACCATGTCATGAGTGATGTAATATGTGATGTCATCAGCAGTGCATTGCGGGGGTGCGAGCTATAGTTACCTCAACAAACTATAACGGCCGAATTTCTCTGGTTTTATACGAGTGAAATGTCCAACTAACTATAACGTCCCTAAAACCTGTGGTTTTTTCAGTGAATTTCTACGGTTTTTTAAATGCTAATTTCTTTTTTTGTTTAAAAAGCTTTATTGAATAATAACAGAGAATACAAAAGGCCAGCAATACAGAAAATAACATATTAAAATGAGTACAAAACGATAAAATGGCTAGCAGGAGAAGAGAAAAAGAAAGCTGTTTAAGTTTTATAAGGAAGTAAGGGGGAGAGGGGAGGAGGGGAGAGGGTGGTGAAAGGGGAGGAAAGGGGCAACTTTTACAAATTGATCAAATATAATATTGCATATCTACAAAGGAATGTGAACAAGAATTATAATACGATTAATATAAAACAAGAAGCCAACAAGGGTTAGAAGAAAAGAACAGAGAAATCAATGTTTAAGGAGGCTTAAAATTTTCCGCATTTAAACGAGAATCATTTGCTAATGCTAGTTTGTCTAAATAAGTAGTGAGTGGCAGCCAGAAGAGCTCCCTATTAACCATTGGTTTGCAAGAGGAGGCAAAAGCAATGTCAAGTCTGTGAAAATGGCAGAGACTATTCCACCAGTGTTGGACAGAGATCTTTGTAAGAGTTTTCCAATTAAGAGTTATGTGCTGAAAAGCTAAAGCTAACATAAGGTCAAAAAGACCATGTGTATGAGTGGGAAGATCTAAGGAGTCAGATAAACTCCTATCGAAAAGAAGAGGAATAGAATAAGGAATGAGAATGTGAACTAAGCGAGACATATAGGACCATATTTTCCCCCAGAAGAGAGATACTGAAGGGCAAAGAAAAAGAAGGTGTATGAAATCAGCATTAGAAGAGCCACAAGTCCAGCAGTTTGTATCAGTAGAGTGGGTAAACCTAGCTATAGAAATAGGAGTAAAGTAGAGTCTATGGTGAAGGAAAAACATAGATTGAGTAAGAGAGGCAGAGCGAGAAATTTTGAGAGAGCGGGACCAGATTTTGTCCCAAAAAATGATAGTCCATTCACATCCCAGGTCAGATTCCCATGTACAATTTAGTTTTGGTACGATCAGGATTAGGAGCTAAGGAGAATTTATAGATGAGAGAAGCTTTGGGTAAAGAGAGGAGAATCTTAAGAAGAGGATTATGGTCAGAGAGAGGAGGGAGAGAGGGAAGAGAGTAGAAGGTATCAAGAATAACAGCCATTAGGATAGAGATTTTCTGGAGGAAGGAACGGGGACAATGGAAAGTAGCTTGAAATTGAGGGAATGAGCACGGAGACAGGCCATCAAATAAGTTCTTAACCCAAACTATCCCCCTTGATCTCCAGGATTTCCAAAAGATGGGTCTATTATTAATAGTAATAAGGGAGTTGTGCCAAATTGAGGATTCTAAAAAGGATTCTCTAGAAACAAATTTTGGTTGGGTCAAAGGTTTCAGCAGGGAACAAGTATGTTTAAACAAGGGGAGAGAAGTATGAGGAGTTTTAACAGAGAAGGCCAGAACTTCCTTTAAAGAGAAGGGTAATAACAGTGCTTGTTCAATGGAAAACCACAGGGGGGTAAAAGGGGAAGGCTCGGAAAGCCATTTCGAAGCTTGACGGAGACAAAAGGATTTATGATAAGTGCGTAAATCAGGGAAATTCACACCCCCATTAGATTTTGGCTTGCGAAGCGAGGATAAGGAAATCCTGGCTTTTTCGTTTTTCCAAAGAAACTTAGAAAGACAAGAATCAATCTTTTTAAAATAGCAGGCAGGAATATGAACAGGAAGCATGGAAAGAGCATAAATCAATATAGGGGTGATCATCCTCTTAATTGAGTTTACCCGACCCCACCATGAAAGGAAGAGAGGATTCCAGGAGGAAAATAATTTGTCAATCCGAGATAGGACCTCAATCATATTTAATTTAACAGAAGAGGCGATGGAATTGGAGAACCACATACCTAAATATTTGATTTTGGAATTATTCCATGCAAAACCGGTGGAAGAGAAGGAATGTGGAAGACAATATTTTGTAAGAGGAAGAATTTCTGTTTTATCTGAATTTATTTTATAGCCCGAAACAAGGGAGAAGGAAGTGAATTCATGTAATAAAGGAGGGATAGAGGTTTCAGGATCGGAAATGAAAAGAAGGATGTCATCCGCATAAGTGGAGAGTTTTAAATATTGTTCATCAGAGGAAAAACCGGATATAGAATCATTATTGCAAATTGAGGATAGGAAGGGTTCGACAGCTAAGATAAAAAGAAGAGGGGAGAGAGGACAGCCCTGGCGGACACCACGTTGAAGGGAAACGTAAGAAGAAAGAGAACCATTGACTAATACTGAAGCTCTGGGGGCAGAATATAATAAAGAGATAGGTGAATTCAACTTGGGACCAAAACCATGCCATTTCAAGGATGCAAATAAAAAGGACCAATCAACCCTATCAAATGCTTTTTCAGCATCGACAGAAATGGCCGCCAAGGATGTGGAAAGGGAAGGGATTTTGTTCAAAACGTTAAGAAAAAGACGAGAAGTATCCGAAGTCAATCTCCCCTTGACTAAGCCACTTTGCTCTTTACCCACCAAATGAGACATGAGAGGATCAAGTCGTAAAGCAAGTACTTTGGCAAACAATTTGTAGTCTACATTAACCAGGGAGATCGGCCGATAATTTTTACAAAACATAGGACCCCGGCCTTCCTTGTGTATTAGACAAATCGTGGCCTCCTGAAAAGTGCCTTCTGTCTTACCGGAGAGAAAATATGAATGAAAAAGAGATAAGAGTTTAGGGAGTAATAGGTTAAAAAATGTAAATAAAATTCAACTGAAAAACCATCTGGACCGGGGGTCTTCCCTTTCTTTAAAACATTTAAAGCAGTAGATAATTCATTAAGGGATAAATCTATATCAAGATCAGAAAGATTAAGGTGATCATTAGATGGGGTTGGGAGTTTATCGAGATAAGATTGGATGAGGGAGGTGGACGGGGGAGATTCTGGAGTATAGAGGTCTTTGTAAAATAGCATAAATTCATTACGAATGTCCTGATCTTTATGAATGGGAGTACCTTCTGAGGAGTAGATAGTATCGATGAGAGTACGGTCTTTACGGGATTTGAGATAATTTGCTAAAAGCTTACCCACTTATTACGTCCACCGTAGTATCGAGCACTGCTTCAAAGAAGGATGGAATCAGTCGTGGATTTGTTAAAGGCTAATTTAGCACAGATAAGAGCTGGTAAGACTGAATCCGCCGGGGAGGTATAGAATTTGTGTTGTAGGGCTTTAATGTGTGATAGGGTAGCTTTTTGTTGTTGAAGAAAACGTTTCTTTTTTTTTAGACAAAGTCTATAATAAAACCTCTCGCTGTAGCCTTAAAGGAATCCCATAATATATGGGGAGGGGAGTTGGGAACACTGTTTTGGTCGAAGAATTCATTAGCGAAAGTAATGAAAGAGGAAGAGAAAAGCGGGTCAAGTAGGAGAGAGTTATTAAAATGCCAACGGGAGGACTTGGGACATGGAGGGAGCAGATCAAGATCGGCTATAATTGGGGCATGGTCAGAAATAACAATAGGCTCAATAGAAGAGGATAGTAGGTTTTGAGATAGAGATTGAGAAAGAAAAATATAGTCTAAACGGGAGAGAGAATTATGAGGGGAAGACAAGAAAGAAAAGTCAAGACCTTCGGGGTGAGAGAGTCTCCAGGCATCCACTAAGTGTGTTTGGGAGATAGTGTCTAGAAAGTGTTTGTGTGTTTTACTAGGAATAAAGCGAACCTGAGATTGGCGGTCAAGAAAGGGATCAACGACTTGATTGCAGTCACCTCCTAGTATAAAGAAATCATCTCTAAACTGAATACATTTCTGTGTAACCAGAGGCCAAAAGGAACAGTCAGGTTGGGTAGGACCATAAACATTGAATACAGTCAAAGGAATGTTATTAATTAACACCTTCGCTAACAACCATCTTCCTTCTGTATCAGTCTCTTGCGAAACAACTTTACAATTTAGCCGCTTGTGGCATAAAATAATAACACCATTTTTCTTATTGGAAGTAGGGAGACTAAAACTGAACCTACCCAACCTTTTTTAGTTTTAATGCTTCGGGTTCTGTAAGGTGGGTTTCTTGTAAGAGAACCAAATCAGGATTATAAGTGTTAAGGTGGGATAATATTCTCTGTCTCTTAATTGGGCTAATAAAACCTTTCACATTCCAGGAAATAACTCTGAATGTAAAACCATCAAGAATACATAAAGAACAATATATGCGACAATAAAATTATGAGGTAAGAGATAGGGAAAGAGAAAAGAGGGAAAAATGAGAAGGCACATGAGAAAGGGAACATAAAGAAAGAGGTATGCAAGTCAGTCAAGAAAAAAGAAAGGAAAAATACGAAAAGAGGAAAGAAAGGAAGGGGAGAGAGAATATGAACAAGAGGAGACAGTACATGTCAAATGACGACTGTAATACGCACCTTACGGGGGACAAAAGGGAAGGATGAGGAGCGGCAACGGACAACGAAAACAGCACACCCAACAAGGGGCAACACACCACACCAGAACATCAAATAGGCATGAGCGGGAGCGGGAACATGGAGAAGAGCACAGTGAACCTTCAATGAACCTGTAAAAGGAATAAAGAGTTATGTATATAAAAACAAAAGGAACGATGGAGTCCAAATAGTATAAACCACAACAGCGAATTCAACACAAAAGCAGATCAAAAGAAGTACTACAGTCAAGATCCAGAAGGAGGAGGGGCCGTCTCCATTGAGGCAATAGAGTGTGATTGAATAAATCTTCTGAGGTCAGCTGGGTCTTCAAAAGTAGAAGTCTTGTTGAGAAAGGTGACCTTAAACAGGCATGGATGGAACAAACCATATCTTGCACCTAAGGAACGAAGAGCCGGACGGAGATCCAGAAATTCTTTTCGTCGTTTGGCAGTTATTGAAGAAACATCCTGGGAGATAAACACTTTTGTACCATGCCAGAGTAGCTGCTTTTTAGATTTAGTGGCATTCAGTACCAGCAGAAGGTCAGTGAATTGTAAGAATAAAATAATTACTCCACGAGGATTAGATGGAGCAGCAGAAGAAGACAGACGTGGGCCCAGTCTATGTGCTCGTTGTATATTCAGTTTGGCTGAAGGAGGAAGACCCAAAAACTGCGGCAAGAAGGAAGTAAAGTACGCAACAGGGTCGTCACCTTCAAGTCCCTCAGGAAGACCATAAATGCGTAGATTGTTACGACGGTTCCTGTTTTCCAAATCTTCAGTCGCTCTCCTTAATTGCAAAACTTCCTTCTCCAAGAAGGAAATCTTTGAAGATGAGTCTTTAACCTCGTCAAGGTGTTGTTCCACCACAGTAAGACGGGACTCCATAGATGACCATTTACTGTCCAGGGTTTGTAGACGAGAGTTGGTTTCCTCAATAAAGGGACGGAGGGCACGTATCTCCTCCAAAACAATGTCCAAGGAAACCGGAGAGGCAGATTTAGGAGGAGAGGGAGGATCTTGTTTAAGTCTCTTGCCGCTAGATGGAGGTAACTGTGCTTTAGATGCCATGGTAAGATTCTGTGCGCTAGCAGGACAAACCCCGAATGACGATATATACAGATAGATATGAGAAATTGTTAGGGGTAATGTCGTTGGTGTCACAAATAGTAGGATTGTTCAACTTCGATTTTTTGGTGAGGTGAAGTAAACGTTTGCTCCTACCCATGTAGCGTGCTATGAAAAGCGCAGGAAAATACTGGCATCATACATAAGGAAATGCAAGAGTACCTCATAAAAAACCAGCAAATGCAAAAAAATACTGAAGACCTCCAGTGAGAAGCAAGAGTCAATCAAGAAAAATGCGTAAAGATGCAGGAGTCATCGTACAAATGAGTAACAAGGCGCCATTTGAGAAAAGATGAGGGGAAAAAAAAAACGGCTGAGAGAAAAACAAAATGGTGGCCGCTAGAGAGTGAGAAATATTCACCTGCAGAATTTCGTTATTTCTCCATGAGAAAGAGGCTGGAAAAAGGCATCCTTTTGAAAAGGAGATATTCCGATTTAGGAAAATGACAACATGATGTGCAGACGAGCGCTGGAACTGCTCCGAGGTGAAATATGAAGTCCGGCGCGAAGCGGAGCTCTGACGTCAGGCGGCCATCTTGGGTCGCGGTGCACGCGACTTCTTAAATGCTAATTTCTAACTATAACGTCCCTGAAACCTATGGTTTTTTCAGTGAATTTCTAAGGTTTTTTAAATGCTAATTTCTAACTATGCCTACATAGGTAGGACATATGCAGAAAGAGGAAGAAAGGCGCAGAAATAAGCAAGAGAAATGCAGAAAGAGGCAACAGAAGTCCAGAAAGGTGCAGAAGGAAGCAAGAGATATGCAGAAAGAACCAACAGAGGTGCACAAAGAGGCCTTGTTGCAAAGTTATCCTGTGCCCCCAACTTTTTGCTGACTGGTACTGGTGGTAAATGACTCTGACTAACCAGGCCCGGAGCCAGTGCTATGCTAAAAGACATTTACAATACAGTGAAAACACCTACATACACTAGGATACACTATGGGTTGGGGTACCCCTGTGATTGGCATGACCTCCCCTGTAAGGTCCTAGTACATAATAGGGCAGGGGGATTAAAACTACCTCTAAGTCAGAGGTGCGGAAAGAAGCAAGAGCAGTGCAGAAAGAACCAACAGAGGTGCAGAAAGAGGCAAGAGGGGTACAGAAAGAGGCAAGAAAAGTGCAGAAAGAAGCAAAATAGGTGCAGAAAGAGGCAAGAGAACTGCAGAAAAAGGCAAGAGAGGTGCAGGAAGAGGCAAGAGAGGTACACAAAGAGGCAAAAGGGGTACAGAATAAAGCAAGAGGGGTGCAGAAAGAAGCAAGAGAAGTGCAGAAAGAAGCAACAGAGGTGCTTAAAGAGGCAAGAGGGGTGCAGAAAGAGGCAAGAGAAGTGCAGAAAGAAGCAACAGAGGTGCAGAAAGAGGCAAGAGAGGTGCAGAAACAGGCAAGAAAAGTACAGAATGAGGGAACAGGGGTGCAGAAAAAGGTAAGAGGGATACAGAAATTTGCAAGAGAGGTGCAGAAAGAAGCAAGAGTAGTGCAGAAAGAAGCAGGAGAAGTGCAGAAAGAAGCAAGAGAGGTGGAGAAATAAGGAAGAGGGTGCAGAAAGAGGCATGAGGGATGCAGACATTTACAAAAGAGGTGCAGAAAGAAGCAAGAGCAGTGCAGAAAGAACTAACAGGGGTGCAAAAAGAGGCATGAGGGGTGCAGAAAGAGGTAGGAGAGATGCACAAATTGGCAAGAGGGGTACAGAAAAAGGCAGGAGGGGTACAGAAAGAAGGAAGAGAAGTGCAGAAAGAAGCAGCAGAGCTCCTGAAAGAGGCGCAAAGGGTGCAGAAAGAGGCAAGAGAAGTGCAGAAAGAAGCAACAGAGGTACAGAAAGAAGCAAGAGAGGTGCAGAAACAGGCAGGAAAGGTGCAGAAAGAGGGAACAAGGGTACAAAAAGAGGCAAGAGAGATGCAGAAAGAGGGAAGAGGGGTGCAGAAAGAGGCAACAGGGGTGCAGAAAGAGACAACAGGGGTGCAGAAAGAAGCAAGAGAGGTGCAGAAATAAGAAAAAGAAGTGCAGAAAGAGGCAAGTGAGGTGCAGAAGGAGGCAAGAGAACTGCGGAAAGAGGTAAGAGAGTTGCAGAAAGAGGGAAGAGGGGTACAGAAAGAGGCAAGAGGGATGCAGAAATTTGCAAAAGAGGTGCATAAAGAAGCAAGAACAGTGCAGAAACAGAGGTGCAAAAAGAGGCAATAGAGGTGCAGAAATAAGTAGGAGAGGTGCACAAAGAGGCAAGACAAGTACAGAAAGAGGCAGGAGGGGTGCTGAAAGAAGGAAGAGAAGTGCAGAAAGTAGCAACAGAGGTGCTGAAAGAGGCGTGAAGGGTGCAGAAAGAGCAAGAGAAGTAAGGAAAGAAGCAACAGAGGTACAGAAAGAGGCAAGAGAGGTGCAGAAACAGGTAGAAAAGGTGCAGAAAGAGGGAACAAGGGTGCAAAAAGAGTCAACAGAGGTGCAGAAAGGTGCAAGAGAAGTGCAGAAACAAGCAGATGCAACAGAGTTGCAAAAAGAGGCAAGAGGGGTGCAGAAAAAAGTAGGAGAGGTGCACAAAGAGGCAAGACAAGTACAGAAAGAGGCAAGAGGGGTGCAGAAAGAAGGAAGAGAAGTGCAGAAATAACAACAGAGGTGCTGAAAGAGGCACGAAGGGTGCAGAAAGAGCCAGAGAAGTGCAGAAAGAAGCAACAGAGGTACAGAAAGAGGCAAGAAAGGTGCAGCAACAGGCAGGAAAGGTGCAGAAAGAGGGAACAGGGGTGCAGAAAGACGCAAGAGAGGTGCAGAAAGAGAAAAAAGGGGTGCAAAAAGAGGCAAGAGGGGTGCAGAAAGAAGCAAGTGAGGTGCAGAAAGAGGCAACAGAGGTGCAGAAAGATGCAAGAGAGGTGCAGAAACAAGCAAGAGAAGTGCAGAAAGAGGCAAAATAATTGCTGAAAGAAGCAACAGAGGTGTGGAAAGAAGCAAGAGAAGTGCAGAAAGAGGCAAGTGAGGTGCTGAAAGAGGCAAGAGAGGTACAGAAAATTGCAAGAGAACAGCAGAAAGAGGCAAGAGGGATGCAAAAAGGGGAAGAAGGGTGCAGAAAGAAGCAAGAGAGGTGCAGAAAGAAGCAAAAGAAGTGCAGAAAGAAGCAAAAGAGGTGCAGAAAGAGGAAAGACGAGTGCAGAAAGAGACAACAGGGGTGCAGAAAGAAGCAAGAGAGGTGCAGAAAGAGGCAATAGAAGTGCAGAAAGAGGCAAGTGAGGTGCAGAAGGAGGCAAGAGAACTGCAGAAAGAGAGTTGCAGAAACAGGCAAAAGGGGTGCAGAAACAGGCAAAAGGGGTGCAGAAAGAGGGAACAGGTGTGCAGACAGAGGCAAGAGAGGTACAGAAAGAGGGAAGAGGGGTACAGAAAGAGGCAAAAGGGATGCAGAAATTTGCAAAAGAGGTGCAGAAAGAAGCAAGAGCAGTGCAGACAGAACTAACAGAGGTGCAGAAAGAGGCAAGAGGGGTGCAGAAAGAGGTAGAAGAGGTGCACAAAGAGGCAAGAGGGGTACAGAAAGAGGCAAGAGGGGTGCAGAAAGAAGGAAGAGAAGTACAGAAAGAAGCAACAGAGGTGCTGAAAGAGACAAGAAGGATGCAGAAAGAGGCAAGAGAAGTGCACGAAGAGGCAAGAGAGATGCAGAAAGAAGCAAGTGAGGTGCAGAAAGAGGCAAGAGAGGTGCAGAAAGAAGAGCGTGAGGTTCAGAAAGAGGCAAGAGTAGAGCAGAAAGTGGCAAGTGAGGTGCAGAAAGAGGCAAGAGAGGTATAGAAAGAGGCAAGAAAAGTGTAGAAAGAGGCAAGAGAAGTACAGAAAGAGGCAAGAGAGGTGCAGAAAGAGGCAAGAGAGGTACAGAAAGAGGCTTGAGAAGTGCAGAAAGAGGCAAGAGAAGTGCAGAAAGAGGCAAGAGAGGTGCAGAAGGAAGAGAGTGAGGTGCAGAAAGAGGCAAGTGAGGTGCAGAAAGAGGCAAGAGAGGTACAGAAAGAGGCAAGGGAACTGCAGAAACACGCAAGAGAAATGCACAAAGAGGCAAGAGAGGAGCAGAAAGAGGCAAGAGAGGTGTAGAAAGAAGCAAGAGAAGTGCAGAAAGAGGCAAGTGAGGTGCAGAAAGAGGCAGGAGAGGTGCAGAAAGAGGCAAGAGAGGTACAGAAAGAGGCAAGAGATCTGCAGAAAAAGCAACAGTGGTGCTGAAAGAGGCAAGTGAGGTGCAGACACAGGCAAGAGAAGTGCAGAAAGAGACAAGTGAAGTGCAGAAAGAAGACAGTGAGGTGCAGAAAGAGGAAGAAAGGTACAGAAAGAAGCAAGAGTAATGCAGAAAGAGGCAAGAGAGGCACAGAAAGAAGAAAGGTTTATGCACCATTACTACCAGTTTAACACCCACATTTTGCACTAAGTAACACGTGACCATTCCAGCTTTGCAAAGGGCCTTCCACCACGCTGTAACACGTGACGCTGCATTTTTGGTAACATTTGAGCCGTTTGAGCTAGAAACAAGGCTTTTTTTTGTTCAAATCTGCAGTTTAGGCAGCAGATAATGGAATATTTGGCAAATGCTGAAAATGTTTAATTATGTGAAAATTGGTGCAGCCGAACTGTCACATAATTCCAGTGGCCCTGCTCATACCTCCGACTAGGTCCAGAAGTGCTCTCAGTGGTTCCTTCTTTTTGTGTCTCATTGAGTTTATAGTTTAGCTTCTATGGAAACGAGGAAGACTAAACCTGAGGTTACCACTCCACAACACAGACTATAATACCACATAATTACTCTCAACAACACATAATCCCACTCCACATAATTCTATACACTAAATACCACATACTTTCTATTCACATAATTTCACTGCACAATATACCACATAATTCCACTACACACAATGTACATCCACTCTACACCAAAAAACATTAGTAAAAAACTTTTACATTTACAACGCCAATAGCTCTAACTCTCGAGAATGCAAAACCTATTACATTGCAAATGCTTCTTTAACTAGTAGTCGCGTTTGCAGAGTGGTGGAGAAAGGGTGCTGGGCCTCCAACCAGCGCTCAGGAATTCCGCTGCGTAGGACTTACAGGAGGTACCAGGAGGGCTTCTTGGCCCCCAAAGTCCCTCAGGAATAAAGTGGACTTCTTCCCTTATCCCGTAGTCTGCCAGAAGGCGCGTTTGCAGAGTGGTGGAGAAAGGGGGCATGGTCTCCGAAGACGTTCTTACCAATCCCACTGTGTGGGACTTACTGGAGGTAACAAGAGGGGTAGTTGGCCCCCAAGGACATCCTTGGGGGCCAACTACCCCTCCTATTACCTCCAGTAAGCCCCACACAGCAGGTTTTCTAAGTTCTCATAGCAGGCCACGCCCCCTTTGCCCACCACTCTGCAAACGTGCTCCCTGGCGTGTTCTTGGATGGGGATTGAAGTCACCTTCACTGCTGGGGGTCCTTTGGGGTCAACTAGCCTACCTCTTACCTCCAATAAGCCCCACACAGCTCAGGACACAAGAGGACCTCATCGCCCCACCAGCAGTGCGCCAAGAGGCGCATTTGCAGAGTGGTGTAAAAAGGGGCGTGGCCTCGGACCACCTCTCAGCAATCCCACTCTGTGTGGCTTACTGGAGGTACCTGGTGGGCTAGTTGGCCCCGAGGGACCCTTAGGAATGAAGGGGACTTAATCCCCCAACTTAGAAGGCGCCAGGGGGCGTGTTTACAGAGTGGTGCAGGTAGGGGGCGGGGCCTCCGGCGATATGCCGGCTTTTTCTAAATTTGGTTTTTGGAAGGGGGCTGTGTGGCCCCCCCTTCCCTTTATTATTTTTGGGCCCTGGAGACCCCATCCCCCAAGGCCTGAGCATTTTTATTTTTTTTTAAATTAAAAATCGGGAGGGGGGCCGCGCGGCCCCCCCCTCCCATGGCCTATTTCAGCCCCCGGGGCATGGCCACATATTTCATATTTTTTTTAATTATTATTTGTAAGGAGGTGGGCTGCGCGGCCCCCCTTCTGAGGCCATTATTGGCCCCAGGGACCCCATCCCCCAGGGCTGTGCCTCGATCTTTTTTATTTATTTATTTATATATTTTTTTAATTAGGGAGGGGGCTGCACGGCCCCCCTTCCCTTGGCCACTTCTGGCCCCGGGACCCCATCCCCGGGACCGGCCCGCAGCGTTGGGGACCGTGGGGAGCCCCAATGCCCCCACGGTCCCTGCCGGCTCCCCACCTCCTCCGGGAGCCGGCATTGCGGCAAGGGAAGCTGCTAACATGCAGCTCCCCTTGCCCAAAAGCAATTCTGCGCATGCTCGTTGAAGCGAGAGCAGGTTTCCTGCTCTCGCTTCAACGAAGCAGCAGTGTTTGCTATGGCAGGGTGGGAGCCGTGCTCCCGCCCTGCCATAGCAAACAGCAATATCCCGGGGGTGGGCACCCGGGACATTGCAGGAGCCGACCCTGGGGAGTGGCGGTCCCCAGGGCCAAGGAGGGCTCCAGGAGGGGGGCCGCGTGGCCCCCGCCTAACTTTTTAAAGCCCTGGGGAGGTGGTGGTCCCCGGGGTCCGCAACGGACCCCGCATTTAAATAATTAGTGCCCCGGGGAGGTGGTGGTCCCTGGGGCAGTGTGGAGGGGCACGAGCCCCCCCACCCTTCATTTTTGTAATTTAAGCCACAGGGAGGTGGCGGTCCCCAGGGCTTGGAGGGGCCCGCGAGGCCCCCCACATATAATTAACAATGCCCGGGGGAGGTGGCGGTCCCCAAGGCAGCGTGGGGGGGCAGGAGCCCCTCCACGTATTTTTACACAAGCCCCAGGGAGGTGGCGGTCCCTGGGGCTGTGGGGGGGCTGCATGCCCCCGCATATAATTAGCATAGCCCCGGGGAGGTGGTGGTCCCAGGGGCTGCGGGGGCTCCCTTGGGCCCCCGCTATATATTTTCTGATTGCCCCCAGGACCTGGCTTTTTTGGGCCCTGGGGGTCCTTGTGGGACCTCCTGAGCAGGCCTAGGGGGTCAGGGTGTTTCTACCCTTCCCCCTTTTCTTGTTTTTCATCTCTTTTTTACTGTTTTCTTGTGACTCGGTTACCGAGTCACAAGATGGCTGCCAACACATTCTGGTTTGGAGTGTTGGCAGCCAATCAGAAGTCAGCTTGTGCTCGGGAGGAGTCGCGACTCCTCCTCGGTGCTCAGATATATAATTTTTTTTTTTATTTCTCAGCAACTACTGAACGGATTTACACCATTAAAAAAAAGGTGGACCAAGAGCTACCTTTTTGCCAAATTTAGTGTAATTCCGTTCAGCAGTTCGGGCTGTAGCCTTGTCTAAAGTTCCTATGGAAATTAAAATGGGAAAAACGCGTTTTGGGACCCCCCTTTTTTCTCGGTCCCCGCTTGATGAATCACCCCGGAGCTGACCTGCGTGAACCATTAGTTTTGAAAATTTCACGAAGATTCGTCAAACGGCGCCAAAGATATTGGCAAAAGAAACAAGGTCCTAACTATCACTACATAAAATATTTAAAAATATATTTCTAATATAAATTGAAACAAACTATTTAAAAATATTTAAACTTAAATTTCCCAATACAGTCAGTGCAACAGTAAGGAAAGTGTTGGCTAGCAGAGGGGAAAGCATTTTTATTTCCTCTCCAATGAGTGCAACAGTAGGGAAAATGTTGGATAGGGAAAGGGTCAAATTTACTATTCCAACTCCTATGAGTGCAACAGTAGGGAAAGTGTTGGATAGCGGAGGGATTACATTTACTCTTCCAACTCCAGTCAGTGCAACAGTAGGGAAAGTGTTGGATAGCGGAGAGGTAAAAATTACTATTCCCACTCCAATGAGTGCAACAGTAGAGAAAGTGTTCGATAGCAGAGGGGTAAAAGTTACTATTCCCACTACAGTGAGTGTAACAGTAGGGAAAGTGTTGGATAGTTGAGGGGTAAAAATTACTATCTTCACTGCAGTGAGTGCAACAGTAGGGAAAATGTTGGATAGCAGAGGGATAAAATTTACTATTCACACTCCAGTCAGTTCAAAAATAAAATCAGAAAAAATATTTAAAAAACAAAATAAATAAATAAATATAAAAATATGTTAAAAATTAAAATACAAATATATTTAATATTAAAAATAAAAAACAAAAACATATTTTAATGATAATTACATATGACAAATACCTACAAATATTATATAAAATTAAATAAAAATAAACTTCAAACACATAAATATTTTTAACTAGAAAATATTTATAAACACATTAATTATTACATAGATGTATTTATTTTATTTTCTACCCTATATCACCACACAAATCACAACTCACATCTAAATTTAAAAAAATGTACTTCCATAATTAGCATAATTAATTACCAATTAAATAAATATTATTAATTAAAAAAGAAATAAAACTAATAGAAATGCATTAACTTCCCACACTTTAACCCTATAATACCCACAACACACAGCAAAAATTAAACGGTAAAAAATTAATTACATAATTAAAACGTATTTTTTTAAAAAACGATTACTATTTGACAACTAATTATAAAGTAAGTAAAATGTATTTAATACCCATCCTTTACCCTTTTAAAAGTAAAAACCACACACAAAAAATAAACAATTACCCTAAATAAATATCAATTAATTAATTAATATTAATTAACAACTAATTATTAATTGATTAAACACAAATTACTTCGCAACCTTTAAACACCCCAACAAACACCTAAAAGTAATTACACAATTTCCATATTTAATTTACAATTAATTAATATTAATTAACATCTAATTATTAATTAATTAAACATAAATTACTTTCCACCCTATACCCCTATGAACCCCACAACCCCCACCTAAAATTAATTACACAATTGTCATAATTAATTTTAAATAAATTAATTAATATCAATTAACAACACATTATTAATTAATCAAAAATAAATTTCTTTCCACCCTTTACCCCTATAAACCCCTCAACCCACACCTAAAATTAATTACACTATTCCCATAGTTAATTTTCATTAAATTAAGTAATATCAATTAACAACTAATTAATAAAAATAAATTACTTCCCACCCTTTACCCCTATAAACCCAAAAATGTGCACCTAAAATTAATTACACAATTACCATAATAAATTACCAATTAATTAATATTAATTAGCAACCAATTATTAAATAATTATTAATAAATTACTTTACACAATTAACACTATAAAATCTCAATTAAATAAATAAAAAATAATCATTAATTTAATATAGTTAAATTACTTCCCACCCTATTCCCCTATAAACCCCCAACCCGCTACGGAACTAAAAAGTGCAAAATTCAATTAAAATAATATTAATAACTACTAAACATTTAGCACATATATTAAAAAATATAAACAATTCTTATACAAAAATAATACATCACATACATTTGAAATATATACTAAAATACATAATACATAACACTAATTAAACAATTGATATTTTAAATAACTATATTTTTGCAAATGATATTAAACACTTCTATATTTTTAAAATCGATATTTCTTACCTTGAATCAATATTCTTGACCACGATATTCTTGCTGTCGATATTTCTTACTCACGATATTTAGGACTCGATATTTCTGTAAGTCGACTATTTAAAACTCGATATTTTGTCTGCAAACCTACCGTGCAATATATTGCGGAACAAAATAACCCTACGTCTCTGAACTCTATGCCAGGTCATTCTATGCCACTCTAGTCTACACTATTGCACTCTCGGCCACTCTGCTCTATGCTACTCCATGCTGTCACTCCATGCTAGTCCACTCGATGCTACACCACTCCATGCTTACACCACTCCATTCTAGGCCACTGCATTCTATGCCACTCCACTCTACATTATTCGACTTTAGCCACTCCACTCTATGCTACTCTACTGTAGGCCACTCCACTGTACGCCACACCACTGTACGCTATTCCACTCTATGCCACTCAATTCTATGTCCCTCCATTCTACAGTATTCCATTCTATGCCACTCCACTCTATGCTATTCCGCTCTATGCCCCTCCACTCTATGCCACTCCACTTTACGCCACTCCACTCTATGCCACTCCATGCCACTCCTCTCACTGCTATTCCACTACTCTCTGCTGTATTCCAGTCCACTCGACACCACACCACAGCACTTTACTCTATGCTATTCCACTCTACACCACTTAACTTTATTTCACTCTGCACCACTTCACTCTACACTATTCTAATTTGCACTACTCCACATTATGCTTTTCCACTCTATGCCATTCCACTCTATCTCACTCCATGACACTCCGCTTTATGCTATTCCACTCTATGCCACTCCACACTATTTAACTCTGTGACACTCCACTCTATGCCAGTTCACTCTGGGCCACTCTGCTCTATGGTATTCTGCTGCATGCCACTCAACTGTACGCCACTTGGCTGTACACTATTCCACTCTATGCCACTCCACTCTACGCAACTCCACTATATGTCACTCCACTCTACGTCACTGCACTTTACGCTGTTCCACTGTATGCCACTCCACTCTATGCAACTCCACTCCACGCAACTCCACTCAACACCACTTCACTCTACGCCACTCCAGCCTACACTATTCCACTCTGCGCCACTCCAGTTTATGCCATTCAACTCTATGCTATTCAGCTCTACACAACTCCACTCTAGGCCACTTCACAGTACGCCACTCAACTCTACCAAATTCCAATCTATCCCACTCCACTCCATGCACTCCATTCCATTCCATGCAACTCCACTCTAACCCACTCCAATCTATACCACTCCACTCTAGGCCACTTCACTGTATGCCACTCCATGCTATTCCACTCTACACCACTCTACTGTACGCCACTCCGCTCTACAATATTCCACTCTATGCCAGTTGACTCTATGTCACTCAACTCTATGGCACTCTACTCTTCCCCACTCCACTCAATTCAACTCAATGGCACTCCACTCTATTAGACTCTATGCCACTCCACTCTGCGCCGCTCTACGATATTCCACTTTACAGGATACCACTCTACACCACTCCACTCTACATCACTCCACTCTATGGCACTCCACTCTACACCACTCTACTGTACGGCACTCCGCTCCACTGAACACTATCCCACTCTACGCGTTCCACTTTCCATCACTCCACTTTATGCCACTGCACTCTATGCTATTCCACTGTACGCCACTCCACTCTATGCTATTCCACTGTAAGCCTCTCCACTCTATGTCACTCCACTCTATGCCACTCCACTGTACGCCACTGTACTCCACTTGATGCCATTCCACTCTACGCCACTCAGCTTTACGCCATTTACACCACTTCACTCTATGGTATTCCACTCTATGCCACTCCACTCTAGGCCACTTTATGGCACTCTATTGTATGGCACTCGACTCTTCATCAATCTCCTCTATTGTACTTTATGACAATCAGCTTAACAACACTCTACTCGATGGCACTCCAGTCTATGATTTCAAACACTTTTTTAAATAAAATGTAAAAAAAACACTGAAATTCAAAGAAAAAAGAAAGGTTAAAGCTTAGTTATAGTATGGAAAACTTTCTTTTTTTCTATACAAACCAAATAAACTACACAAGCATTAGACATTCTAAACTTATACTTCTAGGTTAAATTAATAATTTATACACCCCCAAATTATTTTAACTTTATTTATTCTTTCAATACAAACCAAACTTAAACTACGCAAACATTAGAAATTCTGAGGTTATAGTTATACCTTACATTTATAATTTACACACCACCTTCAAATTACTATATCTAGCCCACCTTTGCACACAGTGTTGTCAATTCCTCAGCCACACTACACAGGCAGTCATGGTGACAGACATAATGGCATCCTAAAGGACTGTACTCCACCCCCAAACCTTAAATCTTGGCAGACGGTGGCTGTTAGAAATGGGGGTCTCTAGTTGGCAGAGGTAGGTACCTTTGTCCAAATAGGGACCCTTGCTTCTAGTCAGGGTAAGGGGGATACACTCCTAAAATAACCCCTGCTCACCCCCTTGGTAGCTTGGCACGAGCAGACAGGCTTATCTCAGAGGCAGTGTGTAAAGCATTTGTGAACACATACAGTAATACAGTGAAAACACTACAAATGGACACCACACCAGTTTAGAAAAATAAGTAATCTTTATCTAAACCAAACAAGACCAAATGACAAAAATCCACAATACAATAATAAAAATGACTTTCAGATGGTAGAAATAGTTCAGTTCAAAGCAAATTGCAGATGCAACACTTTTCACTCAAAGTACCTGGGCTCCGTCACGCAAACAAATAAAACGGGCCACAGGGAAGGTGATGCGTTGGTTCCTTACACTCAGGTAAGGTGATGCGTCAGTTCCTTGCTCCGGGGGAGGTGATGCGTCGGTTCCTTACTGCTACGCAGGGGAGGTGATGCGTCGGTTCCTCACCGGAGAGGAGGTGATGCGTTGGTTTCTTACTGCATGGGGAGGTGGTGCGTCGGGTTCTTACTGCGTCCCCCAACGATGCAACAAACTTGGCGCCTCGATGCGATGCGACGATCCGGGACGATGCGTGGATTCTTCCAGCTCCCAGCAGAAAACAGTCTCAAGAGGTCCAAAACAACAGCAGGCACCTCTTTGCAGGTCAGAACTCCCAGCAAGGAAATTCAGTGGAGCTGCTGGTGAAGTCTTTGTGTCCCTGAGACTTCAGAACAGGAGGCAAGCTCAGTTTCAAGCCCTTGGAGATCTTCCTCAAGCAGGGGACACAGCAAACAGCAAAGTCCTTTTCTCCTTTACTCTGCAGCAAGTAGCCACTGCAGGCCAACCCCAGACAGCAAACAGCACAGGGGCAGTATTTCTCCTTAGTTTCTCCGGCTCTTCTCCTTGGCAAAGGTTCCTCTTGATTTCCCAGAAGTGATCTAAAAGTCTGGGGTCTGGGCCCCTCTTTTTATACCCAAAAATAATTTGTTCTCTGAAGGCAGAGAGTGTCTGTACCCAGCCAAAACCAGTTCTGTGGGGCACTTTGCAAGTGCACAACAACCTCCATTGTCAGTGTGAGCCCTGGCTACAGACACACCACAGGGGGGCAAAGCCATCATTTTGGAAGGCAGGCACAGCCCTATTCAGGTGTAGGTGCTACTCCTCCCACCACTCCAAATGCAGTCCAGGCCTATTCAGCCCAGCCCTGACTCATCAGGCTCTCTGGAGCCACTGCTCCTCCCCAGCCCCGGACACGCCAAAGCCAGACATGCAATACACAAACCTAGCAGAAGCATACTGGATGGCTAAGCAAGAAAATACCTACTTTCTAAAAGTGGTATTTTCAAACACAGAATGTAAAAATCACCCTCACTAAAAGATGCATTTTAACATTCTGAGTTCAGGCATACCAAACTGGATTTTCCTACCTTGTTCCCAGGGGTAGGTATGTTTATAAGATGTTATAAACAAACTTCCCATTCTGTCCTGTGGGAACAGGTAGCCTTGCAATAGTGAAAAACGAAATTGGCAGTAATTCACTATCAGGACATGCCACACAAATCATGGCATGTCCTACCTTTCACATACATTGCACCCTGCCCACAAGGGTACCTTGGGCCTACCTTAGGGATGACTAATATGTAGAAAAGGGAGGGATTAGGGACTGGCAAGTGGGTGCACTTGCCAAGTCGACATGTCAGTACTAGACTGCACACAGGCTCTGCAATGGCAGGCCAGAGGTACATTTTACAGGCTGCTTCTGTGGGTGGCACAATCAGTGCTGCAGCCCACTAGCAGCATTTGATTTACAGGCCCTGGGCACACATAGTGCACTGTACTAGGGTCTGACTAGTAAATCAAATATGCCAATAATGGAATCACTAATACATAACAACACTTTACAGGGAGAGTATATGCACTTTAGCACTGATCAGCAGGAGGAAGGCAAAAAGTCCTTGGATGACCCTGCAAAAATGGCCAAGTCCAACACGACCCCCCTTCCTGTCTAAAGCCAGGATAGACTAATCAATACCTTGATAGGCTTCCCTGCTTGGGGCAATAGGACATGGACCCTGGCCCGCAACTGCAGGGACATATTCCAGTTCTAGGCCAATCTGAACCCATTTGGATCTCTCTGTCCATACTCTCAGGGCCCACTAAGCTAACCCATGGGGAACCCTTCTCCTCACCTGTGGACCCCATATGTGCAGCACCTAACCTTAGCTTACTCACAGGTGTGTCCCAACAGACAGACAGTACCCACATGGCCAACACAGTGATGTGGCCCAGTCCAGCCCCGGGGTGTGACTCCTGTCCCCCCCACCCAGGGGGCACTCTGTCCTCCAGGACAGCAAGCCAAAGTGGCCACTGACAGTTGTCAGTGATGAAACCCAGGCCTTATGCCTCTCAGGGCTCTCAAACCTCTGTGGTGTCAGAGAGTGGGGGGCAGTAGCCCCAGGCGCCTGGCACCCTTTGTCCACTCTCCCTCCTGTCAGGTCAGGTATGACATCCTGACACTGACCCACCAGGCCCAGGCCTGTGCCGGGCAGCTGGACAGGAGACGGGGTGGGCTTTCCCACACCCGGTCCTCCTCCAAGGGGCTCTGCACCCTCCCATCTGGAGTGGTACCATCTTCCAGAATTGTCAGGGCACCTGTGGCAGGTGTCCTGCACAATTCGCCCACCAGTTCAGGGGTTCTATCCTGCAACTGGGATCCCAGCCTAGGGTCTGTACCCTTTGACTGGGCAGAGGTCAGGGGTGAGGCTTTCCTCTCCCCGCCCCCTTTACTGGGGCCCTGCACTCTCCCACCGGGAGCGGTGCCCCCAGAAGACAAAACAGTAGGGACACTGCTTACAGATGTCCTTCCCCCCAGGTCAGGGATAACCTCATGAACCTGGCCTCCCAACCTAGGGACTACCCCTTGCAGCTGAGCACCTGCCTGGCACACCAGGACTTCCTGGGGAGCATGTATGCCCCCCCAAGGGTAACACATATCTCATGTGCTGCGTGACAGTATGCCTGGCGCTGATCTCCCGACCCCTGCCTATCTGACAGTGCGTGAAGACCCCCCAAAACAGAAGTGGTGTCACCATGGTCACTCCTAGAAGGTTCAGCCCTTAAGGCTGGCCCCTGACCCACTGGGGACCACATCCCCCTCTCACCCTTCCATCTGGACTTCTGCACCCTCCACTCAGGAGCGGCACCGCCAGACACCAGGACTGGTGGAGCTCTGCTTACAGATGCTCCAAGTTCTCCTGACACTAGGAGATCCCCCTCAATAGATGGCCTACCAGTACAGCCTAGGCTCCCCACCTGGTGTTCCCTTAGGGAACCCTCCAGGCCCTGAGACTGGGTTTCGGGTACCTTGGGACGCTTCCCATTCTCACTCCTTCTCCGCGGAGGCAGGGCGGGAGTCCCTACACCCCTCCCACTACACTGGGATCTATCTGGGCTGCTAAGAACCTTTTCCACCACTCTTGGTTGGGAAATACCTGAGCCTCCTCCATCAGGATCACCCCCAGATGCCTCTTCAGACCCTCTGGAATGCACCAAAAGGTCTGCCTCCAGTGTGAGCTCCCTGGGGTCAGAGAACTCACACTCCACCAGGTGTTGGCATAGCTCTGGAAAACAGGGACTTAAAATATGCTCTCCACCAATTTAATCATACAGCCCCACACAGGTGTTAACCAAGCTACCCTTTGCCTCACCATCCAGTGCCTCGCACATGTCCCCCACAACACTCTCCTGAGATTGGCAAGACAGTGTCTGACTGTCTCTGTCACTCAACCCACACTCTTCTGGGTGGTCTCCACACTCACACACCAGGACTTCTACCATGGGGGAACCCCTCTCCCTGCACCTCTCATCTAGAGTCAGTAGAGTGCCCCTCCTACCACTAGGACTATGAACCCCTGTGCCAGTTCCCCAATCTACCTCAGGGACACTGCGCAACACTGGAGCTACCTCATATCCTTGAGCCCCCTGGTGTATGTTAACCCCCTTCTTCAAGTGAGGCACCACATCTCTGGGTGTGTGTACTGCTCCCTCAGCACTAGATAACACCATTTTGCTGCCACCATCTGAGGTGGACTCCACCTCCAACCCAGCCAAGCTCACTTCCTGAGCTACACACATTTCTTTTTCTTGGGCTAAGGCCCTCTTGGTCTCAGCCCTCTCGAGCTCCTCATCAAGCTCTCTCAGCCTCTGCTCACAAGCCAGAAGCCCTTCATCTTTCTCTGTTTCTCCCTCACTTTCAGAGAATTCCTCCTCCTCAGACTCATCTGGTAGAGTTAGCCTCCAGAGTGGTAGTTCATACTGAAATAGGGCTGTCTCTAGATCCTCCCTGGACCTTCTCTTCACAGGCAGCCCCCTTTCTTTGCAGAACACACGTAGCTCCCACATTGTATAGATGAACATGTGCCAGAAGTCAAGTTCCATTTTCTCATGACTTCACAGGTGCAACAACTAACCAGAGTCTCAGTATCAAAAATACTTCCAGGAGGACACCAGGAAACAGAAAAAAACAGTATGTGGTTGCGTAATGGTCTGCACTATAATAGTAGTGTACACCAATCAGTGTATGTAAGACACAAATGCAAGTCCAGATCCTCACCGCTGACTACCAATGTTAGGATTAGGGGTCTCTAGTTGGCAGAGGTAGGTACCTTTGTCCAAATAGGGACCCTTGCTTCTAGTCAGGGTAAGGGGGATACACTCCTAAAATAACCCCTGCTCACCCCCTTGGTAGCTTGGCTCGAGCAGACAGGCTTATCTCAGAGGCAGTGTGTAAAGCATTTGTGAACACATACAGTAATACAGTGAAAACACTACAAATGGACACCACACCAGTTTAGAAAAATAAGTAATCTTTATCTAAACCAAACGACAAAAATCCACAATACAGTAATAAAACAAGCATTTACAATGCAATAGGTCTCGCAGTTGTGAGTTTTTGAGCTATTGGCATTGTAAATGGCAATACCTTTTATAATATTGAAAGGCATTATCATTTACAATACCAATAATTCAAAGTTTTGCAAAAGCAATACCTATTGTATTGCTGAGCGCAGTGTCCGTGAAGCGGGCGCAGCGCTCATTATTAAAGTTTTTTTTTTTTTTAAATGAAACCGAGCACGGTGTCCCTGGGGCGGGTGCCGCACTCAACTACAAAGTTTAAAAAAAATTTTTACACTGAGTGCGGTGTCCCCAAAGCAAGCATGCAAGTTAGAGCGGCATAGCGCTCTATAAGAAAAGCGGCGGTTGCCATTGTCCCCATCAGTGTAAATGAACAAAATAGTGCTCACCCACTAGATAAAGCAGACCGTGTAACAAGCCAAGTAAAAGGTCCAGTTGTTATGGGCGGTAACAAATGCAGACAAGGAGGTACCAAGGAGGGACTAACAGCCTATTTACGAATCAGAAGCCAGCATTTACAAAGGACAGTGACACAATCCAATGACAAATATGGGTGGAGAGTGGGTGAGGCTTCCAGTGCATACTCTAATAGCATGCTTCGCAGAGCAAGCAGCGCATGTGCGCTGCCGCTAGGCACGACCTAAAAAGTCAAAAGGGACATGGTGGAGCAGCCTCTTTGCCCTGACATTCATTCCTAAATAGATATACAAGCGGGTTAGGACAAGCAGTAAAAACCATCAATCAGACAGTTATGAGTGGCACTGACTTCTGGACAAATTGGCATTGGCGTCTAAACTTTGGCTGTCCCTTAAAGAGTTCCAGTCAGTGGTAACTGTGTACCGAAGTTATCAGAATCCACTTTCCATGGAAAGCAGAGGGATATGGAGAGAGCCATAAACCAATGCATAGATGGCGTTTTGAGAGCAGAATGTCAAAACAAGCACAAGGCTGGAATATATATCCAGTGTGGTGTATTAAAAGACAGGTATCTATTATTCTGAGTACATCCCCATGAGGATAAACATTAACAAACCAGTAGCTTAGGCTTTTGCACAGTGGCAATGTTTTCTCAAACTTTTTTTTAGGACAAATAGAAGAAGTACAGCTTTCAAAGCAGCAGTGCAAGCTTCCTTCCCATCCAGAACTGTTGCAACTTTAGGAGAAGGAACACACAAGCTCCAGCCTTACACACATAGGCATAGTACCAACAGGAAGCAGGAGTACATGCTCCACTCATAAACAGAACAGGAACAGTTTTAACAGAAGTAGAGCAAGATTCCTCACACACCTAACAGATTCTGCTCTGACAACAGCAATTCAAACTCCCCTCAAACAGAAAAGGTACAGCTTTAGGCAACAACAGTGCAACTGATAAACAAAACACGTACAGCTTTAGATTCAGCCCTGCAAGCCCCCCACACAGAGAACAAGTACAGCAGCCACGCAAGCTCCACTCAAACAGAAATGATACACCTTTAGCAGTAGCTTAAGCTGTACTCGTAAGAGCAATGTAAGTTCCACTCATCAACAGCAGCAGTTTAAACTTCACTTATAAACAGAACAGCTTCAACAGCCATACTACGAGCTCACTCACACACATAATACCAGGTCCAGCACAGGGAGCAGCAGTGCAAGTTCCACACATAAATAGAACTGTTACACCTCTAGATTCAGCACAGCAAGCTCCCCAAACAGGGAACACCTACAGCACAGACAAGCAGTGCAAGCTTCACTCATAAACAGATTTAGATGCAGCAGTGCATGCTCCTCCACACAGAGAACAAGTACAGCATAGACAAGCAGTGCAAGCTTCACCTATAAACAGCTTTAGATGTAGCACTGCCTGCTCCTCAACACAGAGAACAAGTAGAGCACAGACAACAGTGCAAGCTTCACTCACTAGCAGATTTAGATTCAGCACTGCCTGCCATCCACACAGAGAGCAAGTAGAGCATAGGCAGTAGTGCAAGCTTCACTCATAAACAGCTTTAGATGCAGCAGTGCATGCTCCTCCACACAGAGAACAAGTACACCACAGACAAGCAGTGCACGCTTCACCCATGAGCAGCTTTAGATTTAGCCCTGCCTACTCCCCCACACAAAGAACAAGTACAGCACAGGCAGTAGTGTAAGCTTCACTCACAAACAGCTTTAGATTCAGTACTGCCTGCTCCTCCACACAGACAACCAGTAGAGCACAGGCAGCAGCAGTGCAAGCTTCACTAACAAACAGCTTTAGATTCAGTACTGTCTGCTCCTCTACACAGAGGACAAGTAGTGCACAGGCAGCAGCAGTGCAAGCTTCACTCACAAACAGCTTTAGATTCAGCACAGCCAGTCATTCATACAGA
This sequence comes from Calotriton arnoldi, assembly GCA_963921515.1. Lineage (NCBI taxonomy): Eukaryota > Metazoa > Chordata > Amphibia > Caudata > Salamandridae > Calotriton > Calotriton arnoldi. The sequence goes on from CAWUFW010013925.1 coordinate 348,968, forward strand.
GGACAAGTGGAGCACAGGCAGCAGTGCAAACTTCACTCACAAACAGCTTTAGATTCAGCATGTTTGCTCCTCCACACAGAGGACAAGTACCGTATAGGCAGCAGCTGTGTAAGCTTCACTCATAAACAGAACGGTACAGCTTTAAATTCAGCACTGCCTGCTCCTCCACACAGAGAACAAGTACAGCAGAGGCAAGCAGTGCCAGCTTCACTCACAAATAGCTTTATATTCAGCACTGCCTGCTCTTCCACACAGAGGACAAGTACAGTACAGGGAATATCAGTGCAAGCTTCACCCGCGCACAGCTCATGTAAAACCAGAGCAGTGTCTGCTTTCCTCACTTAGAGATCATTTAAAGACGTTGCTGAGTTGGGTTCAATCAACTTCCTAAATATAGAACAGACGCAGTACTGTAAGCAAACATCATTAAAAAGGCATTCCAGACACGGATTGGGCACTGGTCCGCCAGCAGTCATGCAACTTTCCCTGGCGCCGAGCGGGTACATTAAAGGCAGCCGCACTGCAAGCTTCAATTACACAGTGGCGGCTGGTGACATTTGAAAGTGGTGCGCATAAAATGATTTTCATACTGCACCGTAGCGACCGAGCGAGCGTGCCCGAACAACCTAACGGGGTTTCGGTGGGGTTCCATCCCCGAGAAAATTTTGAAAAAAGAGTGGACAAATGGTGCATTTTCAAGCAAATTTGAGAAAGCAGGAAGGTTAATAAAGCAATTGTGAAAGTGCAGTTATTACATTAATAAAGAGATGTCATATAACATAGGTAGCTGCTTATTCAGTATAACCACAGAGCTTCATAACAGACTTCGAGATACAATGCATTTCTGAGTACCTCACAGATGTTTTTATTTAACAAACAACTAAACAGGTTGCAAACTAGCAGCATTCAACATATTGTTCACTTTTTGTAGATACAATCAGCACGTCTGTCTTTAAGAGCAGCAAACTTTTCAATAACTTGAACGTTAAAGTCTGGGGTCCGATTCACAGAACTAACTTAAGACAAAATCCTAAACTTAATACCATTTTGGTATTCACAGAAGGCACTTACTCATTTTGGTATTCACAGAAGGCACTTACTTACTCATTTTGAGTAACTTACTCATTGTGAGTAACTTACTCATTGTGAGTAACTTACTCATTTTGTGTAACTTACTCATTTTAGTATTCACAGAAGGCACTTACTCATTGATGAGTAAGTGCCTTCTGTGAATACTAAAATGAGTAACTTACTCATTTTGAGTAACTTACTCATTTTGTGTAACTCACTCATTTTGGTATTCACAGAAGGCACTTACTCATCAATGAGTAAGTGCCTTCTGTGAATACCAAAATGAGTAAGTTACACAAATGAGTAAGTTACTCAAAATGAGTAAGTAAGTGCCTTCTGTGAATACCAAAATGAGTAAGTTACACAAAATGAGTAAGTTACTCAAAATGAGTAAGTAAGTGCCTTCTGTGAATACCAAAATGAGTAAGTACCTTCTGTGAATACCAAAATGGTAGTAAGTTTAGGATTTTGTCTTAAGTTAGATCTGTGAATCGGGCCCTGGGATTCTTTTAACTAGGTCGCTCTCTATAGAGAGCATTGCTAAAGCATTCATTATTTCCTGAATCATTGTGTTCCTCAGGAATGTCTTAATTCTGTTTAAGGTGGAAAAACATCGTTCCGACTCTGCTGTTGTCATAGGAGTGGTAATGACAATTTTTAGTAAAGCCACTGTCTCTGTAAGTGACTTTTCCATATTAAGTTTCTGAATTAAAGCCAGCAAAGAAATGGCACCAGTGGCCTTCCGGTATACACTCATTCCGTACAGTACAGTCAACTCAGTTTTCAGGTCCTCTTTGTTGAGCATAGGAAAAGCTTCCACAGCGTCATTCAGAGCTTGCTCAGGAAAGGATTGATCATATTTTGCAAAGTGTTCACTTTGCAATAATGCGGCACTCACCAAATGTTTTGTGAAAGAAAAACGTTCTTGTGCATGCACAATTATAATGTCACATATCTCCTTTGCAATTCGGACCAGACTGCTGATGTTTTTCCTGCGGTTTGAAAAAGTAGAATCCTCTGGCAGTTTGCTGTCTAAATTGTCAACCCCATCTCTCACTTTGCTCATGTTGGTGACAAACATACTGGTATCTCTTTGCACAGAGACAGTATCTATGGCTCGTGCTTGTAACTGGTTGTATAATATGTCGACAAAAACATTATGTCATGAAATAAAAACAGAAAGAACTGAAACTCTCTGTCTTGTAGTGTTCTAGCAAAGCCACAGGCTTCATTCTGACTTCTGTAATCAAAGAGTTCATTGGCTTCTATGGCGTCAAAACATTTCTCAAGGTCCTCCCTATGTTTATATATTAGGTTGACTGTACGTATGTTAAAGTTCCAACTAGTTTAGGATCCCCTTGGAAGCCTTTTGTCCATAATCTCCTGAAGTGCTTCCGTTCTTTTGGGGGAACGTGAGAAGAATGCTGCCATGCCTCCTACATCCTGAAAGAAAATTCGTGTCTCGGAGATCTTTGATACTGCCTGTTGCATAATAAGATTAAGTTGATGGGCGTAACAGTGCACATAATGAGCATTAGGGTACACATCTTCAATTCTTTTCTGTACTCCACCAAGGCTTCCACTCATTATGGATGCACCATCATAGCTTTGTGCGATAAGTTTTTTTTTTTGAGGCAGCTCTGGAAAAATGAAGTTCAGTTGACGCAGTATAGCTGAAGTAATGGTTTCTGCACTAGAGTCTCTTAAATGTTTGAAACCATGGAACCTCTCCACAACTTTACTGTCTTTGTCAAGGTACCGAAAGACTAATATGGACTGTGTTTTTGTGGCCACATCAGTGGTGTCATCAGCCTGAATAGCCACAAAGTCTGTGTTTTGCACCTCTTGGACAATATGGCTTCTCATAATTTCTAGCATACACTCAAGGAGTTCATTTTGTATCGTTTTAGAGGTGCCCTTAAAGACTGTAGCACTTGCTAAATGTGCTTCCATTTCCTTGTCTATGCTTGCTATTAAATCCACAAGGCCTCTGAATATTCCAGGATTTGAGGAACTTTCAGATTCATCATGGCCTCGCAATGCCAGTTCGAAAGCACCACAGAAACGAATGCAATCAATTATTTTTTATAGTATGTGTCTATTCCTATCAACTGCTTCATTGTGTTTCTGTATTGTTTTGCTGGTATGCATCGTTTATGTGGTGCTCAATGGGTGTGTCTTCCAACATTCCCAGTCTCGTCAGATTTTCCATATGGTTTCTTGTGTGTGCATGCTTCTTTATTTTGTCAGACAAATGCTTCAAGTCTATTACTCCTTGTTTTGTCCAAGACATGTCACCACCAAACAGCAAGCGAGGGAAGCAGAACAGAGAATTTTTTGATGCGCACCCTGTAACCCAATCAGCTTTTGTGTACCAGGCGTTTGAGAATGTACGTTTGTAAGTTTTTCCTCTGTCCTGGGAAGTTTGTTGTAGTTTTAGGTCAGGCCGATCAGGTCCTAATTGCTTTATATTTAGTTTCTCTTCACGTGTCCGTCCAAAGAATGGCCTTGCAATTAGCTGTTCTACTGTATTCATGCCGATGCTGGCCTTACCAATATTAAAGAAACCTGTCAATAATCAAAGTACAACGTATAAGGTTTGGTGCAATAATATCAAATTTCAGTATAAATACATATATCATGTGCATTATCGCAATATATCTCCAACAGCTCCCCTTTGCACAACATGACTGCTATAAATACAGCCTTACTGCCTGCTGCCTCTTTGTGCCATACTGGTTGCTGAAGGCACTGAAACAGACACTGCTTGAGGGCCTTTAACAAGGCAAGGGATAGATAGTGCCTTTAACAACCGTTATTGCCCAAAGCACAGGGCTAAGGCTATTAGTAAATTCCATCCACTGAGGGTACAATTGATCCAGCGCAATATTAGCCAACAACATTCATACACCATATACTCACTTGGGCCCATACATTCACACTACACTAATACTTACGCTGGGTGTCAGATGTACTCTTTTATCAAAGTCCCTGCTACCAATTACCTTCTGATTGAAGAGTAATAACTTACCAATGGATCCTTTGCTAATTGGGAAGTTTAAAATGAGTGACATTCATTATAGTACATAATCCTGAAATAACCACTGAGTCAGGAAGTTTTAAAATGTTTATCTAAAGTTTTAGCAGAGTAAAATACAGAAAACACGGTACTTGATTGAAATACCCAAGAAAAAGCATAGAAATGATTTTGCTAATAAATGACGGTGTTTAAGGAAGAGTAGAAGATAGAGACAGCAGCGCAACTAAAGGTTGCAGTATAGTTACCTAAATGCGAGAACCAAGCCCCTTGGCCAAGGAGTTGGAAAAGATAGGACCCAGGAAGGATGAAGAGCAAAGACTTCTTCCAGGATCAGGACAGGACCGATGACCTCTCTACAACGACGCCTGCGCCGTTCCCCTCTCTGATACTCAACTTCTCTCGATTCTCCCGTTCTAATGGACTCCGCCGCCCCCTCCTCAGGACCTCTTCTGGACAGGAATTCAGTTAGCAACCGATCAGCATGGCAGTCTGGAGCTAAGAGCGCTCTCGCAGCATGGACGCCTGTTCTTCGTGAAAGCATGCTCTCTCTAATTAACTAATGCTATATTCTATTATACCCTTCTACGCCCATGTACCTCCCCTTAATGTTGCTAAAATATGGGGCCACTACTTCTGATTGGACAGGGACAGGGGGTGGATTCTCGCACCATATCGATTTGGCCTAAATTGTAAAGCCTATTGTCTTTACATTCCCGCCCCTTCAAATTAATACATTCGCTTTATTTCCCACCCGTCTCACGACAAATGTTATACATTTTACAGGGGAAAAGTATCATTTTTGTCCTCCGGAAACATGAAGTACAGCATCTTCGGCCAATGGGTCATTGCCTTGGAAGACGTTCAAGTTGACTTCACTTGGCAGGCACACAGGACACATGCGCAGAACCATCTGTCTCTCTAGTTTCAAGTCACCAACCCAGGCCCAAGTTTACGAATTACTAAAAGTGCAAGAAGAAAATATTAAAATCACAAATAAAAAGTTTCACTGTATACCCACTTTCCCTACTCTACTCCCAATTAATTATAATACTATCCTGCATTAGTAGCATTTAAGAAAACGACAATTTAATAATGACATGAGAGCAAGCTTAAGCATGTGAAAACATTTAGCGGCCATTTTAGTGCACACTGCGCAGAAGCAGAAGTTTCCCACCAAGCAAAGAAAGACGTCACACCATGTGACCAGGTTGCGACATGCGCATTGAGGTTCCCGCGCTTTAGCGGACATTTTGGATTACAGACAAGCGTTATTCATTAGTAAAACACATAGGCAAGCTTCTGTCCCTCTTGTGTTTGTGAATGCAAAGGTTAGTTTTTACAATACAAGTTTAATAAATTAATACTATGAGGAGAATTGCGTACAAGCAAGTTTCATTTTTGAAACCTTGCTCCATCAATCCCCTCTCTGATGGCGTTTCTGAGCCATCAAAATACTACCCTCAATCAGATGCCAACTTCTAGCAATTCGTTTCATTCTCATTTTTACATTTTCTGTTTTTCACATCCCCTTTCAACTTTTATTATAAATCACTTCTCCATTCTTCAAGTTCTATTTCATCTAGTTTTCTCTTCTTTCCTTTTCCTGTCACTTTATATGTTCCATTCTTTCTACAGCATTTGCACCATATTGTTATTGCCAATATTATTATTGCTATCCCTGCTAGGGGTACTAATATTTGACCTATAAGTCCTTTTCCTATATTAGCAAACCAGGTACCAATTGACGATATACTATTTGTCAATCTTTCCCATACACTATCAACTTCCAATGGTTTAAGTTCTTTCTCAAGTTTAGTTATGTTCTGAATATACGTTCCAATTTCTGCACTCTTATCAGGAATATAAGTGCAACAATGTTTTGTCTTCAATAATTTACAGACTCCTTCCTCTTTTGCCAATAGAATGTCAAGAGCAAGTCGATTTTGCATCACCATAGATCTAATCGCAACCATCTCTGTATTAATCATTAGAAAACCTCCAGCAGTATCCGTTGATAAACGATCAACCACTGTAGACAATTTGCATATTTTCCTTGAGTTCAGAATTATTCCCACTGAAGGTATCAATGCACCAAATATATCACCTACAATTTCTGAAAAACTAGCTCTTTTACTACGTATTAATTCATTATTGTTTTCATTGCTTCCAGTGTTCTTTTTACGTGGTATATCTTTGGAAAAACTATTCCAAAATAACAACTTCCATACCACCGTGCAGGAAGCCTAAAGTAAGCCTTATTCCCACATACATAATATATTCCAGGAAAAACTGAATCTGTTCCTCCTTTGAGTCCCCAACCTCCAAGAATTAAAAATTGTGTTCACATTCACTGGTACCGATGAAAACATTGTTAAAATCAGTCTTTAACCTATGAAGACAAATTTTCCCTTTCTTCTCGAAATCCAGAGCCATTGCAGCTTGAGCTTTACCAGGTGTATAACTCCCTTCTTTCTCTGTCCAAGGTGGTAACTGAGCCTTATGCTCTGAAGCTTTCTTTTGAAAATCATGGCTTCTATCTTCTACTAAATTCCAAAATATCTTTTCTTCTTCTAGTAAAGAACATGTTAGATTGTGTCTATGTGCATGTGTTATGTCTATCGATTTCATTGTTAAGAAAAACTCTCCCATAAACTGTGCGTCTTGACTACTAAGCACTGGGTTCATATGGCTGGGTCCAAACTGGAATGGCATGGTGAGCAAAAAAACGATGGATTTAGGCCCAGATCTCTGTACTGGGGTGAATGTATGACATTGTTCTGCATTCTCTCCATCATTTGTTCTTTTTGCATTTGTCACCCAGAGTGGGACGGGTATGCCTAGACGTGTGTCCCGTGCTCTCCATGCCACTGGAGTCAAGCTATCCTGGCTGATGAGGGCTGAAAGCCCGAAACCGGTCCTAGGATGTTTGTTTCCAGTCCAGGGAGGACCTGGCCTGGCAGTTCGGGCTGGACTGTTCCCTTTGGGTGCAGCGTCAAGACTGATTTGCATATGGCTGGGTCCAAACTGGAATGGCATGGTGAGCAAAAACGATGGATTTAGGCCCAGATCTCTGTACTGGGGTGAATGTATGACATTGTTCTGCATTCTGTCCATCATTTGTTCTTTTTGCATTTGTCACCCCGAGTGGGACGGGTATGCCCAGACGTGGGTCCCGTGTTCTCCATGCCACTGGAGTCAAGCTATCCTGGCTGATGAGGGCTGAAAGCCCGAAACCGGTACTAGGATGTTTGTTTCCAGTCCAGCGAGGACCTGGCCTTGCAGTTCGGCCTGGACTGTTCCCTTTGGGTGCAGGGTCAAGACTGATTTGCTTATGGCTGGGTCCAAACTGGAATGGCATGGTGAGCAAAAAACGATGGATTTAGGCCGAGATCTCTGTACTGGGGTGAATGTATGACATTGTTCTGCATTCTGTCCATCATTTGTTCTTTTTGCATTTGTCACCCCGAGTGGGACGGGTATGCCCAGACGTGTTTCCCGTGCTCTCCATGCCACTGGAGTCAAGCTATCCTGGCTGATGAGGGCTGAAAGCCCGAAACCGGTCCTAGGATGTTTGTTTCCAGTCCAGGGAGGACCTGGCCTGGCAGTTCGGGCTGGACTGTTCCCTTTGGGTGCAGGGTCAAGACTGATTTGCATATGGCTGGGTCCAAACTGGAATGGCATGGTGAGCAAAAAACGATGGATTTAGGCCCAGATCTCTGTACTGGGGTGAATGTATGACATTGTTCTGCATTCTGTCCATCATTTGTTCTTTTCGCATTTGTCACCGCGAGTGGGACGGGTATGCCCAGACGTGGGTCCAGTGCTCTCCATGCCACTGGAGTCAAGCTATCCTGGCTGAAAGCCTGAAACCGGTCCTAGGATATTTGTTTCCAATCCAGGGAGGACCTGGCCTGGCAGTTCAGGCTGGACTGTTCCCTTTGGGTGCAGGGTCAAGACTGATTTGCTTATGGCTGGGTCCAAACTGGAATGGCATGGTGAGCAAAAAACGATGGATTTAGGCCCAGATCTCTGTACTGGGGTGAATGTATGACATTGTTCTGCATTCTGTCCATCATTTGTTCTTTTTGCATTTGTCACCCCGAGTGGGACGGGAATGCCCCGACGTGGGTCCCGTGCTCTCCATGCCACTGGAGTCATGCTATCCTGGCTGATGAGGGCTGAAAGTCCGAAACCGGTCCTAGGATGTTTGTTTCCACTCCAGGGTGGACCTGTCCTGGCAGTTCGGGCTGGACTGTTCCCTTTGGGTGCAGGGTCAAGACTGATTTGCATATGGCTGGGTCCAAACTGGAATGGCATGGTGAGCAAAGAAACAATGGATTTAGGCACAGATCTCTGTACTGGGGTGAATGTATGACATTGTTCTGCATTCTGTCCATCATTTGTTCTTTTTGCATTTGTCACCCCGAGTGGGACGGGTATGCCCAGACGTGGTTCCCGTGCTCTCCATGCCACTGGAGTCAAGCTATCCTGGCTGATGAGGGCTGAAAGCCCGAAACCGGACCTAGGATGTTTGTTTCCAGTCCAGGGAGGACCTGGCCTGGCAGTTCGGGCTGGACTGTTCCCTTTGGGTGCAGGGTCAAGACTGATTTGCATATGGCTGGGTCCAAACTGGAATGGCATGGTGAGCAAAAAACGATTGATTTAGGCCCAGATCTCTAAACTGGGGTGAATGTATGACATTGTTCTGCATTCTGTCCATCATTTGTTCTTTTCGCATTTGTCACCGCGAGTGGGACGGGTATGCCCAGACGTGGGTCCCGTGTTCTCCATGCCACTGGAGTCAAGCTATCCTGGCTGATGAGGACTGAAAGCCCAAACCGGTCCTAGGATGTTTGTTTCCAGTCCAGGGAGGACCTGGCCTGGCAGTTCGGGCTGAACTGTTCCCTTTGGGTGCAGGGTCAAGACTGATTTGCATATGGCTGGGTCCAAACTGGAATGGCATGGTGAGCAAAAAACGATGGATTTAGGCCCAGATCTCTGTACTGGGGTGAATGTATGACATTGTTCTGCATTCTGTCCATCATTTGTTCTTTTTGCATTTGTCACCCCGAGTGGGACGGGTATGCCCAGACGTGGGTCCCGTGCTCTCCATGCCACTGGAGTCATGCTATCCTGGCTGATGAGGGCTGAAAGTCCGAAACCGGTCCTAGGATGTTTGTTTCCAGTCCAGGGTGGACCTGGCATGGCAGTTCGGGCTGGACTGTTCCCTGTGGGTGCAGGGTCAAGACTGATTTGCATATGGCTGGGTCCAAACTGGAATGGCATGGTGAGCAAAGAAACGATGGATTTAGGCCCAGATCTCTGTACTGGGGTGAATGTATGACATTGTTCTGCATTCTGTCCATCATTTGTTCTTTTTGCATTTGTCACCCCGAGTGGGACGGGTATGCCCAGACGTGGGTCCCGTGCTCTCCATGCCACTGGAGTCAAGCTATCCTGGCTGATGAGGACTGAAAGCCCGAAACCGGTCATAGGATGTTTGTTTCCAGTCCAGGGAGGACCTGGCCTGGCAGTTCGGGCTGGACTGTTCCCTTTGGGTGCAGGGTCAAGACTGATTTGCATATGGCTGGGTCCAAACTGGAATGGCATGGTGAGCAAAAAACGATGGATTTAGGCCCAGATCTCTGTACTGGGGTGAATGTATGACATTGTTCTGCATTCTGTCCATCATTTGTTCTTTTCACATTTGTCACCGCGAGTGGGACGGGTATGCCTAGACGTGGGTCCCGTGCTCTCCATGCCACTGGAGTCAAGCTATCCTGGCTGAAAGCCTGAAACCGGTCCTAGGATATTTGTTTCCAATCCAGGGAGGACCTGGCCTGACAGTTCAGGCTGGACTGTTCCCTTTGGGTGCAGGGTCAAGACTGATTTGCTTATGGCTGGGTCCAAACTGGAATGGCATGGTGAGCAAAAACGATGGATTTAGGCCCAGATCTCTGTACTGGGGTGAATGTATGACATTGTTCTGCATTCTGTCCATCATTTGTTCTTTTTGCATTTCTCACCCAGAGTGGGACGGGTATGCCCAGGGAGGACCTGGCCTGGCAGTTCGGGCTGGACTGTTCCCTTTGGGTGCAGGGTCAAGACTGATTTGCATATGGCTGGGTCCAAACTAGAATGGCATGGTGAGCAAAAAACGATGGATTTAGGCCCAGATCTCTAAACTGGGGTGAATGTATGACATTGTTCTGCATTCTGTCCATCATTTGTTCTTTTCGCATTTGTCACCGCGAGTGGGACGGGTATGCCCAGACGTGGGTCCCGTGTTCTCCATGCCACTGGAGTCAAGCTATCCTGGCTGATGAGGACTGAAAGCCCAAACCGGTCCTAGGATGTTTGTTTCCAGTCCAGGGAGGACCTGGCCTGGCAGTTCGGGCTGAACTGTTCCCTTTGGGTGCAGGGTCAAGACTGATTTGCATATGGCTGGGTCCAAACTGGAATGGCATGGTGAGCAAAAAACGATGGATTTAGGACCAGATCTCTGTACTGGGGTGAATGTATGACATTGTTCTGCATTCTGTCCATCATTTGTTCTTTTTGCATTTGTCACCCCGAGTGGGACGGGTATGCCCAGACGTGGGTCCCGTGCTCTCCATGCCACTGGAGTCATGCTATCCTGGCTGATGAGGGCTGAAAGTCCGAAACCGGTCCTAGGATGTTTGTTTCCAGTCCAAGGTGGACCTGGCATGGTAGTTCGGGCTGGACTGTTCCCTGTGGGTGCAGGGTCAAGACTGATTTGCATATGGCTGGGTCCAAACTGGAATGGCATGGTGAGCAAAGAAACGATGGATTTAGGCCCAGATCTCTGTACTGGGGTGAATGTATGACATTGTTCTGCATTCTGTCTATCATTTGTTCTTTTTGCATTTGTCACCCCGAGTGGGACGGGTATGCCCAGACGTGGGTCCCGTGCTCTCCATGCCACTGGAGTTAAGCTATCCTGGCTGATGAGGACTGAAAGCCCGAAACCGGTCATAGGATGTTTGTTTCCAGTCCAGGGAGGACCTGGCCTGGCAGTTCGGGCTGGACTGTTCCCTTTGGGTGCAGGGTCAAGACTGATTTGCATATGGCTGGGTCCAAACTGGAATGGCATGGTGAGCAAAGAAACGATGGATTTAGGCCCAGATCTCTGTACTGGGGTGAATGTATGACATTGTTCTGCATTCTGTCCATCATTTGTTCTTTTCGCATTTGTCACCGCGAGTGGGACGGGTATGCCCAGACGTGGGTCCCGTTCTCTCCATGCCACTGGAGTCAAGCTATCCTGGCTGAAAGCCTGAAACCGGTCCTAGGATATGTGTTTCCAGTCCAGGGAGGACCTGGCCTGGCAGTTCAGGCTGGACTGTTCCCTTTGGGTACAGGGTCAAGACTGATTTGCATATGGATGGGTCCAAACTGGAATGGCATGGTGAGCAAAAAACGATGGATTTAGGCCCAGATCTCTGTACTGGGGTGAATGTATGACATTGTTCTGCATTCTGTCCATCATTTGTTCTTTTTGCATTTATCACCCAGAGTGGGACGGGTATACCCAGGGAGGACCTGGCCTGGCAATTCGGACTGGACTGTTCCCTTTGGGTGCAGGGTCAAGACTGATTTGCATATGGCTGGGTCCAAACTGAAATGGCATGGTGTGCAAAAAAACGATGGATTTAGGCCCAGATCTCTGTACTGGGGTGAATGTATGACATTGTTCTGCATTCTGTACATCATTTGTTCTTTTCGCATTTGTCACCGCGAGTGGGACGGGTATGCCCAGACGTGGGTCCCGTGTTCTCCATGCCACTGGAGTCAAGCTATCCTGGCTGATGAGGACTGAAAGCCCAAACCGGTCCTAGGATGTTTGTTTCCAGTCCAGGGAGGACCTGGCCTGGCAGTTCGGGCTGAACTGTTCCCTTTGGGTGCAGGGTCAAGACTGATTTGCATATGGCTGGGTCCAAACTGGAATGGCATGGTGAGCAAAAAAACGATGGATTTAGGCCCAGATCTCTGTACTGGGGTGAATGTATGACATTGTTCTGCATTCTGTCCATCATTTGTTCTTTTTGCATTTGTCACCCCGAGTGGGACGGGTATGCCCAGACGTGGGTCCCGTGCTCTCCATGCCACTGGAGTCATGCTATCCTGGCTGATGAGGGCTGAAAGTCCGAAACCGGTCCTAGGATGTTTGTTTCCAGTCCAAGGTGGACCTGGCATGGTAGTTCGGGCTGGACTGTTCCCTGTGGGTGCAGGGTCAAGACTGATTTGCATATGGCTGGGTCCAAACTGGAATGGCATGGTGAGCAAAGAAACGATGGATTTAGGCCCAGATCTCTGTACTGGGGTGAATGTATGACATTGTTCTGCATTCTGTCCATCATTTGTTCTTTTTGCATTTGTCACCCCGAGTGGGACGGGTATGCCCAGACGTGGGTCCCGTGCTCTCCATGCCACTGGAGTTAAGCTATCCTGGCTGATGAGGACTGAAAGCCCGAAACCGGTCATAGGATGTTTGTTTCCAGTCCAGGGAGGACCTGGCCTGGCAGTTCGGGCTGGACTGTTCCCTTTGGGTGCAGGGTCAAGACTGATTTGCATATGGCTGGGTCCAAACTGGAATGGCATGGTGAGCAAAGAAACGATGGATTTAGGCCCAGATCTCTGTACTGGGGTGAATGTATGACATTGTTCTGCATTCTGTCCATCATTTGTTCTTTTCGCATTTGTCACCGCGAGTGGGACGGGTATGCCCAGACGTGGGTCCCGTTCTCTCCATGCCACTGGAGTCAAGCTATCCTGGCTGAAAGCCTGAAACCGGTCCTAGGATATGTGTTTCCAGTCCAGGGAGGACCTGGCCTGGCAGTTCAGGCTGGACTGTTCCCTTTGGGTACAGGGTCAAGACTGATTTGCATATGGCTGGGTCCAAACTGGAATGGCATGGTGAGCAAAAAACGATGGATTTAGGCCCAGATCTCTGAAACTGGGGTGAATGTATGACATTGTTCTGCATTCTGTCCATCATTTGTTCTTTTTGCATTTATCACCCAGAGTGGGACGGGTATACCCAGGGAGGACCTGGCCTGGCAATTCGGACTGGACTGTTCCCTTTGGGTGCAGGGTCAAGACTGATTTGCATATGGCTGGGTCCAAACTGGAATGGCATGGTGTGCAAAAAACGATGGATTTAGGCCCAGATCTCTGTACTGGGGTGAATGTATGACATTGTTCTGCATTCTGTCCATCATTTGTTCTTTTTGCATTTGTCACCCCGAGTGGGACGGGTATGCCCAGACGTGGGTCCCGTGCTCTCCATGCCACTGGAGTTAAGCTATCCTGGCTGATGAGGACTGAAAGCCCGAAACCGGTCATAGGATGTTTGTTTCCAGTCCAGGGAGGACCTGGCCTGGCAGTTCGGGCTGGACTGTTCCCTTTGGGTGCAGGGTCAAGACTGATTTGCATATGGCTGGGTCCAAACTGGAATGGCATGGTGAGCAAAGAAACAATGGATTTAGGCCCAGATCTCTGTACTGGGGTGAATGTATGACATTGTTCTGCATTCTGTCCATCATTTGTTCTTTTCGCATTTGTCACCGCGAGTGGGACGGGTATGCCCAGACGTGGGTCCCGTTCTCTCCATGCCACTGGAGTCAAGCTATCCTGGCTGAAAGCCTGAAACCGGTCCTAGGATATGTGTTTCCAGTCCAGGGAGGACCTGGCCTGGCAGTTCAGGCTGGACTGTTCCCTTTGGGTACAGGGTCAAGACTGATTTGCATATGGCTGGGTCCAAACTGGAATGGCATGGTGAGCAAAAAACGATGGATTTAGGCCCAGATCTCTGTACTGGGGTGAATGTATGACATTGTTCTGCATTCTGTCCATCATTTGTTCTTTTTGCATTTATCACCCAGAGTGGGACGGGTATACCCAGGGAGGACCTGGCCTGGCAATTCGGACTGGACTGTTCCCTTTGGGTGCAGGGTCAAGACTGATTTGCATATGGCTGGGTCCAAACTGGAATGGCATGGTGTGCAAAAAACGATGGATTTAGGCCCAGATCTCTGTACTGGGGTGAATGTATGACATTGTTCTGCATTCTGTCCATCATTTGTTCTTTTTGCATTTGTCACCCCGAGTGGGACGGGTATGCCCAGACGTGGGTCCTGTGCTCTCCATGCCACTGGAGTCAAGCTATCCTGGCTGATGAGGACTGAAAGCCCGAAACCGGTCATAGGATGTTTGTTTCCAGTCCAGGGAGGACCTGGCCTGGCAGTTCGGGCTGGACTGTTCCCTTTGGGTGCAGGGTCAAGACTGATTTGCATATGGCTGGGTCCAAACTGCAATGGCATGGTGAGCAAAGAAACGATGGATTTAGGCCCAGATCTCTGTACTGGGGTGAATGTATGACATTGTTCTGCATTCTGTCCATCATTTGTTCTTTTCGCATTTGTCACCGCGAGTGGGACGGGTATGCCCAGACGTGGGTCCCGTTCTCTCCATGCCACTGGAGTCAAGCTATCCTGGCTGAAAGCCTGAAACCGGTCCTAGGATATGTGTTTCCAGTCCAGGGAGGACCTGGCCTGGCAGTTCAGGCTGGACTGTTCCCTTTGGGTACAGGGTCAAGACTGATTTGCATATGGCTGGGTCCAAACTGGAATGGCATGGTGAGCAAAAAACGATGGATTTAGGCCCAGATCTCTGTACTGGGGTGAATGTATGACATTGTTCTGCATTCTGTCCATCATTTGTTCTTTTTGCATTTATCACCCAGAGTGGGACGGGTATGCGCAGAGAGGACCTGGCCTGGCAATTTAGACTGGACTGTTCCCTTTGGGTGCAGGGTCAAGACTGATTTGCATATGGCTGGGTCCAAACTGGAATGGCATGGTGTGCAAAAAACGATGGATTTAGGCCCAGATCTCTGTACTGGGGTGAATGTATGACATTGTTCTGCATTCTGTCCATCATTTGTTCTTTTTGCATTTGTCACCCCGAGTGGGACGGGTATGCCCAGACGTGGGTCCCGTGCTCTCCATGCCACTGGAGTCAAGCTGACCTGGCTGATGAGGGCTGAAAGCCCAAAACCGGTACTAGGATGTTTGTTTCCAGTCCAGGGAGGACATGGCCTGGCAGTTCGGGCTGGACTGTTCCCTTTGGGTGCAGGGTCAAGACTGATTTGCATATGGCTGGGTCCAAACTGGAATGGCATGTTGAGCAAAAAAACGATGGATTCAGGCCCAGATCTCTGTACTGGGGTGAATGTATGACATTGTTCTGCATTCTGTCCATCATTTGTTCTTTTTGCATTTGTCACCCTGAGTGGGACGGGTATGCCCAGACGTGGGTCCCGTGCTCTCCATGCCACTGGAGTCAAGCTATGCTGGCTGATGAGGGCTGAAAGCCCGAAACTGGTCCTAGGATGTTTGTTTCCAGTCCAGGGAGGACCTGGCCCGGCAGTTCGGGTTGGACTGTTCCCTTTGGGTGCAGGGTCAAGAATGATTTGCATATGGCTTGGTCCAAACTGGAATGGCATAGTGAGCAAAAAAACGATGGATTTAGGTCCAGATCTCTGTACTGGGGTGAATGTATGACATTGTTCTGCATTCTGTCCATCATTTGTTCTTTTTGCATTTGTCACCCCGAGTGGGACGGGTATGCCCAGACGTGTTTCCCGTGCTCTCCATGCCACTGGAGTCAAGCTATCCTGGCTGATGAGGGCTGAAAGCCCGAAACCGGTCCTAGGATGTTTGTTTCCAGTCCAGGGAGGACCTGGCCTGGCAGTTCGGGCTGGACTGTTCCCTTTGGGTGCAGGGTCAAGACTGATTTGCATATGGCTGGGTCCAAACTGGAATGGCATGGTGAGCAAAAAACGATGGATTTAGGCCCAGATCTCTGTACTGGGGTGAATGTATGACATTGTTCTGCATTCTGTCCATCATTTGTTCTTTTCGCATTTGTCACCGCGAGTGGGACGGGTATGCCCAGACGTGGGTCCAGTGCTCTCCATGCCACTGGAGTCAAGCTATCCTGGCTGAAAGCCTGAAACCGGTCCTAGGATATTTGTTTCCAATCCAGGGAGGACCTGGCCTGGCAGTTCAGGCTGGACTGTTCCCTTTGGGTGCAGGGTCAAGACTGATTTGCTTATGGCTGGGTCCAAACTGGAATGGCATGGTGAGCAAAAAAACGATGGATTTAGGCCCAGATCTCTGTACTGGGGTGAATGTATGACATTGTTCTGCATTCTGTCCATCATTTGTTCTTTTTGCATTTCTCACCCAGAGTGGGACGGGTATGCCCAGGGAGGACCTGGCCTGGCAGTTCGGGCTGGACTGTTCCCTTTGGGTGCAGGGTCAAGACTGATTTGCATATGGCTGGGTCCAAACTGGAATGGCATGGTGAGTAATAAAATGATGGATTTAGTCCCAGATCTCTGTACTGGGGTGAATGTATGACATTGTTCTGCATTCTGTCCATCATTTGTTCTTTTTGCATTTGTCACCCGAGTGGGACGGGAATGCCCCGACGTGGGTCCCGTGCTCTCCATGCCACTGGAGTCATGCTATCCTGGCTGATGAGGGCTGAAAGTCCGAAACCGGTCCTAGGATGTTTGTTTCCACTCCAGGGTGGACCTGTCCTGGCAGTTCGGGCTGGACTGTTCCCTTTGGGTGCAGGGTCAAGACTGATTTGCATATGGCTGGGTCCAAACTGGAATGGCATGGTGAGCAAAGAAACAATGGATTTAGGCACAGATCTCTGTACTGGGGTGAATGTATGACATTGTTCTGCATTCTGTCCATCATTTGTTCTTTTTGCATTTGTCACCCCGAGTGGGACGGGTATGCCCAGACGTGGTTCCCGTGCTCTCCATGCCACTGGAGTCAAGCTATCCTGGCTGATGAGGGCTGAAAGCCCGAAACCGGACCTAGGATGTTTGTTTCCAGTCCAGGGAGGACCTGGCCTGGCAGTTCGGGCTGGACTGTTCCCTTTGGGTGCAGGGTCAAGACTGATTTGCATATGGCTGGGTCCAAACTGGAATGGCATGGTGAGCAAAAAAACGATTGATTTAGGCCCAGATCTCTAAACTGGGGTGAATGTATGACATTGTTCTGCATTCTGTCCATCATTTGTTCTTTTCGCATTTGTCACCGCGAGTGGGACGGGTATGCCCAGACGTGGGTCCCGTGTTCTCCATGCCACTGGAGTCAAGCTATCCTGGCTGATGAGGACTGAAAGCCCAAACCGGTCCTAGGATGTTTGTTTCCAGTCCAGGGAGGACCTGGCCTGGCAGTTCGGGCTGAACTGTTCCCTTTGGGTGCAGGGTCAAGACTGATTTGCATATGGCTGGGTCCAAACTGGAATGGCATTGTGAGCAAAAAACGATGGATTTAGGCCCAGATCTCTGTACTGGGGTGAATGTATGACATTGTTCTGCATTCTGTCCATCATTTGTTCTTTTTGCATTTGTCACCCCGAGTGGGACGGGTATGCCCAGACGTGGGTCCCGTGCTCTCCATGCCACTGGAGTCATGCTATCCTGGCTGATGAGGGCTGAAAGTCCGAAACCGGTCCTAGGATGTTTGTTTCCAGTCCAGGGTGGACCTGGCATGGCAGTTCGGGCTGGACTGTTCCCTGTGGGTGCAGGGTCAAGACTGATTTGCATATGGCTGGGTCCAAACTGGAATGGCATGGTGAGCAAAGAAACGATGGATTTAGGCCCAGATCTCTGTACTGGGGTGAATGTATGACATTGTTCTGCATTCTGTCCATCATTTGTTCTTTTTGCATTTGTCACCCCGAGTGGGACGGGTATGCCCAGACGTGGGTCCCGTGCTCTCCATGCCACTGGAGTCAAGCTATCCTGGCTGATGAGGACTGAAAGCCCGAAACCGGTCATAGGATGTTTGTTTCCAGTCCAGGGAGGACCTGGCCTGGCAGTTCGGGCTGGACTGTTCCCTTTGGGTGCAGGGTCAAGACTGATTTGCATATGGCTGGGTCCAAACTGGAATGGCATGGTGAGCAAAAAACGATGGATTTAGGCCCAGATCTCTGTACTGGGGTGAATGTATGACATTGTTCTGCATTCTGTCCATCATTTGTTCTTTTCACATTTGTCACCGCGAGTGGGACGGGTATGCCCAGACGTGGGTCCCGTGCTCTCCATGCCACTGGAGTCAAGCTATCCTGGCTGAAAGCCTGAAACCGGTCCTAGGATATTTGTTTCCAATCCAGGGAGGACCTGGCCTGACAGTTCAGGCTGGACTGTTCCCTTTGGGTGCAGGGTCAAGACTGATTTGCTTATGGCTGGGTCCAAACTGGAATGGCATGGTGAGCAAAAAACGATGGATTTAGGCCCAGATCTCTGTACTGGGGTGAATGTATGACATTGTTCTGCATTCTGTCCATCATTTGTTCTTTTTGCATTTCTCACCCAGAGTGGGACGGGTATGCCCAGGGAGGACCTGGCCTGGCAGTTCGGGCTGGACTGTTCCCTTTGGGTGCAGGGTCAAGACTGATTTGCATATGGCTGGGTCCAAACTAGAATGGCATGGTGAGCAAAAAAACGATGGATTTAGGCCCAGATCTCTAAACTGGGGTGAATGTATGACATTGTTCTGCATTCTGTCCATCATTTGTTCTTTTCGCATTTGTCACCGCGAGTGGGACGGGTATGCCCAGACGTGGGTCCCGTGTTCTCCATGCCACTGGAGTCAAGCTATCCTGGCTGATGAGGACTGAAAGCCCAAACCGGTCCTAGGATGTTTGTTTCCAGTCCAGGGAGGACCTGGCCTGGCAGTTCGGGCTGAACTGTTCCCTTTGGGTGCAGGGTCAAGACTGATTTGCATATGGCTGGGTCCAAACTGGAATGGCATGGTGAGCAAAAAAACGATGGATTTAGGACCAGATCTCTGTACTGGGGTGAATGTATGACATTGTTCTGCATTCTGTCCATCATTTGTTCTTTTTGCATTTGTCACCCCGAGTGGGACGGGTATGCCCAGACGTGGGTCCCGTGCTCTCCATGCCACTGGAGTCATGCTATCCTGGCTGATGAGGGCTGAAAGTCCGAAACCGGTCCTAGGATGTTTGTTTCCAGTCCAAGGTGGACCTGGCATGGTAGTTCGGGCTGGACTGTTCCCTGTGGGTGCAGGGTCAAGACTGATTTGCATATGGCTGGGTCCAAACTGGAATGGCATGGTGAGCAAAGAAACGATGGATTTAGGCCCAGATCTCTGTACTGGGGTGAATGTATGACATTGTTCTGCATTCTGTCTATCATTTGTTCTTTTTGCATTTGTCACCCCGAGTGGGACGGGTATGCCCAGACGTGGGTCCCGTGCTCTCCATGCCACTGGAGTTAAGCTATCCTGGCTGATGAGGACTGAAAGCCCGAAACCGGTCATAGGATGTTTGTTTCCAGTCCAGGGAGGACCTGGCCTGGCAGTTCGGGCTGGACTGTTCCCTTTGGGTGCAGGGTCAAGACTGATTTGCATATGGCTGGGTCCAAACTGGAATGGCATGGTGAGCAAAGAAACGATGGATTTAGGCCCAGATCTCTGTACTGGGGTGAATGTATGACATTGTTCTGCATTCTGTCCATCATTTGTTCTTTTCGCATTTGTCACCGCGAGTGGGACGGGTATGCCCAGACGTGGGTCCCGTTCTCTCCATGCCACTGGAGTCAAGCTATCCTGGCTGAAAGCCTGAAACCGGTCCTAGGATATGTGTTTCCAGTCCAGGGAGGACCTGGCCTGGCAGTTCAGGCTGGACTGTTCCCTTTGGGTACAGGGTCAAGACTGATTTGCATATGGATGGGTCCAAACTGGAATGGCATGGTGAGCAAAAACGATGGATTTAGGCCCAGATCTCTGTACTGGGGTGAATGTATGACATTGTTCTGCATTCTGTCCATCATTTGTTCTTTTTGCATTTATCACCCAGAGTGGGACGGGTATACCCAGGGAGGACCTGGCCTGGCAATTCGGACTGGACTGTTCCCTTTGGGTGCAGGGTCAAGACTGATTTGCATATGGCTGGGTCCAAACTGAAATGGCATGGTGTGCAAAAAAACGATGGATTTAGGCCCAGATCTCTGTACTGGGGTGAATGTATGACATTGTTCTGCATTCTGTACATCATTTGTTCTTTTCGCATTTGTCACCGCGAGTGGGACGGGTATGCCCAGACGTGGGTCCCGTGTTCTCCATGCCACTGGAGTCAAGCTATCCTGGCTGATGAGGACTGAAAGCCCAAACCGGTCCTAGGATGTTTGTTTCCAGTCCAGGGAGGACCTGGCCTGGCAGTTCGGGCTGAACTGTTCCCTTTGGGTGCAGGGTCAAGACTGATTTGCATATGGCTGGGTCCAAACTGGAATGGCATGGTGAGCAAAAAAACGATGGATTTAGGCCCAGATCTCTGTACTGGGGTGAATGTATGACATTGTTCTGCATTCTGTCCATCATTTGTTCTTTTTGCATTTGTCACCCCGAGTGGGACGGGTATGCCCAGACGTGTGTCCCGTGCTCTCCATGCCACTGGAGTCATGCTATCCTGGCTGATGAGGGCTGAAAGTCCGAAACCGGTCCTAGGATGTTTGTTTCCAGTCCAAGGTGGACCTGGCATGGTAGTTCGGGCTGGACTGTTCCCTGTGGGTGCAGGGTCAAGACTGATTTGCATATGGCTGGGTCCAAACTGGAATGGCATGGTGAGCAAAGAAACGATGGATTTAGGCCCAGATCTCTGTACTGGGGTGAATGTATGACATTGTTCTGCATTCTGTCCATCATTTGTTCTTTTTGCATTTGTCACCCGAGTGGGACGGGTATGCCCAGACGTGGGTCCCGTGCTCTCCATGCCACTGGAGTTAAGCTATCCTGGCTGATGAGGACTGAAAGCCCGAAACCGGTCATAGGATGTTTGTTTCCAGTCCAGGGAGGACCTGGCCTGGCAGTTCGGGCTGGACTGTTCCCTTTGGGTGCAGGGTCAAGACTGATTTGCATATGGCTGGGTCCAAACTGGAATGGCATGGTGAGCAAAGAAACGATGGATTTAGGCCCAGATCTCTGTACTGGGGTGAATGTATGACATTGTTCTGCATTCTGTCCATCATTTGTTCTTTTCGCATTTGTCACCGCGAGTGGGACGGGTATGCCCAGACGTGGGTCCCGTTCTCTCCATGCCACTGGAGTCAAGCTATCCTGGCTGAAAGCCTGAAACCGGTCCTAGGATATGTGTTTCCAGTCCAGGGAGGACCTGGCCTGGCAGTTCAGGCTGGACTGTTCCCTTTGGGTACAGGGTCAAGACTGATTTGCATATGGCTGGGTCCAAACTGGAATGGCATGGTGAGCAAAAACGATGGATTTAGGCCCAGATCTCTGAAACTGGGGTGAATGTATGACATTGTTCTGCATTCTGTCCATCATTTGTTCTTTTTGCATTTATCACCCAGAGTGGGACGGGTATACCCAGGGAGGACCTGGCCTGGCA
This sequence comes from Calotriton arnoldi, assembly GCA_963921515.1. NCBI lineage: Eukaryota > Metazoa > Chordata > Amphibia > Caudata > Salamandridae > Calotriton > Calotriton arnoldi. Next base: position 370,557 of record CAWUFW010013925.1, read on the forward strand.
ATTCGGACTGGACTGTTCCCTTTGGGTGCAGGGTCAAGACTGATTTGCATATGGCTGGGTCCAAACTGGAATGGCATGGTGTGCAAAAAAACGATGGATTTAGGCCCAGATCTCTGTACTGGGGTGAATGTATGACATTGTTCTGCATTCTGTCCATCATTTGTTCTTTTTGCATTTGTCACCCCGAGTGGGACGGGTATGCCCAGACGTGGGTCCCGTGCTCTCCATGCCACTGGAGTTAAGCTATCCTGGCTGATGAGGACTGAAAGCCCGAAACCGGTCATAGGATGTTTGTTTCCAGTCCAGGGAGGACCTGGCCTGGCAGTTCGGGCTGGACTGTTCCCTTTGGGTGCAGGGTCAAGACTGATTTGCATATGGCTGGGTCCAAACTGGAATGGCATGGTGAGCAAAGAAACGATGGATTTAGGCCCAGATCTCTGTACTGGGGTGAATGTATGACATTGTTCTGCATTCTGTCCATCATTTGTTCTTTTCGCATTTGTCACCGCGAGTGGGACGGGTATGCCCAGACGTGGGTCCCGTTCTCTCCATGCCACTGGAGTCAAGCTATCCTGGCTGAAAGCCTGAAACCGGTCCTAGGATATGTGTTTCCAGTCCAGGGAGGACCTGGCCTGGCAGTTCAGGCTGGACTGTTCCCTTTGGGTACAGGGTCAAGACTGATTTGCATATGGCTGGGTCCAAACTGGAATGGCATGGTGAGCAAAAAACGATGGATTTAGGCCCAGATCTCTGTACTGGGGTGAATGTATGACATTGTTCTGCATTCTGTCCATCATTTGTTCTTTTTGCATTTATCACCCAGAGTGGGACGGGTATACCCAGGGAGGACCTGGCCTGGCAATTCGGACTGGACTGTTCCCTTTGGGTGCAGGGTCAAGACTGATTTGCATATGGCTGGGTCCAAACTGGAATGGCATGGTGTGCAAAAAAACGATGGATTTAGGCCCAGATCTCTGTACTGGGGTGAATGTATGACATTGTTCTGCATTCTGTCCATCATTTGTTCTTTTTGCATTTGTCACCCCGAGTGGGACGGGTATGCCCAGACGTGGGTCCTGTGCTCTCCATGCCACTGGAGTCAAGCTATCCTGGCTGATGAGGACTGAAAGCCCGAAACCGGTCATAGGATGTTTGTTTCCAGTCCAGGGAGGACCTGGCCTGGCAGTTCGGGCTGGACTGTTCCCTTTGGGTGCAGGGTCAAGACTGATTTGCATATGGCTGGGTCCAAACTGCAATGGCATGGTGAGCAAAGAAACGATGGATTTAGGCCCAGATCTCTGTACTGGGGTGAATGTATGACATTGTTCTGCATTCTGTCCATCATTTGTTCTTTTCGCATTTGTCACCGCGAGTGGGACGGGTATGCCCAGACGTGGGTCCCGTTCTCTCCATGCCACTGGAGTCAAGCTATCCTGGCTGAAAGCCTGAAACCGGTCCTAGGATATGTGTTTCCAGTCCAGGGAGGACCTGGCCTGGCAGTTCAGGCTGGACTGTTCCCTTTGGGTACAGGGTCAAGACTGATTTGCATATGGCTGGGTCCAAACTGGAATGGCATGGTGAGCAAAAAAACGATGGATTTAGGCCCAGATCTCTGTACTGGGGTGAATGTATGACATTGTTCTGCATTCTGTCCATCATTTGTTCTTTTTGCATTTATCACCCAGAGTGGGACGGGTATGCGCAGAGAGGACCTGGCCTGGCAATTTAGACTGGACTGTTCCCTTTGGGTGCAGGGTCAAGACTGATTTGCATATGGCTGGGTCCAAACTGGAATGGCATGGTGTGCAAAAAAACGATGGATTTAGGCCCAGATCTCTGTACTGGGGTGAATGTATGACATTGTTCTGCATTCTGTCCATCATTTGTTCTTTTTGCATTTGTCACCCCGAGTGGGACGGGTATGCCCAGACGTGGGTCCCGTGCTCTCCATGCCACTGGAGTCAAGCTATCCTGGCTGATGAGGGCTGAAAGCCCAAAACCGGTACTAGGATGTTTGTTTCCAGTCCAGGGAGGACATGGCCTGGCAGTTCGGGCTGGACTGTTCCCTTTGGGTGCAGGGTCAAGACTGATTTGCATATGGCTGGGTCCAAACTGGAATGGCATGTTGAGCAAAAAACGATGGATTCAGGCCCAGATCTCTGTACTGGGGTGAATGTATGACATTGTTCTGCATTCTGTCCATCATTTGTTCTTTTTGCATTTGTCACCCTGAGTGGGACGGGTATGCCCAGACGTGGGTCCCGTGCTCTCCATGCCACTGGAGTCAAGCTATGCTGGCTGATGAGGGCTGAAAGCCCGAAACTGGTCCTAGGATGTTTGTTTCCAGTCCAGGGAGGACCTGGCCCGGCAGTTCGGGTTGGACTGTTCCCTTTGGGTGCAGGGTCAAGAATGATTTGCATATGGCTTGGTCCAAACTGGAATGGCATAGTGAGCAAAAAAACGATGGATTTAGGTCCAGATCTCTGTACTGGGGTGAATGTATGACATTGTTCTGCATTCTGTCCATCATTTGTTATTTTTGCATTTGTCACCCCGAGTGGGACCGGTATGCCCAGACGTGGGTCCCGTGCTCTCCATGCAACTGGAGTCAAGCTATCCTGGCTGATGAGGACTGAAAGCCCGAAACCAGTCCTAGGATGTTTGTTTTCAGTCCAGGGAGGACCTGGCCTGGCAGTTCGGGCTGGACTGTTCCCTTTGGGTGCAGGGTCAAGACTGATTTGCATATGGCTGGGTCCAAACTGGAATGGCATGGTGAGCAAAAAACGATGGATTTAGGCCCAGATCTCTGTACTGGGGTGAATGTATGACATTGTTCTGTATTCTCTCCATCATTTGTTCTTTTTGCATTTGTCACCCAGAGTGGGACGGGTATGCCTAGACGTGGGTCCCGTGCTCTCCATGCCACTGGAGTCAAGCTATCCTGGCTGATGAGGGCTGAAAGCCCGAAACCGGTCCTAGGATGTTTGTTTCCAGTCCAGGGAGGACCTGGCCTTGCAGGTCGGCCTGGACTGTTCCCTTTGGGTGCAGGGTCAAGACTGATTTGCTTATGGCTGGGTCCAAACTGGAATGGCATGGTGAGCAAAAAACGATGGATTTAGGCCCAGATCTCTGTACTGGGGTGAATGTATGACATTGTTCTGCATTCTGTCCATCATTTGTTCTTTTTGCATTTGTCACCCCGAGTGGGACGGGTATGCCCAGACGTGGGTCCCGTGCTCTCCATGCCACTGGAGTCATGCTATCCTGGCTGATGAGGGCTGAAAGTCCGAAACTGGTCCTAGGATGTTTGTTTCCAGTCCAGGGTGGACCTGTCCTGGCAGTTCGGGCTGGACTGTTCCCTTTGGGTGCAGGGTCAAGACTGATTCGCATATGGCTGGGTCCAAACTGGAATGGCATGGTGAGCAAAGAAACAATGGATTTAGGCACAGATCTCTGTACTGGGGTGAATGTATGACATTGTTCTGCATTCTGTCCATCATTTGTTCTTTTTGCATTTGTCACCCCGAGTGGGACGGGTATGCCCAGACGTGGTTCCCGTGCTCTCCATGCCACTGGAGTCAAGCTATCCTGGCTGATGAGGGCTGAAAGCCCGAAACTGGTCCTAGGATGTTTGTTTCCAGTCCAGGGAGGACCTGGCCTGGCAGTTCGGGCTGGACTGTTCCCTTTGGGTGCAGGGTCAAGACTGATTTGCATATGGCTGGGTCCAAACTGGAATGGCATGGTGAGCAAAAAACGATGGATTTAGGCCCGGATGTCTGTACTGGGGTGAATGTATGACATTGTTCTGCATTCTGTCCATCATTTGTTCTTTTCGCATTTGTCACCGCGAGTGGGACGGGTATGCCCAGACGTGGGTCCCGTGCTCTCCATGCCACTGGAGTCAAGCTATCCTGGCTGAAAGCCTGAAACCGGTCCTAGTATATTTGTTTCCAGTCCAGGGAGGACCTGGCCTGGCAGTTCAGGCTGGACTGTTCCCTTTGGGTGCAGGGTCAAGACTGATTTGCTTATGGCTGGGTCCAAACTGGAATGGCATGGTGAGCAAAAAACGATGGATTTAGGCCCAGATCTCTGTACTGGGGTGAATGTATGACATTGTTCTGCATTCTGTCCATCATTTGTTCTTTTTGCATTTCTCACCCAGAGTGGGACGGGTATGCCCAGGGAGGACCTGGCCTGGCAGTTCGGGCTGGACTGTTCCCTTTGGGTGCAGGGTCAAGACTGATTTGCATATGGCTGGGTCCAAACTGGAATGGCATGGTGAGCAAAAAATGATGGATTTAGGCCCAGATCTCTGTACTGGGGTGAATGTATGACATTGTTCTGCATTCTGTCCATCATTTGTTCTTTTTGCATTTGTCACCCCGAGTGGGACGGGTATGCCCAGACGTGGGTCCCGTGCTCTCCATGCCACTGGAGTCATGCTATCCTGGCTGATGAGGGCTGAAAGTCCGAAACCGGTCCTAGGATGTTTGTTTCCAGTCCAGGGTGGACCTGTCCTGGCAGTTCGGGCTGGACTGTTCCCTTTGGGTGCAGGGTCAAGACTGATTTGCATATGGCTGGGTCCAAACTGGAATGGCATGGTGAGCAAAGAAACGATGGATTTAGGCCCAGATCTCTGTACTGGGGTGAATGTATGACATTGTTCTGCATTCTGTCCATCATTTGTTCTTTTTGCATTTGTCACCCCGAGTGGGACGGGTATGCCCAGACGTGGGTCCCGTGCTCTCCATGCCACTGGAGTCAAGCTATCCTGGCTGATGAGGACTGAAAGCCCGAAACCGGTCATAGGATGTTTGTTTCCAGTCCAGGGAGGACCTGGCCTGGCAGTTCGGGCTGGACTGTTCCCTTTGGGTGCAGGGTCAAGACTGATTTGCATATGGCTGGGTCCAAACTGGAATGGCATGGTGAGCAAAGAAACGATGGATTTAGGCCCAGATCTCTGTACTGGGGTGAATGTATGACATTGTTCTGTATTCTCTCCATCATTTGTTCTTTTTGCATTTGTCACCCAGAGTGGGACGGGTATGCCTAGACGTGGGTCCCGTGCTCTCCATGCCACTGGAGTCAAGCTATCCTGGCTGATGAGGGCTGAAAGCCCGAAACCGGTCCTAGGATGTTTGTTTCCAGTCCAGGGAGGACCTGGCCTTGCAGTTCGGCCTGGACTGTTCCCTTTGGGTGCAGGGTCAAGACTGATTTGCTTATGGCTGGGTCCAAACTGGAATGGCATGGTGAGCAAAAAACGATGGATTTAGGCCCAGATCTCTGTACTGGGGTGAATGTATGACATTGTTCTGCATTCTGTCCATCATTTGTTCTTTTTGCATTTGTCACCCCGAGTGGGACGGGTATGCCCAGACGTGGGTCCCGTGCTCTCCATGCCACTGGAGTCATGCTATCCTGGCTGATGAGGGCTGAAAGTCCGAAACTGGTCCTAGGATGTTTGTTTCCAGTCCAGGGTGGACCTGTCCTGGCAGTTCGGGCTGGACTGTTCCCTTTGGGTGCAGGGTCAAGACTGATTCGCATATGGCTGGGTCCAAACTGGAATGGCATGGTGAGCAAAGAAACAATGGATTTAGGCACAGATCTCTGTACTGGGGTGAATGTATGACATTGTTCTGCATTCTGTCCATCATTTGTTCTTTTTGCATTTGTCACCCCGAGTGGGACGGGTATGCCCAGACGTGGTTCCCGTGCTCTCCATGCCACTGGAGTCAAGCTATCCTGGCTGATGAGGGCTGAAAGCCCGAAACCGGTCCTAGGATGTTTGTTTCCAGTCCAGGGAGGACCTGGCCTGGCAGTTCGGGCTGGACTGTTCCCTTTGGGTGCAGGGTCAAGACTGATTTGCATATGGCTGGGTCCAAACTGGAATGGCATGGTGAGCAAAAAACGATGGATTTAGGCCCAGATGTCTGTACTGGGGTGAATGTATGACATTGTTCTGCATTCTGTCCATCATTTGTTCTTTTCGCATTTGTCACCGCGAGTGGGACGGGTATGCCCAGACGTGGGTCCCGTGCTCTCCATGCCACTGGAGTCAAGCTATCCTGGCTGAAAGCCTGAAACCGGTCCTAGTATATTTGTTTCCAGTCCAGGGAGGACCTGGCCTGGCAGTTCAGGCTGGACTGTTCCCTTTGGGTGCAGGGTCAAGACTGATTTGCTTATGGCTGGGTCCAAACTGGAATGGCATGGTGAGCAAAAAAACGATGGATTTAGGCCCAGATCTCTGTACTGGGGTGAATGTATGACATTGTTCTGCATTCTGTCCATCATTTGTTCTTTTTGCATTTCTCACCCAGAGTGGGACGGGTATGCCCAGGGAGGACCTGGCCTGGCAGTTCGGGCTGGACTGTTCCCTTTGGGTGCAGGGTCAAGACTGATTTGCATATGGCTGGGTCCAAACTGGAATGGCATGGTGAGCAAAAAAATGATGGATTTAGGCCCAGATCTCTGTACTGGGGTGAATGTATGACATTGTTCTGCATTCTGTCCATCATTTGTTCTTTTTGCATTTGTCACCCCGAGTGGGACGGGTATGCCCAGACGTGGGTCCCGTGCTCTCCATGCCACTGGAGTCATGCTATCCTGGCTGATGAGGGCTGAAAGTCCGAAACCGGTCCTAGGATGTTTGTTTCCAGTCCAGGGTGGACCTGTCCTGGCAGTTCGGGCTGGACTGTTCCCTTTGGGTGCAGGGTCAAGACTGATTTGCATATGGCTGGGTCCAAACTGGAATGGCATGGTGAGCAAAGAAACGATGGATTTAGGCCCAGATCTCTGTACTGGGGTGAATGTATGACATTGTTCTGCATTCTGTCCATCATTTGTTCTTTTTGCATTTGTCACCCCGAGTGGGACGGGTATGCCCAGACGTGGGTCCCGTGCTCTCCATGCCACTGGAGTCAAGCTATCCTGGCTGATGAGGACTGAAAGCCCGAAACCGGTCATAGGATGTTTGTTTCCAGTCCAGGGAGGACCTGGCCTGGCAGTTCGGGCTGGACTGTTCCCTTTGGGTGCAGGGTCAAGACTGATTTGCATATGGCTGGGTCCAAACTGGAATGGCATGGTGAGCAAAGAAACGATGGATTTAGGCCCAGATCTCTGTACTGGGGTGAATGTATGACATTGTTCTGCATTCTGTCCATCATTTGTTCTTTTCGCATTTGTCACCGCGAGTGGGACGGGTATGCCCAGACGTGGGTCCCGTTCTCTCCATGCCACTGGAGTCAAGCTATCCTGGCTGAAAGCCTGAAACCGGTCCTAGGATATGTGTTTCCAGTCCAGGGAGGACCTGGCCTGGCAGTTCAGGCTGGACTGTTCCCTTTGGGTACAGGGTCAAGACTGATTTGCATATGGCTGGGTCCAAACTGGAATGGCATGGTGAGCAAAAAAACGATGGATTTAGGCCCAGATCTCTGTACTGGGGTGAATGTATGACATTGTTCTGCATTCTGTCCATCATTTGTTCTTTTTGCATTTATCACCCAGAGTGGGACGGGCTATGCGCAGAGAGGACCTGGCCTGGCAATTTAGACTGGACTGTTCCCTTTGGGTGCAGGGTCAAGACTGATTTGCATATGGCTGGGTCCAAACTGGAATGGCATGGTGTGCAAAAAACGATGGATTTAGGCCCAGATCTCTGTACTGCGGTGAATGTATGACATTGTTCTGCATTCTGTCCATCATTTGTTCTTTTTGCATTTGTCACCCCGAGTGGGACGGGTATGCCCAGACGTGGGTCCCGTTCTCTCCATGCCACTGGAGTCAAGCTATCCTGGCTGATGAGGGCTGAAAGCCCAAAACCGGTACTAGGATGTTTGTTTCCAGTCCAGGGAGGACATGGCCTGGCAGTTCGGGCTGGACTGTTCCTTTTGGGTGCAGGGTCAAGACTGATTTGCATATGGCTGGGTCCAAACTGGAATGGCATGGTGAGCAAAAAACGATGGATTCAGGCCCAGATCTCTGTACTGGGGTGAATGTATGACATTGTTCTGCATTCTGTCCATCATTTGTTCTTTTTGCATTTGTCACCCCGAGTGGGACGGGTATGCCCAGACGTGGGTCCCGTGCTCTCCATGCCACTGGAGTCAAGCTATGCTGGCTGATGAGGGCTGAAAGCCCGAAACTGGTCCTAGGATGTTTGTTTCCAGTCCAGGGAGGACCTGGCCCGGCAGTTCGGGTTGGACTGTTCCCTTTGGGTGCAGGGTCAAGAATGATTTGCATATGGCTTGGTCCAAACTGGAATGGCATGGTGAGCAAAAACGATGGATTTAGGTCCAGATCTCTGTACTGGGGTGAATGTATGACATTGTTCTGCATTCTGTCCATCATTTGTTATTTTTGCATTTGTCACCCCGAGTGGGACCGGTATGCCCAGACGTGGGTCCCGTGCTCTCCATGCAACTGGAGTCAAGCTATCCTGGCTGATGAGGACTGAAAGCCCGAAACCAGTCCTAGGATGTTTGTTTTCAGTCCAGGGAGGACCTGGCCTGGCAGTTCGGGCTGGACTGTTCCCTTTGGGTGCAGGGTCAAGACTGATTTGCATATGGCTGGGTCCAAACTGTTAAGGCATGGTGAGCAAAAAACGAAGGATTTAGGCCCAGATCTATGTACTGGGGTGAATGTATGACATTGTTCTGCATTCTCTCCATCATTTGTTCTTTTTGCATTTGTCACCCAGAGTGGGACGGGTATGCCTAGACGTGGGTCCCGTGCTCTCCATGCCACTGGAGTCAAGCTATCCTGGCTGATGAGGGCTGAAAGCCCGAAACCCGGTCCTAGGATGTTTGTTTCCAGTCCAGGGAGAACCTGGCCTGGCAGTTCGGGCTGGACTGTTCCCTTTGGGTGCAGCGTCAAGACTGATTTGCATATGGCTGGGTCCAAACTGGAATGGCATGGTGAGCAAAAAACGATGGATTTAGGCCCAGATCTCTGTACTGGGGTGAATGTATGACATTGTTCTGCATTCTGTCCATCATTTGTTCTTTTTGCATTTGTCACCCCGAGTGGGACGGGTATGCCCAGACGTGGGTCCCGTGTTCTCCATGCCACTGGAGTCAAGCTATCCTGGCTGATGAGGGCTGAAAGCCCGAAACCAGTACTAGGATGTTTGCTTCCAGTCCAGGGAAGACCTGGCCTGGCAGTTCGGGCTGGACTGTTCCCTTTGGGTGCAGGGTCAAGACTGATTTGCATATGGCTTGGTCCAAACTGGAATGGCATGGTGAGCAAAAAAACGATGGATTTAGGCCCAGATCTCTGTACTGGGGTGAATGTATGACATTGATCTGCATTCTGTCCATCATTTGTTATTTTTGCATTTGTCACCCCGAGTGGGACGGGTATGCCCAGACGTGGGTCCCGTGCTCTCCATGCCACTGGAGTCAAGCTATCCTGGCTGATGAGGACTGAAAGCCCGAAACCGGTCCTAGGATGTTTGTTTCCAGTCCAGGGAGGACCTGGCCTTGCAGTTCGGCCTGGACTGTTCCCTTTGGGTGCAGGGTCAAGACTGATTTGCTTATGGCTGGGTCCAAACTGGAATGGCATGGTGAGCAAAAAACGATGGATTTAGGCCCAGATCTCTGTACTGGGGTGAATGTATGACATTGTTCTGCATTCTGTCCATCATTTGTTCTTTTTGCATTTGTCACCCCGAGTGGGACGGGTATGCCCAGACGTGGGTCCCGTGCTCTCCATGCCACTGGAGTCATGCTATCCTGGCTGATGAGGGCTGAAAGTCCGAAACTGGTCCTAGGATGTTTGTTTCCAGTCCAGGGTGGACCTGTCCTGGCAGTTCGGGCTGGACTGTTCCCTTTGGGTGCAGGGTCAAGACTGATTTGCATATGGCTGGGTCCAAACTGGAATGGCATGGTGAGCAAAGAAACAATGGATTTAGGCACAGATCTCTGTACTGGGGTGAATGTATGACATTGTTCTGCATTCTGTCCATCATTTGTTCTTTTTGCATTTGTCACCCCGAGTGGGACGGGTATGCCCAGACGTGGTTCCCGTGCTCTCCATGCCACTGGAGTCAAGCTATCCTGGCTGATGAGGGCTGAAAGCCCGAAACCGGTCCTAGGATGTTTGTTTCCAGTCCAGGGAGGACCTGGCCTGGCAGTTCGGGCTGGACTGTTCCCTTTGGGTGCAGGGTCAAGACTGATTTGCATATGGCTGGGTCCAAACTGGAATGGCATGGTGAGCAAAAAACGATGGATTTAGGCCCAGATCTCTGTACTGGGGTGAATGTATGACATTGTTCTGCATTCTGTCCATCATTTGTTCTTTTCACATTTGTCACCGCGAGTGGGACGGGTATGCCCAGACGTGGGTCCCGTGCTCTCCATGCCACTGGAGTCAAGCTATCCTGGCTGAAAGCCTGAAACCGGTCCTAGGATATTTGTTTCCAATCCAGGGAGGACCTGGCCTGACAGTTCAGGCTGGACTGTTCCCTTTGGGTGCAGGGTCAAGACTGATTTGCTTATGGCTGGGTCCAAACTGGAATGGCATGGTGAGCAAAAAAACGATGGATTTAGGCCCAGATCTCTGTACTGGGGTGAATGTATGACATTGTTCTGCATTCTGTCCATCATTTGTTCTTTTTGCATTTCTCACCCAGAGTGGGACGGGTATGCCCAGCGAGGACCTGGCCTGGCAGTTCGGGCTGGACTGTTCCCTTTGGGTGCAGGGTCAAGACTGATTTGCATATGGCTGGGTCCAAACTGGAATGGCATGGTGAGCAAAAAAACGATGGATTTAGGCCCAGATCTCTAAACTGGGGTGAATGTATGACATTGTTCTGCATTCTGTCCATCATTTGTTCTTTTCGCATTTGTCACCGCGAGTGGGACGGGTATGCCCAGACGTGGGTCCCGTGTTCTCCATGCCACTGGAGTCAAGCTATCCTGGCTGATGAGGACTGAAAGCCCAAACCGGTCCTAGGATGTTTGTTTCCAGTCCAGGGAGGACCTGGCCTGGCAGTTCGGGCTGAACTGTTCCCTTTGGGTGCAGGGTCAAGACTGATTTGCATATGGCTGGGTCCAAACTGGAATGGCATGGTGAGCAAAAAACAATGGATTTAGGCCCAGATCTCTGTACTGGGGTGAATGTATGACATTGTTCTGCATTCTGTCCATCATTTGTTCTTTTTGCATTTGTCACCCCGAGTGGGACGGGTATGCCCAGACGTGGGTCCCGTGCTCTCCATGCCACTGGAGTCATGCTATCCTGGCTGATGAGGGCTGAAAGTCCGAAACCGGTCCTAGGATGTTTGTTTCCAGTCCAAGGTGGACCTGGCATGGTAGTTCGGGCTGGACTGTTCCCTTTGGGTGCAGGGTCAAGACTGATTTGCATATGGCTGGGTCCAAACTGGAATGGCATGGTGAGCAAAGAAACGATGGATTTAGGCCCAGATCTCTGTACTGGGGTGAATGTATGTCATTGTTCTGCATTCTGTCCATCATTTGTTCTTTTCGCATTTGTCACCGCGAGTGGGACGGGTATGCCCAGACGTGGGTCCCGTTCTCTCCATGCCACTGGAGTCAAGCTATCCTGGCTGAAAGCCTGAAACCGGTCCTAGGATATGTGTTTCCAGTCCAGGGAGGACCTGGCCTGGCAGTTCAGGCTGGACTGTTCCCTTTGGGTACAGGGTCAAGACTGATTTGCATATGGCTGGGTCCAAACTGGAATGGCATGGTGAGCAAAAAAACGATGGATTTAGGCCCAGATCTCTGTACTGGGGTGAATGTATGACATTGTTCTGCATTCTGTCCATCATTTGTTCTTTTTGCATTTATCACCCAGAGTGGGACGGGTATACCCAGGGAGGACCTGGCCTGGCAATTCGGACTGGACTGTTCCCTTTGGGTGCAGGGTCAAGACTGATTTGCATATGGCTGGGTCCAAACTGGAATGGCATGGTGTGCAAAAAACGATGGATTTAGGCCCAGATCTCTGTACTGGGGTGAATGTATGACATTGTTCTGCATTCTGTACATCATTTGTTCTTTTTGCATTTGTCACCCCGAGTGGGACGGGTATGCCCAGACGTGGGTCCCGTGCTCTCCATGCCACTGGAGTCAAGCTATCCTGGCTGATGAGGGCTGAAAGCCCGAAACCGGTACTAGGATGTTTGTTTCCAGTCCAGGGAGGACATGGCCTGGCAGTTCGGGCTGGACTGTTCCCTTTGGGTGCAGGGTCAAGACTGATTTGCATATGGCTGGGTCCAAACTGGAATGGCATGGTGAGCAAAAAACGATGGATTCAGGCCCAGCTCTCTGTACTGGGGTGAATGTATGACATTGTTCTGCATTCTGTCCATCATTTGTTCTTTTTGCATTTGTCACCCCGAGTGGGACGGGTATGCCCAGACGTGGGTCCCGTGCTCTCCATGCCACTGGAGTCAAGCTATGCTGGCTGATGAGGGCTGAAAGCCCGAAACTGGTCCTAGGATGTTTGTTTCCAGTCCAGGGAGGACCTGGCCCGGCAGTTCGGGTTGGACTGTTCCCTTTGGGTGCAGGGTCAAGAATGATTTGCATATGGCTTGGTCCAAACTGGAATGGCATGGTGAGCAAAAAACGATGGATTTAGGTCCAGATCTCTGTACTGGGGTGAATGTATGACATTGTTCTGCATTCTGTCCATCATTTGTTATTTTTGCATTTGTCACCCCGAGTGGGACCGGTATGCCCAGACGTGGGTCCCGTGCTCTCCATGCCACTGGAGTCAAGCTATCCTGGCTGATGAGGACTGAAAGCCCGAAACCGGTCCTAGGATGTTTGTTTCCAGTCCAGGGAGGACCTGGCCTGGCAGTTCGGGCTGGACTGTTCCCTTTGGGTGCAGGGTCAAGACTGATTTGCATATGGCTGGGTCCAAACTGGAATGGCATGGTGAGCAAAAAACGATGGATTTAGGCCCAGATCTCTGTACTGGGGTGAATGTATGACATTGTTCTGCATTCTCTCCATCATTTGTTCTTTTTGCATTTGTCACCCAGAGTGGGACGGGTATGCCTAGACGTGTGTCCCGTGCTCTCCATGCCACTGGAGTCAAGCTATCCTGGCTGATGAGGGCTGAAAGCCCGAAACCGGTCCTAGGATGTTTGTTTCCAGTCCAGGGAGGACCTGGCCTGGCAGTTCGGGCTGGACTGTTCCCTTTGGGTGCAGCGTCAAGACTGATTTGCATATGGCTGGGTCCAAACTGGAATGGCATGGTGAGCAAAAAACGATGGATTTAGGCCCAGATCTCTGTACTGGGGTGAATGTATGACATTGTTCTGCATTCTGTCCATCATTTGTTCTTTTTGCATTTATCACCCAGAGTGGGACGGGTATACCCAGGGAGGACCTGGCCTGGCAATTCGGACTGGACTGTTCCCTTTGGGTGCAGGGTCAAGACTGATTTGCATATGGCTGGGTCCAAACTGGAATGGCATGGTGTGCAAAAAAACGATGGATTTAGGCCCAGATCTCTGTACTGGGGTGAATGTATGACATTGTTCTGCATTCTGTACATCATTTGTTCTTTTTGCATTTGTCACCCCGAGTGGGACGGGTATGCCCAGACGTGGGTCCCGTACTCTCCATGCCACTGGAGTCAAGCTATCCTGGCTGATGAGCGCTGAAAGCCCGAAACCGGTACTAGGATGTTTGTTTCCAGTCCAGGGAGGACATGGCCTGGCAGTTCGGGCTGGACTGTTCCCTTTGGGTGCAGGGTCAAGACTGATTTGCATATGGCTGGGTCCAAACTGGAATGGCATGGTGAGCAAAAAAACGATGGATTCAGGCCCAGCTCTCTGTACTGGGGTGAATGTATGACATTGTTCTGCATTCTGTCCATCATTTGTTCTTTTTGCATTTGTCACCCCGAGTGGGACGGGTATGCCCAGACGTGGGTCCCGTGCTCTCCATGCCACTGGAGTCAAGCTATGCTGGCTGATGAGGGCTGAAAGCCCGAAACTGGTCCTAGGATGTTTGTTTCCAGTCCAGGGAGGACCTGGCCCGGCAGTTCGGGTTGGACTGTTCCCTTTGGGTGCAGGGTCAAGAATGATTTGCATATGGCTTGGTCCTAACTGGAATGGCATGGTGAGCAAAAAACGATGGATTTAGGTCCAGATCTCTGTACTGGGGTGAATGTATGACATTGTTCTGCATTCTGTCCATCATTTGTTATTTTTGCATTTGTCACCCCGAGTGGGACCGGTATGCCCAGACGTGGGTCCCGTGCTCTCCATGCCACTGGAGTCAAGCTATCCTGGCTGATGAGGACTGAAAGCCCGAAACCGGTCCTAGGATGTTTGTTTCCAGTCCAGGGAGGACCTGGCCTGGCAGTTCGGGCTGGACTGTTCCCTTTGGGTGCAGGGTCAAGACTGATTTGCATATGGCTGGGTCCAAACTGGAATGGCATGGTGAGCAAAAAACGATGGATTTAGGCCCAGATCTCTGTACTGGGGTGAATGTATGACATTGTTCTGCATTCTCTCCATCATTTGTTCTTTTTGCATTTGTCACCCAGAGTGGGACGGGTATGCCTAGACGTGTGTCCCGTGCTCTCCATGCCACTGGAGTCAAGCTATCCTGGCTGATGAGGGCTGAAAGCCCGAAACCGGTCCTAGGATGTTTGTTTCCAGTCCAGGGAGGACCTGGCCTGGCAGTTCGGGCTGGACTGTTCCCTTTGGGTGCAGCGTCAAGACTGATTTGCATATGGCTGGGTCCAAACTGGAATGGCATGGTGAGCAAAAAACGATGGATTTAGGCCCAGATCTCTGTACTGGGGTGAATGTATGACATTGTTCTGCATTCTGTCCATCATTTGTTCTTTTTGCATTTGTCACCCCGAGTGGGACGGGTATGCCCAGACGTGGGTCCCGTGTTCTCCATGCCACTGGAGTCAAGCTATCCTGGCTGATGAGGGCTGAAAGCCCGAAACCGGTACTAGGATGTTTGTTTCCAGTCCAGCGAGGACCTGGCCTTGCAGTTCGGCCTGGACTGTTCCCTTTGGGTGCAGGGTCAAGACTGATTTGCTTATGGCTGGGTCCAAACTGGAATGGCATGGTGAGCAAAAAAACGATGGATTTAGGCCCAGATCTCTGTACTGGGGTGAATGTATGACATTGTTCTGCATTCTGTCCATCATTTGTTCTTTTTGCATTTGTCACCCCGAGTGGGACGGGTATGCCCAGACGTGTTTCCCGTGCTCTCCATGCCACTGGAGTCAAGCTATCCTGGCTGATGAGGGCTGAAAGCCCGAAACCGGTCCTAGGATGTTTGTTTCCAGTCCAGGGAGGACCTGGCCTGGCAGTTCGGGCTGGACTGTTCCCTTTGGGTGCAGGGTCAAGACTGATTTGCATATGGCTGGGTCCAAACTGGAATGGCATGGTGAGCAAAAAACGATGGATTTAGGCCCAGATCTCTGTACTGGGGTGAATGTATGACATTGTTCTGCATTCTGTCCATCATTTGTTCTTTTCGCATTTGTCACCGCGAGTGGGACGGGTATGCCCAGACGTGGGTCCAGTGCTCTCCATGCCACTGGAGTCAAGCTATCCTGGCTGAAAGCCTGAAACCGGTCCTAGGATATTTGTTTCCAATCCAGGGAGGACCTGGCCTGGCAGTTCAGGCTGGACTGTTCCCTTTGGGTGCAGGGTCAAGACTGATTTGCTTATGGCTGGGTCCAAACTGGAATGGCATGGTGAGCAAAAAACGATGGATTTAGGCCCAGATCTCTGTACTGGGGTGAATGTATGACATTGTTCTGCATTCTGTCCATCATTTGTTCTTTTTGCATTTCTCACCCAGAGTGGGACGGGTATGCCCAGGGAGGACCTGGCCTGGCAGTTCGGGCTGGACTGTTCCCTTTGGGTGCAGGGTCAAGACTGATTTGCATATGGCTGGGTCCAAACTGGAATGGCATGGTGAGCAAAAAAATGATGGATTTAGTCCCAGATCTCTGTACTGGGGTGAATGTATGACATTGTTCTGCATTCTGTCCATCATTTGTTCTTTTTGCATTTGTCACCCCGAGTGGGACGGGAATGCCCCGACGTGGGTCCCGTGCTCTCCATGCCACTGGAGTCATGCTATCCTGGCTGATGAGGGCTGAAAGTCCGAAACCGGTCCTAGGATGTTTGTTTCCACTCCAGGGTGGACCTGTCCTGGCAGTTCGGGCTGGACTGTTCCCTTTGGGTGCAGGGTCAAGACTGATTTGCATATGGCTGGGTCCAAACTGGAATGGCATGGTGAGCAAAAAACGATTGATTTAGGCCCAGATCTCTAAACTGGGGTGAATGTATGACATTGTTCTGCATTCTGTCCATCATTTGTTCTTTTCGCATTTGTCACCGCGAGTGGGACGGGTATGCCCAGACGTGGGTCCCGTGTTCTCCATGCCACTGGAGTCAAGCTATCCTGGCTGATGAGGACTGAAAGCCCAAACCGGTCCTAGGATGTTTGTTTCCAGTCCAGGGAGGACCTGGCCTGGCAGTTCGGGCTGAACTGTTCCCTTTGGGTGCAGGGTCAAGACTGATTTGCATATGGCTGGGTCCAAACTGGAATGGCATGGTGAGCAAAAAACGATGGATTTAGGCCCAGATCTCTGTACTGGGGTGAATGTATGACATTGTTCTGCATTCTGTCCATCATTTGTTCTTTTTGCATTTGTCACCCCGAGTGGGACGGGTATGCCCAGACGTGGGTCCCGTGCTCTCCATGCCACTGGAGTCATGCTATCCTGGCTGATGAGGGCTGAAAGTCCGAAACCGGTCCTAGGATGTTTGTTTCCAGTCCAGGGTGGACCTGGCATGGCAGTTCGGGCTGGACTGTTCCCTGTGGGTGCAGGGTCAAGACTGATTTGCATATGGCTGGGTCCAAACTGGAATGGCATGGTGAGCAAAGAAACGATGGATTTAGGCCCAGATCTCTGTACTGGGGTGAATGTATGACATTGTTCTGCATTCTGTCCATCATTTGTTCTTTTTGCATTTGTCACCCCGAGTGGGACGGGTATGCCCAGACGTGGGTCCCGTGCTCTCCATGCCACTGGAGTCAAGCTATCCTGGCTGATGAGGACTGAAAGCCCGAAACCGGTCATAGGATGTTTGTTTCCAGTCCAGGGAGGACCTGGCCTGGCAGTTCGGGCTGGACTGTTCCCTTTGGGTGCAGGGTCAAGACTGATTTGCATATGGCTGGGTCCAAACTGGAATGGCATGGTGAGCAAAAAACGATGGATTTAGGCCCAGATCTCTGTACTGGGGTGAATGTATGACATTGTTCTGCATTCTGTCCATCATTTGTTCTTTTCACATTTGTCACCGCGAGTGGGACGGGTATGCCCAGACGTGGGTCCCGTGCTCTCCATGCCACTGGAGTCAAGCTATCCTGGCTGAAAGCCTGAAACCGGTCCTAGGATATTTGTTTCCAATCCAGGGAGGACCTGGCCTGACAGTTCAGGCTGGACTGTTCCCTTTGGGTGCAGGGTCAAGACTGATTTGCTTATGGCTGGGTCCAAACTGGAATGGCATGGTGAGCAAAAAAACGATGGATTTAGGCCCAGATCTCTGTACTGGGGTGAATGTATGACATTGTTCTGCATTCTGTCCATCATTTGTTCTTTTTGCATTTCTCACCCAGAGTGGGACGGGTATGCCCAGGGAGGACCTGGCCTGGCAGTTCGGGCTGGACTGTTCCCTTTGGGTGCAGGGTCAAGACTGATTTGCATATGGCTGGGTCCAAACTAGAATGGCATGGTGAGCAAAAAAACGATGGATTTAGGCCCAGATCTCTAAACTGGGGTGAATGTATGACATTGTTCTGCATTCTGTCCATCATTTGTTCTTTTCGCATTTGTCACCGCGAGTGGGACGGGTATGCCCAGACGTGGGTCCCGTGTTCTCCATGCCACTGGAGTCAAGCTATCCTGGCTGATGAGGACTGAAAGCCCAAACCGGTCCTAGGATGTTTGTTTCCAGTCCAGGGAGGACCTGGCCTGGCAGTTCGGGCTGAACTGTTCCCTTTGGGTGCAGGGTCAAGACTGATTTGCATATGGCTGGGTCCAAACTGGAATGGCATGGTGAGCAAAAAACGATGGATTTAGGACCAGATCTCTGTACTGGGGTGAATGTATGACATTGTTCTGCATTCTGTCCATCATTTGTTCTTTTTGCATTTGTCACCCCGAGTGGGACGGGTATGCCCAGACGTGGGTCCCGTGCTCTCCATGCCACTGGAGTCATGCTATCCTGGCTGATGAGGGCTGAAAGTCCGAAACCGGTCCTAGGATGTTTGTTTCCAGTCCAAGGTGGACCTGGCATGGTAGTTCGGGCTGGACTGTTCCCTGTGGGTGCAGGGTCAAGACTGATTTGCATATGGCTGGGTCCAAACTGGAATGGCATGGTGAGCAAAGAAACGATGGATTTAGGCCCAGATCTCTGTACTGGGGTGAATGTATGACATTGTTCTGCATTCTGTCTATCATTTGTTCTTTTTGCATTTGTCACCCCGAGTGGGACGGGTATGCCCAGACGTGGGTCCCGTGCTCTCCATGCCACTGGAGTTAAGCTATCCTGGCTGATGAGGACTGAAAGCCCGAAACCGGTCATAGGATGTTTGTTTCCAGTCCAGGGAGGACCTGGCCTGGCAGTTCGGGCTGGACTGTTCCCTTTGGGTGCAGGGTCAAGACTGATTTGCATATGGCTGGGTCCAAACTGGAATGGCATGGTGAGCAAAGAAACGATGGATTTAGGCCCAGATCTCTGTACTGGGGTGAATGTATGACATTGTTCTGCATTCTGTCCATCATTTGTTCTTTTCGCATTTGTCACCGCGAGTGGGACGGGTATGCCCAGACGTGGGTCCCGTTCTCTCCATGCCACTGGAGTCAAGCTATCCTGGCTGAAAGCCTGAAACCGGTCCTAGGATATGTGTTTCCAGTCCAGGGAGGACCTGGCCTGGCAGTTCAGGCTGGACTGTTCCCTTTGGGTACAGGGTCAAGACTGATTTGCATATGGATGGGTCCAAACTGGAATGGCATGGTGAGCAAAAAAACGATGGATTTAGGCCCAGATCTCTGTACTGGGGTGAATGTATGACATTGTTCTGCATTCTGTCCATCATTTGTTCTTTTTGCATTTATCACCCAGAGTGGGACGGGTATACCCAGGGAGGACCTGGCCTGGCAATTCGGACTGGACTGTTCCCTTTGGGTGCAGGGTCAAGACTGATTTGCATATGGCTGGGTCCAAACTGAAATGGCATGGTGTGCAAAAAAACGATGGATTTAGGCCCAGATCTCTGTACTGGGGTGAATGTATGACATTGTTCTGCATTCTGTACATCATTTGTTCTTTTCGCATTTGTCACCGCGAGTGGGACGGGTATGCCCAGACGTGGGTCCCGTGTTCTCCATGCCACTGGAGTCAAGCTATCCTGGCTGATGAGGACTGAAAGCCCAAACCGGTCCTAGGATGTTTGTTTCCAGTCCAGGGAGGACCTGGCCTGGCAGTTCGGGCTGAACTGTTCCCTTTGGGTGCAGGGTCAAGACTGATTTGCATATGGCTGGGTCCAAACTGGAATGGCATGGTGAGCAAAAAAACGATGGATTTAGGCCCAGATCTCTGTACTGGGGTGAATGTATGACATTGTTCTGCATTCTGTCCATCATTTGTTCTTTTTGCATTTGTCACCCCGAGTGGGACGGGTATGCCCAGACGTGGGTCCCGTGCTCTCCATGCCACTGGAGTCATGCTATCCTGGCTGATGAGGGCTGAAAGTCCGAAACCGGTCCTAGGATGTTTGTTTCCAGTCCAAGGTGGACCTGGCATGGTAGTTCGGGCTGGACTGTTCCCTGTGGGTGCAGGGTCAAGACTGATTTGCATATGGCTGGGTCCAAACTGGAATGGCATGGTGAGCAAAGAAACGATGGATTTAGGCCCAGATCTCTGTACTGGGGTGAATGTATGACATTGTTCTGCATTCTGTCCATCATTTGTTCTTTTTGCATTTGTCACCCCGAGTGGGACGGGTATGCCCAGACGTGGGTCCCGTGCTCTCCATGCCACTGGAGTTAAGCTATCCTGGCTGATGAGGACTGAAAGCCCGAAACCGGTCATAGGATGTTTGTTTCCAGTCCAGGGAGGACCTGGCCTGGCAGTTCGGGCTGGACTGTTCCCTTTGGGTGCAGGGTCAAGACTGATTTGCATATGGCTGGGTCCAAACTGGAATGGCATGGTGAGCAAAGAAACGATGGATTTAGGCCCAGATCTCTGTACTGGGGTGAATGTATGACATTGTTCTGCATTCTGTCCATCATTTGTTCTTTTCGCATTTGTCACCGCGAGTGGGACGGGTATGCCCAGACGTGGGTCCCGTTCTCTCCATGCCACTGGAGTCAAGCTATCCTGGCTGAAAGCCTGAAACCGGTCCTAGGATATGTGTTTCCAGTCCAGGGAGGACCTGGCCTGGCAGTTCAGGCTGGACTGTTCCCTTTGGGTACAGGGTCAAGACTGATTTGCATATGGCTGGGTCCAAACTGGAATGGCATGGTGAGCAAAAAACGATGGATTTAGGCCCAGATCTCTGAAACTGGGGTGAATGTATGACATTGTTCTGCATTCTGTCCATCATTTGTTCTTTTTGCATTTATCACCCAGAGTGGGACGGGTATACCCAGGGAGGACCTGGCCTGGCAATTCGGACTGGACTGTTCCCTTTGGGTGCAGGGTCAAGACTGATTTGCATATGGCTGGGTCCAAACTGGAATGGCATGGTGTGCAAAAAACGATGGATTTAGGCCCAGATCTCTGTACTGGGGTGAATGTATGACATTGTTCTGCATTCTGTCCATCATTTGTTCTTTTTGCATTTGTCACCCCGAGTGGGACGGGTATGCCCAGACGTGGGTCCCGTGCTCTCCATGCCACTGGAGTTAAGCTATCCTGGCTGATGAGGACTGAAAGCCCGAAACCGGTCATAGGATGTTTGTTTCCAGTCCAGGGAGGACCTGGCCTGGCAGTTCGGGCTGGACTGTTCCCTTTGGGTGCAGGGTCAAGACTGATTTGCATATGGCTGGGTCCAAACTGGAATGGCATGGTGAGCAAAGAAACGATGGATTTAGGCCCAGATCTCTGTACTGGGGTGAATGTATGACATTGTTCTGCATTCTGTCCATCATTTGTTCTTTTCGCATTTGTCACCGCGAGTGGGACGGGTATGCCCAGACGTGGGTCCCGTTCTCTCCATGCCACTGGAGTCAAGCTATCCTGGCTGAAAGCCTGAAACCGGTCCTAGGATATGTGTTTCCAGTCCAGGTAGGACCTGGCCTGGCAGTTCAGGCTGGACTGTTCCCTTTGGGTACAGGGTCAAGACTGATTTGCATATGGCTGGGTCCAAACTGGAATGGCATGGTGAGCAAAAAACGATGGATTTAGGCCCAGATCTCTGTACTGGGGTGAATGTATGACATTGTTCTGCATTCTGTCCATCATTTGTTCTTTTTGCATTTATCACCCAGAGTGGGACGGGTATACCCAGGGAGGACCTGGCCTGGCAATTCGGACTGGACTGTTCCCTTTGGGTGCAGGGTCAAGACTGATTTGCATATGGCTGGGTCCAAACTGGAATGGCATGGTGTGCAAAAAAACGATGGATTTAGGCCCAGATCTCTGTACTGGGGTGAATGTATGACATTGTTCTGCATTCTGTACATCATTTGTTCTTTTTGCATTTGTCACCCCGAGTGGGACGGGTATGCCCAGACGTGGGTCCCGTGCTCTCCATGCCACTGGAGTCAAGCTATCCTGGCTGATGAGGGCTGAAAGCCCGAAACCGGTACTAGGATGTTTGTTTCCAGTCCAGGGAGGACATGGCCTGGCAGTTCGGGCTGGACTGTTCCCTTTGGGTGCAGGGTCAAGACTAATTTGCATATGGCTGGGTCCAAACTGGAATGGCATGGTGAGCAAAAAACGATGGATTCAGGCCCAGCTCTCTGTACTGGGGTGAATGTATGACATTGTTCTGCATTCTGTCCATCATTTGTTCTTTTTGCATTTGTCACCCCGAGTGGGACGGGTATGCCCAGACGTGGGTCCCGTGCTCTCCATGCCACTGGAGTCAAGCTATGCTGGCTGATGAGGGCTGAAAGCCCGAAACTGGTCCTAGGATGTTTGTTTCCAGTCCAGGGAGGACCTGGCCCGGCAGTTCGGGTTGGACTGTTCCCTTTGGGTGCAGGGTCAAGAATGATTTGCATATGGCTTGGTCCAAACTGGAATGGCATGGTGAGCAAAAAACGATGGATTTAGGTCCAGATCTCTGTACTGGGGTGAATGTATGACATTGTTCTGCATTCTGTCCATCATTTGTTATTTTTGCATTTGTCACCCCGAGTGGGACCGGTATGCCCAGACGTGGGTCCCGTGCTCTCCATGCCACTGGAGTCAAGCTATCCTGGCTGATGAGGACTGAAAGCCCGAAACCGGTCCTAGGATGTTTGTTTCCAGTCCAGGGAGGACCTGGCCTGGCAGTTCGGGCTGGACTGTTCCCTTTGGGTGCAGGGTCAAGACTGATTTGCATATGGCTGGGTCCAAACTGGAATGGCATGGTGAGCAAAAAACGATGGATTTAGGCCCAGATCTCTGTACTGGGGTGAATGTATGACATTGTTCTGCATTCTCTCCATCATTTGTTCTTTTTGCATTTGTCACCCAGAGTGGGACGGGTATGCCTAGACGTGTGTCCCGTGCTCTCCATGCCACTGGAGTCAAGCTATCCTGGCTGATGAGGGCTGAAAGCCCGAAACCGGTCCTAGGATGTTTGTTTCCAGTCCAGGGAGGACCTGGCCTGGCAGTTCGGGCTGGACTGTTCCCTTTGGGTGCAGGGTCAAGACTGATTTGCATATGGCTGGGTCCAAACTGGAATGGCATGGTGAGCAAAAAACGATGGATTTAGGCCCAGATCTCTGTACTGGGGTGAATGTATGACATTGTTCTGCATTCTGTCCATCATTTGTTCTTTTTGCATTTGTCACCCCGAGTGGGACGGGTATGCCCAGACGTGGGTCCCGTGTTCTCCATGCCACTGGAGTCAAGCTATCCTGGCTGATGAGGGCTGAAAGCCCGAAACCGGTACTAGGATGTTTGGTTCCAGTCCAGGGAGGACCTGGCCTGGCAGTTCGGGCTGGACTGTTCCCTTTGGGTGCAGGGTCAAGACTGATTTGCATATGGCTTGGTCCAAACTGGAATGGCATGGTGAGCAAAAAACGATGGATTTAGGCCCAGATCTCTGTACTGGGGTGAATGTATGACATTGATCTGCATTCTGTCCATCATTTGTTATTTTTGCATTTGTCACCCCGAGTGGGACGGGTATGCCCAGACGTGGGTCCCGTGCTCTCCATGCCACTGGAGTCAAGCTATCCTGGCTGATGAGGACTGAAAGCCCGAAACCGGTCCTAGGATGTTTGTTTCCAGTCCAGGGAGGACCTGGCCTTGCAGTTCGGCCTGGACTGTTCCCTTTGGGTGCAGGGTCAAGACTGATTTGCTTATGGCTGGGTCCAAACTGGAATGGCATGGTGAGCAAAAAAACGATGGATTTAGGCCCAGATCTCTGTACTGGGGTGAATGTATGACATTGTTCTGCATTCTGTCCATCATTTGTTCTTTTCGCATTTGTCACCGCGAGTGGGACGGGTATGCCCAGACGTGGGTCCCGTGCTCTCCATGCCACTGGAGTCAAGCTATCCTGGCTGAAAGCCTGAAACCGGTCCTAGGATATTTGTTTCCAATCCAGGGAGGACCTGGCCTGGCAGTTCAGGCTGGACTGTTCCCTTTGGGTGCAGGGTCAAGACTGATTTGCTTATGGCTGGGTCCAAACTGGAATGGCATGGTGAGCAAAAAAACGATGGATTTAGGCCCAGATCTCTGTACTGGGGTGAATGTATGACATTGTTCTGCATTCTGTCCATCATTTGTTCTTTTTGCATTTCTCACCCAGAGTGGGACGGGTATGCCCAGGGAGGACCTGGCCTGGCAGTTCGGGCTGGACTGTTCCCTTTGGGTGCAGGGTCAAGACTGATTTGCATATGGCTGGGTCCAAACTGGAATGGCATGGTGAGCAAAAAAATGATGGATTTAGTCCCAGATCTCTGTACTGGGGTGAATGTATGACATTGTTCTGCATTCTGTCCATCATTTGTTCTTTTGCATTTGTCACCCCGAGTGGGACGGGTATGCCCCGACGTGGGTCCCGTGCTCTCCATGCCACTGGAGTCATGCTATCCTGGCTGATGAGGGCTGAAAGTCCGAAACCGGTCCTAGGATGTTTGTTTCCACTCCAGGGTGGACCTGTCCTGGCAGTTCGGGCTGGACTGTTCCCTTTGGGTGCAGGGTCAAGACTGATTTGCATATGGCTGGGTCCAAACTGGAATGGCATGGTGAGCAAAGAAACAATGGATTTAGGCACAGATCTCTGTACTGGGGTGAATGTATGACATTGTTCTGCATTCTGTCCATCATTTGTTCTTTTTGCATTTGTCACCCCGAGTGGGACGGGTATGCCCAGACGTGGTTCCCGTGCTCTCCATGCCACTGGAGTCAAGCTATCCTGGCTGATGAGGGCTGAAAGCCCGAAACCGGACCTAGGATGTTTGTTTCCAGTCCAGGGAGGACCTGGCCTGGCAGTTCGGGCTGGACTGTTCCCTTTGGGTGCAGGGTCAAGACTGATTTGCATATGGCTGGGTCCAAACTGGAATGGCATGGTGAGCAAAAAAACGATTGATTTAGGCCCAGATCTCTAAACTGGGGTGAATGTATGACATTGTTCTGCATTCTGTCCATCATTTGTTCTTTTCGCATTTGTCACCGCGAGTGGGACGGGTATGCCCAGACGTGGGTCCCGTGTTCTCCATGCCACTGGAGTCAAGCTATCCTGGCTGATGAGGACTGAAAGCCCAAACCGGTACTAGGATGTTTGTTTCCAGTCCAGGGAGGACCTGGCCTGGCAGTTCGGGCTGAACTGTTCCCTTTGGGTGCAGGGTCAAGACTGATTTGCATATGGCTGGGTCCAAACTGGAATGGCATGGTGAGCAAAAAAACGATGGATTTAGGCCCAGATCTCTGTACTGGGGTGAATGTATGACATTGTTCTGCATTCTGTCCATCATTTGTTCTTTTTGCATTTGTCACCCCGAGTGGGACGGGTATGCCCAGACGTGGGTCCCGTGCTCTCCATGCCACTGGAGTCATGCTATCCTGGCTGATGAGGGCTGAAAGTCCGAAACCGGTCCTAGGATGTTTGTTTCCAGTCCAGGGTGGACCTGGCATGGCAGTTCGGGCTGGACTGTTCCCTGTGGGTGCAGGGTCAAGACTGTTTTGCATATGGCTGGGTCCAAACTGGAATGGCATGGTGAGCAAAGAAACGATGGATTTAGGCCCAGATCTCTGTACTGGGGTGAATGTATGACATTGTTCTGCATTCTGTCCATCATTTGTTCTTTTTGCATTTGTCACCCCGAGTGGGACGGGTATGCCCAGACGTGGGTCCCGTGCTCTTCATGCCACTGGAGTCAAGCTATCCTGGCTGATGAGGACTGAAAGCCCGAAACCGGTCATAGGATGTTTGTTTCCAGTCCAGGGAGGACCTGGCCTGGCAGTTCGGGCTGGACTGTTCCCTTTGGGTGCAGGGTCAAGACTGATTTGCATATGGCTGGGTCCAAACTGGAATGGCATGGTGAGCAAAGAAACGATGGATTTAGGCCCAGATCTCTGTACTGGGGTGAATGTATGACATTGTTCTGCATTCTGGCCATCATTTGTTCTTTTCGCATTTGTCACCGCGAGTGGGACGGGTATGCCCAGACGTGGGTCCCGTTCTCTCCATGCCACTGGAGTCAAGCTATCCTGTCTGAAAGCCTGAAACCGGTCCTAGGATATGTGTTTCCAGTCCAGGGAGGACCTGGCCTGGCAGTTCAGGCTGGACTGTTCCCTTTGGGTACAGGGTCAAGACTGATTTGCATATGGCTGGGTCCAAACTGGAATGGCATGGTGAGCAAAAAAACGATGGATTTAGGCCCAGATCTCTGTACTGGGGTGAATGTATGACATTGTTCTGCATTCTGTCCATCATTTGTTCTTTTTGCATTTATCACCCAGAGTGGGACGGGTATGCCCAGGGAGGACCTGGCCTGGCAATTCGGACTGGACTGTTCCCTTTGGGTGCAGGGTCAAGACTGATTTGCATATGGCTGGGTCCAAACTGGAATGGCATGGTGTGCAAAAAATGATGGATTTAGGCCCAGATCTCTGTACTGGGGTGAATGTATGACATTGTTCTGCATTCTGTCCATCATTTGTTCTTTTGCATTTGTCACCCCGAGTGGGACGGGTATGCCCAGACGTGGGTCCCGTGCTCTCCATGCCACTGGAGTCAAGCTATCCTGGCTGATGAGGGCTGAAAGCCCGAAACCGGTACTAGGATGTTTGTTTCCAGTCCAGGGAGGACATGGCCTGGCAGTTCGGGCTGGACTGTTCCCTTTGGGTGCAGGGTCAAGACTGATTTGCATATGGCTGGGTCCAAACTGGAATGGCATGGTGAGCAATAAAACGATGGATTCAGGCCCAGATCTCTGTACTGGGGTGAATGTATGACATTGTTCTGCATTCTGTCCATCATTTGTTCTTTTTCCATTTGTCACCCCGAGTGGGACGGGTATGCCCAGACGTGGGTCCCGTGCTCTCCATGCCACTGGAGTCAAGCTATGCTGGCTGATGAGGGCTGAAAGCCCGAAACTGGTCCTAGGATGTTTGTTTCCAGTCCAGGGAGGACCTGGCCCGGCAGTTCGGGTTGGACGGTTCCCTTTGGGTGCAGGGTCAAGAATGATTTGCATATGGCTTGGTCCAAACTGGAATGGCATGGTGAGCAAAAAAACGATGGATTTAGGTCCAGATCTCTGTACTGGGGTGAATGTATGACATTGTTCTGCATTCTGTCCATCATTTGTTCTTTTTGCATTTGTCACCCCGAGTGGGACCGGTATGCCCAGACGTGGGTCCCGTGCTCTCCATGCCACTGGAGTCAAGATATGCTGGCTGATGAGGGCTGAAAGCCCGAAACTGGTCCTAGGATGTTTGTTTCCAGTCCAGGGAGGACCTGGCCC
This sequence comes from Calotriton arnoldi, assembly GCA_963921515.1. Lineage (NCBI taxonomy): Eukaryota > Metazoa > Chordata > Amphibia > Caudata > Salamandridae > Calotriton > Calotriton arnoldi. The sequence continues at coordinate 397,704 of CAWUFW010013925.1, forward strand.
GGCAGTTCGGGTTGGACTGTTCCCTTTGGGTGCAGGGTCAAGAATGATTTGCATATGGCTTGGTCCAAACTGGAATGGCATGGAGAGCAAAAAAACGATGGATTTAGGTCCAGATCTCTGTACTGGGGTGAATGTATGACATTGTTCTGCATTCTGTCCATCATTTGTTATTTTTGCATTTGTCACCCCGAGTGGGACCGGTATGCCCAGACGTGGGTCCCGTGCTCTCCATGCCACTGGAGTCAAGCTATCCTGGCTGATGAGGACTGAAAGCCCGAAACCGGTCCTAGGATGTTTGTTTCCAGTCCAGGGAGGACCTGGCCTGGCAGTTCGGGCTGGACTGTTCCCTTTGGGTGCAGGGTCAAGACTGATTTGCATATGGCTGGGTCCAAACTGGAATGGCATGGTGAGGAAAAAACCGATGGATTTAGGCCCAGATCTCTGTACTGGGGTGAATGTATGACATTGTTCTGCATTCTCTCCATCATTTGTTCTTTTTGCATTTGTCACCCAGAGTGGGACGGGTATGCCTAGACGTGTGTCCCGTGCTCTCCATGCCACTGGAGTCAAGCTATCCTGGCTGATGAGGGCTGAAAGCCCGAAACCGGTCCTAGGATGTTTGTTTCCAGTCCAGGGAGGACCTGGCCTGGCAGTTCGGGCTGGACTGTTCCCTTTGGGTGCAGCGTCAAGACTGATTTGCATATGGCTGGGTCCAAACTGGAATGGCATGGTGAGCAAAAACGATGGATTTAGGCCCAGATCTCTGTACTGGGGTGAATGTATGACATTGTTCTGCATTCTGTCCATCATTTGTTCTTTTTGCATTTGTCACCCCGAGTGGGACGGGTATGCCCAGACGTGGGTCCCGTGTTCTCCATGCCACTGGAGTCAAGCTATCCTGGCTGATGAGGGCTGAAAGCCCGAAACCGGTACTAGGATGTTTGTTTCCAGTCCAGGGAGGACCTGGCCTGGCAGTTCGGGCTGGACTGTTCCCTTTGGGTGCAGGGTCAAGACTGATTTGCATATGGCTTGGTCCAAACTGGAATGGCATGGTGAGCAAAAAACGATGGATTTAGGCCCAGATCTCTGTACTGGGGTGAATGTATGACATTGATCTGCATTCTGTCCATCATTTGTTATTTTTGCATTTGTCACCCCGAGTGGGACGGGTATGCCCAGACGTGGGTCCCGTGCTCTCCATGCCACTGGAGTCAAGCTATCCTGGCTGATGAGGACTGAAAGCACGAAACCGGTCCTAGGATGTTTGTTTCCAGTCCAGGGAGGACCTGGCCTTGTAGTTCGGCCTGGACTGTTCCCTTTGGGTGCAGGGTCAAGACTGATTTGCTTATGGCTGGGTCCAAACTGGAATGGCATGGTGAGCAAAAACGATGGATTTAGGCACAGATCTCTGTACTGGGGTGAATGTATGACATTGTTCTGCATTCTGTCCATCATTTGTTCTTTTTGCATTTGTCACCCCGAGTGGGACGGGTATGCCCAGACGTGGTTCCCGTGCTCTCCATGCCACTGGAGTCAAGCTATCCTGGCTGATGAGGGCTGAAAGCCCGAAACCGGTCCTAGGATGTTTGTTTCCAGTCCAGGGAGGACCTGGCCTGGCAGTTCGGGCTGGACTGTTCCCTTTGGGTGCAGGGTCAAGACTGATTTGCATATGGCTGGGTCCAAACTGGAATGGCATGGTGAGCAAAAAACGATGGATTTAGGCCCAGATCTCTGTACTGGGGTGAATGTATGACATTGTTCTGCATTCTGTCCATCATTTGTTCTTTTCGCATTTGTCACCGCGAGTGGGACGGGTATGCCCAGACGTGGGTCCCGTGCTCTCCATGCCACTGGAGTCAAGCTATCCTGGCTGAAAGCCTGAAACCGGTCCTAGGATATTTGTTTCCAATCCAGGGAGGACCTGGCCTGGCAGTTCAGGCTGGACTGTTCCCTTTGGGTGCAGGGTCAAGACTGATTTGCATATGGCTGGGTCCAAACTGGAATGGCATGGTGAGCAAAAAAATGATGGATTTAGTCCCAGATCTCTGTACTGGGGTGAATGTATGACATTGTTCTGCATTCTGTCCATCATTTGTTCTTTTTGCATTTGTCACCCCGAGTGGGACGGGTATGCCCCGACGTGGGTCCCGTGCTCTCCATGCCACTGGAGTCATGCTATCCTGGCTGATGAGGGCTGAAAGTCCGAAACCGGTCCTAGGATGTTTGTTTCCACTCCAGGGTGGACCTGTCCTGGCAGTTCGGGCTGGACTGTTCCCTTTGGGTGCAGGGTCAAGACTGATTTGCATATGGCTGGGTCCAAACTGGAATGGCATGGTGAGCAAAGAAACAATGGATTTAGGCACAGATCTCTGTACTGGGGTGAATGTATGACATTGTTCTGCATTCTGTCCATCATTTGTTCTTTTTGCATTTGTCACCCCGAGTGGGACGGGTATGCCCAGACGTGGTTCCCGTGCTCTCCATGCCACTGGAGTCAAGCTATCCTGGCTGATGAGGGCTGAAAGCCCGAAACCGGACCTAGGATGTTTGTTTCCAGTCCAGGGAGGACCTGGCCTGGCAGTTCGGGCTGGACTGTTCCCTTTGGGTGCAGGGTCAAGACTGATTTGCATATGGCTGGGTCCAAACTGGAATGGCATGGTGAGCAAAAACGATGGATTTAGGCCCAGATCTCTGTACTGGGGTGAATGTATGACATTGTTCTGCATTCTCTCCATCATTTGTTCTTTTTGCATTTGTCACCCAGAGTGGGACGGGTATGCCTAGACGTGTGTCCCGTGCTCTCCATGCCACTGGAGTCAAGCTATCCTGGCTGATGAGGGCTGAAAGCCCGAAACCGGTCCTAGGATGTTTGTTTCCAGTCCAGGGAGGACCTGGCCTGGCAGTTCGGGCTGGACTGTTCCCTTTGGGTGCAGCGTCAAGACTGATTTGCATATGGCTGGGTCCAAACTGGAATGGCATGGTGAGCAAAAAAACGATGGATTTAGGCCCAGATCTCTGTACTGGGGTGAATGTATGACATTGTTCTGCATTCTGTCCATCATTTGTTCTTTTTGCATTTGTCACCCCGAGTGGGACGGGTATGCCCAGACGTGGGTCCCGTGTTCTCCATGCCACTGGAGTCAAGCTATCCTGGCTGATGAGGGCTGAAAGCCCGAAACCGGTACTAGGATGTTTGTTTCCAGTCCAGCGAGGACCTGGCCTTGCAGTTCGGCCTGGACTGTTCCCTTTGGGTGCAGGGTCAAGACTGATTTGCTTATGGCTGGGTCCAAACTGGAATGGCATGGTGAGCAAAAAACGATGGATTTAGGCCCAGATCTCTGTACTGGGGTGAATGTATGACATTGTTCTGCATTCTGTCCATCATTTGTTCTTTTTGCATTTGTCACCCCGAGTGGGACGGGTATGCCCAGACGTGTTTCCCGTGCTCTCCATGCCACTGGAGTCAAGCTATCCTGGCTGATGAGGGCTGAAAGCCCGAAACCGGTCCTAGGATGTTTGTTTCCAGTCCAGGGAGGACCTGGCCTGGCAGTTCGGGCTGGACTGTTCCCTTTGGGTGCAGGGTCAAGACTGATTTGCATATGGCTGGGTCCAAACTGGAATGGCATGGTGAGCAAAAAAACGATGGATTTAGGCCCAGATCTCTGTACTGGGGTGAATGTATGACATTGTTCTGCATTCTGTCCATCATTTGTTCTTTTCGCATTTGTCACCGCGAGTGGGACGGGTATGCCCAGACGTGGGTCCAGTGCTCTCCATGCCACTGGAGTCAAGCTATCCTGGCTGAAAGCCTGAAACCGGTCCTAGGATATTTGTTTCCAATCCAGGGAGGACCTGGCCTGGCAGTTCAGGCTGGACTGTTCCCTTTGGGTGCAGGGTCAAGACTGATTTGCTTATGGCTGGGTCCAAACTGGAATGGCATGGTGAGCAAAAAAACGATGGATTTAGGCCCAGATCTCTGTACTGGGGTGAATGTATGACATTGTTCTGCATTCTGTCCATCATTTGTTCTTTTTGCATTTCTCACCCAGAGTGGGACGGGTATGCCCAGGGAGGACCTGGCCTGGCAGTTCGGGCTGGACTGTTCCCTTTGGGTGCAGGGTCAAGACTGATTTGCATATGGCTGGGTCCAAACTGGAATGGCATGGTGAGCAAAAAAATGATGGATTTAGTCCCAGATCTCTGTACTGGGGTGAATGTATGACATTGTTCTGCATTCTGTCCATCATTTGTTCTTTTTGCATTTGTCACCCCGAGTGGGACGGGAATGCCCCGACGTGGGTCCCGTGCTCTCCATGCCACTGGAGTCATGCTATCCTGGCTGATGAGGGCTGAAAGTCCGAAACCGGTCCTAGGATGTTTGTTTCCACTCCAGGGTGGACCTGTCCTGGCAGTTCGGGCTGGACTGTTCCCTTTGGGTGCAGGGTCAAGACTGATTTGCATATGGCTGGGTCCAAACTGGAATGGCATGGTGAGCAAAGAAACAATGGATTTAGGCACAGATCTCTGTACTGGGGTGAATGTATGACATTGTTCTGCATTCTGTCCATCATTTGTTCTTTTTGCATTTGTCACCCCGAGTGGGACGGGTATGCCCAGACGTGGTTCCCGTGCTCTCCATGCCACTGGAGTCAAGCTATCCTGGCTGATGAGGGCTGAAAGCCCGAAACCGGACCTAGGATGTTTGTTTCCAGTCCAGGGAGGACCTGGCCTGGCAGTTCGGGCTGGACTGTTCCCTTTGGGTGCAGGGTCAAGACTGATTTGCATATGGCTGGGTCCAAACTGGAATGGCATGGTGAGCAAAAAACGATTGATTTAGGCCCAGATCTCTAAACTGGGGTGAATGTATGACATTGTTCTGCATTCTGTCCATCATTTGTTCTTTTCGCATTTGTCACCGCGAGTGGGACGGGTATGCCCAGACGTGGGTCCCGTGTTCTCCATGCCACTGGAGTCAAGCTATCCTGGCTGATGAGGACTGAAAGCCCAAACCGGTCCTAGGATGTTTGTTTCCAGTCCAGGGAGGACCTGGCCTGGCAGTTCGGGCTGAACTGTTCCCTTTGGGTGCAGGGTCAAGACTGATTTGCATATGGCTGGGTCCAAACTGGAATGGCATGGTGAGCAAAAAAACGATGGATTTAGGCCCAGATCTCTGTACTGGGGTGAATGTATGACATTGTTCTGCATTCTGTCCATCATTTGTTCTTTTTGCATTTGTCACCCCGAGTGGGACGGGTATGCCCAGACGTGGGTCCCGTGCTCTCCATGCCACTGGAGTCATGCTATCCTGGCTGATGAGGGCTGAAAGTCCGAAACCGGTCCTAGGATGTTTGTTTCCAGTCCAGGGTGGACCTGGCATGGCAGTTCGGGCTGGACTGTTCCCTGTGGGTGCAGGGTCAAGACTGATTTGCATATGGCTGGGTCCAAACTGGAATGGCATGGTGAGCAAAGAAACGATGGATTTAGGCCCAGATCTCTGTACTGGGGTGAATGTATGACATTGTTCTGCATTCTGTCCATCATTTGTTCTTTTTGCATTTGTCACCCCGAGTGGGACGGGTATGCCCAGACGTGGGTCCCGTGCTCTCCATGCCACTGGAGTCAAGCTATCCTGGCTGATGAGGACTGAAAGCCCGAAACCGGTCATAGGATGTTTGTTTCCAGTCCAGGGAGGACCTGGCCTGGCAGTTCGGGCTGGACTGTTCCCTTTGGGTGCAGGGTCAAGACTGATTTGCATATGGCTGGGTCCAAACTGGAATGGCATGGTGAGCAAAAAAACGATGGATTTAGGCCCAGATCTCTGTACTGGGGTGAATGTATGACATTGTTCTGCATTCTGTCCATCATTTGTTCTTTTCACATTTGTCACCGCGAGTGGGACGGGTATGCCCAGACGTGGGTCCCGTGCTCTCCATGCCACTGGAGTCAAGCTATCCTGGCTGAAAGCCTGAAACCGGTCCTAGGATATTTGTTTCCAATCCAGGGAGGACCTGGCCTGACAGTTCAGGCTGGACTGTTCCCTTTGGGTGCAGGGTCAAGACTGATTTGCTTATGGCTGGGTCCAAACTGGAATGGCATGGTGAGCAAAAAAACGATGGATTTAGGCCCAGATCTCTGTACTGGGGTGAATGTATGACATTGTTCTGCATTCTGTCCATCATTTGTTCTTTTTGCATTTCTCACCCAGAGTGGGACGGGTATGCCCAGGGAGGACCTGGCCTGGCAGTTCGGGCTGGACTGTTCCCTTTGGGTGCAGGGTCAAGACTGATTTGCATATGGCTGGGTCCAAACTAGAATGGCATGGTGAGCAAAAAAACGATGGATTTAGGCCCAGATCTCTAAACTGGGGTGAATGTATGACATTGTTCTGCATTCTGTCCATCATTTGTTCTTTTCGCATTTGTCACCGCGAGTGGGACGGGTATGCCCAGACGTGGGTCCCGTGTTCTCCATGCCACTGGAGTCAAGCTATCCTGGCTGATGAGGACTGAAAGCCCAAACCGGTCCTAGGATGTTTGTTTCCAGTCCAGGGAGGACCTGGCCTGGCAGTTCGGGCTGAACTGTTCCCTTTGGGTGCAGGGTCAAGACTGATTTGCATATGGCTGGGTCCAAACTGGAATGGCATGGTGAGCAAAAAAACGATGGATTTAGGCCCAGATCTCTGTACTGGGGTGAATGTATGACATTGTTCTGCATTCTGTCCATCATTTGTTCTTTTTGCATTTGTCACCCCGAGTGGGACGGGTATGCCCAGACGTGGGTCCCGTGCTCTCCATGCCACTGGAGTCATGCTATCCTGGCTGATGAGGGCTGAAAGTCCGAAACCGGTCCTAGGATGTTTGTTTCCAGTCCAAGGTGGACCTGGCATGGTAGTTCGGGCTGGACTGTTCCCTGTGGGTGCAGGGTCAAGACTGATTTGCATATGGCTGGGTCCAAACTGGAATGGCATGGTGAGCAAAGAAACGATGGATTTAGGCCCAGATCTCTGTACTGGGGTGAATGTATGACATTGTTCTGCATTCTGTCCATCATTTGTTCTTTTTGCATTTGTCACCCCGAGTGGGACGGGTATGCCCAGACGTGGGTCCCGTGCTCTCCATGCCACTGGAGTTAAGCTATCCTGGCTGATGAGGACTGAAAGCCCGAAACCGGTCATAGGATGTTTGTTTCCAGTCCAGGGAGGACCTGGCCTGGCAGTTCGGGCTGGACTGTTCACTTTGGGTGCAGGGTCAAGACTGATTTGCATATGGCTGGGTCCAAACTGGAATGGCATGGTGAGCAAAGAAACGATGGATTTAGGCCCAGATCTCTGTACTGGGGTGAATGTATGACATTGTTCTGCATTCTGTCCATCATTTGTTCTTTTCGCATTTGTCACCGCGAGTGGGACGGGTATGCCCAGACGTGGGTCCCGTTCTCTCCATGCCACTGGAGTCAAGCTATCCTGGCTGAAAGCCTGAAACCGGTCCTAGGATATGTGTTTCCAGTCCAGGGAGGACCTGGCCTGGCAGTTCAGGCTGGACTGTTCCCTTTGGGTACAGGGTCAAGACTGATTTGCATATGGCTGGGTCCAAACTGGAATGGCATGGTGAGCAAAAAACGATGGATTTAGGCCCAGATCTCTGTACTGGGGTGAATGTATGACATTGTTCTGCATTCTGTCCATCATTTGTTCTTTTTGCATTTATCACCCAGAGTGGGACGGGTATACCCAGGGAGGACCTGGCCTGGCAATTCGGACTGGACTGTTCCCTTTGGGTGCAGGGTCAAGACTGATTTGCATATGGCTGGGTCCAAACTGGAATGGCATGGTGTGCAAAAAAACGATGGATTTAGGCCCAGATCTCTGTACTGGGGTGAATGTATGACATTGTTCTGCATTCTGTCCATCATTTGTTCTTTTTGCATTTGTCACCCCGAGTGGGACGGGTATGCCTAGACGTGGGTCCCGTGCTCTCCATGCCACTGGAGTCAAGCTATCCTGGCTGATGAGGACTGAAAGCCCAAACCGGTCCTAGGATGTTTGTTTCCAGTCCAGGGAGGACCTGGCCTGGCAGTTCGGGCTGAACTGTTCCCTTTGGGTGCAGGGTCAAGACTGATTTGCATATGGCTGGGTCCAAACTGGAATGGCATGGTGAGCAAAAAAACGATGGATTTAGGCCCAGATCTCTGTACTGGGGTGAATGTATGACATTGTTCTGCATTCTGTCCATCATTTGTTCTTTTTGCATTTGTCACCCCGAGTGGGACGGGTATGCCCAGACGTGGGTCCCGTGCTCTCCATGCCACTGGAGTCATGCTATCCTGGCTGATGAGGGCTGAAAGTCCGAAACCGGTCCTAGGATGTTTGTTTCCAGTCCAAGGTGGACCTGGCATGGTAGTTCGGGCTGGACTGTTCCCTGTGGGTGCAGGGTCAAGACTGATTTGCATATGGCTGGGTCCAAACTGGAATGGCATGGTGAGCAAAGAAACGATGGATTTAGGCCCAGATCTCTGTACTGGGGTGAATGTATGACATTGTTCTGCATTCTGTCCATCATTTGTTCTTTTTGCATTTGTCACCCCGAGTGGGACGGGTATGCCCAGACGTGGGTCCCGTGCTCTCCATGCCACTGGAGTTAAGCTATCCTGGCTGATGAGGACTGAAAGCCCGAAACCGGTCATAGGATGTTTGTTTCCAGTCCAGGGAGGACCTGGCCTGGCAGTTCGGGCTGGACTGTTCCCTTTGGGTGCAGGGTCAAGACTGATTTGCATATGGCTGGGTCCAAACTGGAATGGCATGGTGAGCAAAGAAACGATGGATTTAGGCCCAGATCTCTGTACTGGGGTGAATGTATGACATTGTTCTGCATTCTGTCCATCATTTGTTCTTTTCGCATTTGTCACCGCGAGTGGGACGGGTATGCCCAGACGTGGGTCCCGTTCTCTCCATGCCACTGGAGTCAAGCTATCCTGGCTGAAAGCCTGAAACCGGTCCTAGGATATGTGTTTCCAGTCCAGGGAGGACCTGGCCTGGCAGTTCAGGCTGGACTGTTCCCTTTGGGTACAGGGTCAAGACTGATTTGCATATGGCTGGGTCCAAACTGGAATGGCATGGTGAGCAAAAAAACGATGGATTTAGGCCCAGATCTCTGTACTGGGGTGAATGTATGACATTGTTCTGCATTCTGTCCATCATTTGTTCTTTTTGCATTTATCACCCAGAGTGGGACGGGTATACCCAGGGAGGACCTGGCCTGGCAATTCGGACTGGACTGTTCCCTTTGGGTGCAGGGTCAAGACTGATTTGCATATGGCTGGGTCCAAACTGGAATGGCATGGTGTGCAAAAACGATGGATTTAGGCCCAGATCTCTGTACTGGGGTGAATGTATGACATTGTTCTGCATTCTGTCCATCATTTGTTCTTTTTGCATTTGTCACCCCGAGTGGGACGGGTATGCCCAGACGTGGGTCCCGTGCTCTCCATGCCACTGGAGTTAAGCTATCCTGGCTGATGAGGACTGAAAGCCCGAAACCGGTCATAGGATGTTTGTTTCCAGTCCAGGGAGGACCTGGCCTGGCAGTTCGGGCTGGACTGTTCCCTTTGGGTGCAGGGTCAAGACTGATTTGCATATGGCTGGGTCCAAACTGGAATGGCATGGTGAGCAAAGAAACGATGGATTTAGGCCCAGATCTCTGTACTGGGGTGAATGTATGACATTGTTCTGCATTCTGTCCATCATTTGTTCTTTTCGCATTTGTCACCGCGAGTGGGACGGGTATGCCCAGACGTGGGTCCCGTTCTCTCCATGCCACTGGAGTCAAGCTATCCTGGCTGAAAGCCTGAAACCGGTCCTAGGATATGTGTTTCCAGTCCAGGGAGGACCTGGCCTGGCAGTTCAGGCTGGACTGTTCCCTTTGGGTACAGGGTCAAGACTGATTTGCATATGGCTGGGTCCAAACTGGAATGGCATGGTGAGCAAAAAAACGATGGATTTAGGCCCAGATCTCTGTACTGGGGTGAATGTATGACATTGTTCTGCATTCTGTCCATCATTTGTTCTTTTGCATTTATCACCCAGAGTGGGACGGGTATACCCAGGGAGGACCTGGCCTGGCAATTCGGACTGGACTGTTCCCTTTGGGTGCAGGGTCAAGACTGATTTGCATATGGCTGGGTCCAAACTGGAATGGCATGGTGTGCAAAAAAACGATGGATTTAGGCCCAGATCTCTGTACTGGGGTGAATGTATGACATTGTTCTGCATTCTGTACATCATTTGTTCTTTTTGCATTTGTCACCCCGAGTGGGACGGGTATGCCCAGACGTGGGTCCCGTGCTCTCCATGCCACTGGAGTCAAGCTATCCTGGCTGATGAGGGCTGAAAGCCCGAAACCGGTACTAGGATGTTTGTTTCCAGTCCAGGGAGGACATGGCCTGGCAGTTCGGGCTGGACTGTTCCCTTTGGGTGCAGGGTCAAGACTGATTTGCATATGGCTGGGTCCAAACTGGAATGGCATGGTGAGCAAAAAAACGATGGATTCAGGCCCAGCTCTCTGTACTGGGGTGAATGTATGACATTGTTCTGCATTCTGTCCATCATTTGTTCTTTTTGCATTTGTCACCCCGAGTGGGACGGGTATGCCCAGACGTGGGTCCCGTGCTCTCCATGCCACTGGAGTCAAGCTATGCTGGCTGATGAGGGCTGAAAGCCCGAAACTGGTCCTAGGATGTTTGTTTCCAGTCCAGGGAGGACCTGGCCCGGCAGTTCGGGTTGGACTGTTCCCTTTGGGTGCAGGGTCAAGAATGATTTGCATATGGCTTGGTCCAAACTGGAATGGCATGGTGAGCAAAAAAACGATGGATTTAGGTCCAGATCTCTGTACTGGGGTGAATGTATGACATTGTTCTGCATTCTGTCCATCATTTGTTATTTTTGCATTTGTCACCCCGAGTGGGACCGGTATGCCCAGACGTGGGTCCCGTGCTCTCCATGCCACTGGAGTCAAGCTATCCTGGCTGATGAGGACTGAAAGCCCGAAACCGGTCCTAGGATGTTTGTTTCCAGTCCAGGGAGGACCTGGCCTGGCAGTTCGGGCTGGACTGTTCCCTTTGGGTGCAGGGTCAAGACTGATTTGCATATGGCTGGGTCCAAACTGGAATGGCATGGTGAGCAAAAAACGATGGATTTAGGCCCAGATCTCTGTACTGGGGTGAATGTATGACATTGTTCTGCATTCTGTCCATCATTTGTTCTTTTTGCATTTGTCACCCCGAGTGGGACGGGTATGCCCAGACGTGGGTCCCGTGTTCTCCATGCCACTGGAGTCAAGCTATCCTGGCTGATGAGGGCTGACAGCCCGAAACCGGTACTAGGATGTTTGTTTCCAGTCCAGGGAGGACCTGGCCTGGCAGTTCGGGCTGGACTGTTCCCTTTGGGTGCAGGGTCAAGACTGATTTGCATATGGCTTGGTCCAAACTGGAATGGCATGGTGAGCAAAAAACGATGGATTTAGGCCCAGATCTCTGTACTGGGGTGAATGTATGACATTGATCTGCATTCTGTCCATCATTTGTTATTTTTGCATTTGTCACCCCGAGTGGGACGGGTATGCCCAGACGTGGGTCCCGTGCTCTCCATGCCACTGGAGTCAAGCTATCCTGGCTGATGAGGACTGAAAGCCCGAAACCGGTCCTAGGATGTTTGTTTCCAGTCCAGGGAGGACCTGGCCTTGCAGTTCGGCCTGGACTGTTCCCTTTGGGTGCAGGGTCAAGACTGATTTGCTTATGGCTGGGTCCAAACTGGAATGGCATGGTGAGCAAAAACACGATGGATTTAGGCCCAGATCTCTGTACTGGGGTGAATGTATGACATTGTTCTGCATTCTGTCCATCATTTGTTCTTTTCGCATTTGTCACCGCGAGTGGGACGGGTATGCCCAGACGTGGGTCCCGTGCTCTCCATGCCACTGGAGTCAAGCTATCCTGGCTGAAAGCCTGAAACCGGTCCTAGGATATTTGTTTCCAATCCAGGGAGGACCTGGCCTGGCAGTTCAGGCTGGACTGTTCCCTTTGGGTGCAGGGTCAAGACTGATTTGCTTATGGCTGGGTCCAAACTGGAATGGCATGGTGAGCAAAAAAACGATGGATTTAGGCCCAGATCTCTGTACTGGGGTGAATGTATGACATTGTTCTGCATTCTGTCCATCATTTGTTCTTTTGCATTTCTCACCCAGAGTGGGACGGGTATGCCCAGGGAGGACCTGGCCTGGCAGTTCGGGCTGGACTGTTCCCTTTGGGTGCAGGGTCAAGACTGATTTGCATATGGCTGGGTCCAAACTGGAATGGCATGGTGAGCAAAAAAATGATGGATTTAGTCCCAGATCTCTGTACTGGGGTGAATGTATGACATTGTTCTGCATTCTGTCCATCATTTGTTCTTTTTGCATTTGTCACCCCGAGTGGGACGGGTATGCCCCGACGTGGGTCCCGTGCTCTCCATGCCACTGGAGTCATGCTATCCTGGCTGATGAGGGCTGAAAGTCCGAAACCGGTCCTAGGATGTTTGTTTCCACTCCAGGGTGGACCTGTCCTGGCAGTTCGGGCTGGACTGTTCCCTTTGGGTGCAGGGTCAAGACTGATTTGCATATGGCTGGGTCCAAACTGGAATGGCATGGTGAGCAAAGAAACAATGGATTTAGGCACAGATCTCTGTACTGGGGTGAATGTATGACATTGTTCTGCATTCTGTCCATCATTTGTTCTTTTTGCATTTGTCACCCCGAGTGGGACGGGTATGCCCAGACGTGGTTCCCGTGCTCTCCATGCCACTGGAGTCAAGCTATCCTGGCTGATGAGGGCTGAAAGCCCGAAACCGGACCTAGGATGTTTGTTTCCAGTCCAGGGAGGACCTGGCCTGGCAGTTCGGGCTGGACTGTTCCCTTTGGGTGCAGGGTCAAGACTGATTTGCATATGGCTGGGTCCAAACTGGAATGGCATGGTGAGCAAAAAACGATTGATTTAGGCCCAGATCTCTAAACTGGGGTGAATGTATGACATTGTTCTGCATTCTGTCCATCATTTGTTCTTTTCGCATTTGTCACCGCGAGTGGGACGGGTATGCCCAGACGTGGGTCCCGTGTTCTCCATGCCACTGGAGTCAAGCTATCCTGGCTGATGAGGACTGAAAGCCCAAACCGGTCCTAGGATGTTTGTTTCCAGTCCAGGGAGGACCTGGCCTGGCAGTTCGGGCTGAACTGTTCCCTTTGGGTGCAGGGTCAAGACTGATTTGCATATGGCTGGGTCCAAACTGGAATGGCATGGTGAGCAAAAAACGATGGATTTAGGCCCAGATCTCTGTACTGGGGTGAATGTATGACATTGTTCTGCATTCTGTCCATCATTCGTTCTTTTTGCATTTGTCACCCCGAGTGGGACGGGTATGCCCAGACGTGGGTCCCGTGCTCTCCATGCCACTGGAGTCATGCTATCCTGGCTGATGAGGGCTGAAAGTCCGAAACCGGTCCTAGGATGTTTGTTTCCAGTCCAGGGTGGACCTGGCATGGCAGTTCGGGCTGGACTGTTCCCTGTGGGTGCAGGGTCAAGACTGTTTTGCATATGGCTGGGTCCAAACTGGAATGGCATGGTGAGCAAAGAAACGATGGATTTAGGCCCAGATCTCTGTACTGGGGTGAATGTATGACATTGTTCTGCATTCTGGCCATCATTTGTTCTTTTCGCATTTGTCACCGCGAGTGGGACGGGTATGCCCAGACGTGGGTCCCGTTCTCTCCATGCCACTGGAGTCAAGCTATCCTGTCTGAAAGCCTGAAACCGGTCCTAGGATATGTGTTTCCAGTCCAGGGAGGACCTGGCCTGGCAGTTCAGGCTGGACTGTTCCCTTTGGGTACAGGGTCAAGACTGATTTGCATATGGCTGGGTCCAAACTGGAATGGCATGGTGAGCAAAAAAACGATGGATTTAGGCCCAGATCTCTGTACTGGGGTGAATGTATGACATTGTTCTGCATTCTGTCCATCATTTGTTCTTTTTGCATTTATCACCCAGAGTGGGACGGGTATGCCCAGGGAGGACCTGGCCTGGCAATTCGGACTGGACTGTTCCCTTTGGGTGCAGGGTCAAGACTGATTTGCATATGGCTGGGTCCAAACTGGAATGGCATGGTGTGCAAAAAATGATGGATTTAGGCCCAGATCTCTGTACTGGGGTGAATGTATGACATTGTTCTGCATTCTGTCCATCATTTGTTCTTTTTGCATTTGTCACCCCGAGTGGGACGGGTATGCCCAGACGTGGGTCCCGTGCTCTCCATGCCACTGGAGTCAAGCTATCCTGGCTGATGAGGGCTGAAAGCCCGAAACCGGTACTAGGATGTTTGTTTCCAGTCCAGGGAGGACATGGCCTGGCAGTTCGGGCTGGACTGTTCCCTTTGGGTGCAGGGTCAAGACTGATTTGCATATGGCTGGGTCCAAACTGGAATGGCATGGTGAGCAATAAAACGATGGATTCAGGCCCAGATCTCTGTACTGGGGTGAATGTATGACATTGTTCTGCATTCTGTCCATCATTTGTTCTTTTTCCATTTGTCACCCCGAGTGGGACGGGTATGCCCAGACGTGGGTCCCGTGCTCTCCATGCCACTGGAGTCAAGCTATGCTGGCTGATGAGGGCTGAAAGCCCGAAACTGGTCCTAGGATGTTTGTTTCCAGTCCAGGGAGGACCTGGCCCGGCAGTTCGGGTTGGACGGTTCCCTTTGGGTGCAGGGTCAAGAATGATTTGCATATGGCTTGGTCCAAACTGGAATGGCATGGTGAGCAAAAAAACGATGGATTTAGGTCCAGATCTCTGTACTGGGGTGAATGTATGACATTGTTCTGCATTCTGTCCATCATTTGTTCTTTTTGCATTTGTCACCCCGAGTGGGACCGGTATGCCCAGACGTGGGTCCCGTGCTCTCCATGCCACTGGAGTCAAGATATGCCTGGCTGATGAGGGCTGAAAGCCCGAAACTGGTCCTAGGATGTTTGTTTCCAGTCCAGGGAGGACCTGGCCCGGCAGTTCGGGTTGGACTGTTCCCTTTGGGTGCAGGGTCAAGAATGATTTGCATATGGCTTGGTCCAAACTGGAATGGCATGGTGAGCAAAAAACGATGGATTTAGGTCCAGATCTCTGTACTGGGGTGAATGTATGACATTGTTCTGCATTCTGTCCATCATTTGTTATTTTTGCATTTGTCACCCCGAGTGGGACCGGTATGCCCAGACGTGGGTCCCGTGCTCTCCATGCCACTGGAGTCAAGCTATCCTGGCTGATGAGGACTGAAAGCCCGAAACCGGTCCTAGGATGTTTGTTTCCAGTCCAGGGAGGACCTGGCCTGGCAGTTCGGGCTGGACTGTTCCCTTTGGGTGCAGGGTCAAGACTGATTTGCATATGGCTGGGTCCAAACTGGAATGGCATGGTGAGCAAAAAACCGATGGATTTAGGCCCAGATCTCTGTACTGGGGTGAATGTATGACATTGTTCTGCATTCTCTCCATCATTTGTTCTTTTTGCATTTGTCACCCAGAGTGGGACGGGTATGCCTAGACGTGTGTCCCGTGCTCTCCATGCCACTGGAGTCAAGCTATCCTGGCTGATGAGGGCTGAAAGCCCGAAACCGGTCCTAGGATGTTTGTTTCCAGTCCAGGGAGGACCTGGCCTGGCAGTTCGGGCTGGACTGTTCCCTTTGGGTGCAGCGTCAAGACTGATTTGCATATGGCTGGGTCCAAACTGGAATGGCATGGTGAGCAAAAAAACGATGGATTTAGGCCCAGATCTCTGTACTGGGGTGAATGTATGACATTGTTCTGCATTCTGTCCATCATTTGTTCTTTTTGCATTTGTCACCCCGAGTGGGACGGGTATGCCCAGACGTGGGTCCCGTGTTCTCCATGCCACTGGAGTCAAGCTATCCTGGCTGATGAGGGCTGAAAGCCCGAAACCGGTACTAGGATGTTTGTTTCCAGTCCAGGGAGGACCTGGCCTGGCAGTTCGGGCTGGACTGTTCCCTTTGGGTGCAGGGTCAAGACTGATTTGCATATGGCTTAGTCCAAACTGGAATGGCATGGTGAGCAAAAAACGATGGATTTAGGCCCAGATCTCTGTACTGGGGTGAATGTATGACATTGATCTGCATTCTGTCCATCATTTGTTATTTTTGCATTTGTCACCCCGAGTGGGACGGGTATGCCCAGACGTGGGTCCCGTGCTCTCCATGCCACTGGAGTCAAGCTATCCTGGCTGATGAGGACTGAAAGCACGAAACCGGTCCTAGGATGTTTGTTTCCAGTCCAGGGAGGACCTGGCCTTGCAGTTCGGCCTGGACTGTTCCCTTTGGGTGCAGGGTCAAGACTGATTTGCTTATGGCTGGGTCCAAACTGGAATGGCATGGTGAGCAAAAAAACGATGGATTTAGGCACAGATCTCTGTACTGGGGTGAATGTATGACATTGTTCTGCATTCTGTCCATCATTTGTTCTTTTTGCATTTGTCACCCCGAGTGGGACGGGTATGCCCAGACGTGGTTCCCGTGCTCTCCATGCCACTGGAGTCAAGCTATCCTGGCTGATGAGGGCTGAAAGCCCGAAACCGGTCCTAGGATGTTTGTTTCCAGTCCAGGGAGGACCTGGCCTGGCAGTTCGGGCTGGACTGTTCCCTTTGGGTGCAGGGTCAAGACTGATTTGCATATGGCTGGGTCCAAACTGGAATGGCATGGTGAGCAAAAAACGATGGATTTAGGCCCAGATCTCTGTACTGGGGTGAATGTATGACATTGTTCTGCATTCTGTCCATCATTTGTTCTTTTCGCATTTGTCACCGCGAGTGGGACGGGTATGCCCAGACGTGGGTCCCGTGCTCTCCATGCCACTGGAGTCAAGCTATCCTGGCTGAAAGCCTGAAACCGGTCCTAGGATATTTGTTTCCAATCCAGGGAGGACCTGGCCTGGCAGTTCAGGCTGGACTGTTCCCTTTGGGTGCAGGGTCAAGACTGATTTGCATATGGCTGGGTCCAAACTGGAATGGCATGGTGAGCAAAAAATGATGGATTTAGTCCCAGATCTCTGTACTGGGGTGAATGTATGACATTGTTCTGCATTCTGTCCATCATTTGTTCTTTTTGCATTTGTCACCCCGAGTGGGACGGGTATGCCCCGACGTGGGTCCCGTGCTCTCCATGCCACTGGAGTCATGCTATCCTGGCTGATGAGGGCTGAAAGTCCGAAACCGGTCCTAGGATGTTTGTTTCCACTCCAGGGTGGACCTGTCCTGGCAGTTCGGGCTGGACTGTTCCCTTTGGGTGCAGGGTCAAGACTGATTTGCATATGGCTGGGTCCAAACTGGAATGGCATGGTGAGCAAAGAAACAATGGATTTAGGCACAGATCTCTGTACTGGGGTGAATGTATGACATTGTTCTGCATTCTGTCCATCATTTGTTCTTTTTGCATTTGTCACCCCGAGTGGGACGGGTATGCCCAGACGTGGTTCCCGTGCTCTCCATGCCACTGGAGTCAAGCTATCCTGGCTGATGAGGGCTGAAAGCCCGAAACCGGACCTAGGATGTTTGTTTCCAGTCCAGGGAGGACCTGGCCTGGCAGTTCGGGCTGGACTGTTCCCTTTGGGTGCAGGGTCAAGACTGATTTGCATATGGCTGGGTCCAAACTGGAATGGCATGGTGAGCAAAAAAACGATTGATTTAGGCCCAGATATCTAAACTGGGGTGAATGTATGACATTGTTCTGCATTCTGTCCATCATTTGTTCTTTTCGCATTTGTCACCGCGAGTGGGACGGGTATGCCCAGACGTGGGTCCCGTGTTCTCCATGCCACTGGAGTCAAGCTATCCTGGCTGATGAGGACTGAAAGCCCAAACCGGACCTAGGATGTTTGTTTCCAGTCCAGAGAGGACCTGGCCTGGCAGTTCGGGCTGGACTGTTCCCTTTGGGTGCAGGGTCAAGACTGATTTGCTTATGGCTGGGTCCAAACTGGAATGGCATGGTGAACAAAAAAACGATGGATTTAGGCCCAGATCTCTGTACTGGGGTGAATGTATGACATTGTTCTGCATTCTGTCCATCATTTGTTCTTTTGCATTTGTCACCCAGAGTGGGACGGGTATGCCCAGACGTGGTTCCCGTGCTCTCCATGCCACTGGAGTCAAGCTATCCTGGCTGATGAGGGCTGAAAGCCCGAAACCGGTCCTAGGATGTTTGTTTCCAGTCCAGGGAGGACCTGGCCTGGCAGTTCGGGCTGGACTGTTCCCTTTGGGTGCAGGGTCAAGACTGATTTGCATATGGCTGGGTCCAAACTGGAATGGCATGGTGAGCAAAAAACGATGGATTTAGGCCCAGATCTCTGTACTGGGGTGAATGTATGACATTGTTCTGCATTCTGTCCATCATTTGTTCTTTTCGCATTTGTCACCGCGAGTGGGACGGGTATGCCCAAACGTGGGTCCCGTGCTCTCCATGCCACTGGAGTCAAGCTATCCTGGCTGAAAGCCTGAAACCGGTCCTAGGATATTTGTTTCCAATCCAGGGAGGACCTGGCCTGGCAGTTCAGGCTGGACTGTTCCCTTTGGGTGCAGGGTCAAGACTGATTTGCTTATGGCTGGGTCCAAACTGGAATGGCATGGTGAGCAAAAAAACGATGGATTTAGGCCCAGATCTCTGTACTGGGGTGAATGTATGACATTGTTCTGCATTCTGTCCATCATTTGTTCTTTTTGCATTTCTCACCCAGAGTGGGACGGGTATGCCCAGGGAGGACCTGGCCTGGCAGTTCGGGCTGGACTGTTCCCTTTGGGTGCAGGGTCAAGACTGATTTGCATATGGCTGGGTCCAAACTGGAATGGCATGGTGAGCAAAAAAATGATGGATTTAGGCCCAGATCTCTGTACTGGGGTGAATGTATGACATTGTTCTGCATTCTGTCCATCATTTGTTCTTTTTGCATTTGTCACCCCGAGTGGGACGGGTATGCCCAGACGTGGGTCCTGTGCTCTCCATGCCACTGGAGTCATGCTATCCTGGCTGATGAGGGCTGAAAGTCCGAAACCGGTCCTAGGATGTTTGTTTCCAGTCCAGGGTGGACCTGTCCTGGCAGTTCGGGCTGGACTGTTCCCTTTGGGTGCAGGGTCAAGACTGATTTGCATATGGCTGGGTCCAAACTGGAATGGCATGGTGAGCAAAGAAACAATGGATTTAGGCACAGATCTCTGTACTGGGGTGAATGTATGACATTGTTCTGCATTCTGTCCATCATTTGTTCTTTTTGCATTTGTCACCCCGAGTGGGACGGGTATGCCCAGACGTGGTTCCCGTGCTCTCCATGCCACTGGAGTCAAGCTATCCTCGCTGATGAGGGCTGAAAGCCCGAAACCGGACCTAGGATGTTTGTTTCCAGTCCAGGGAGGACCTGGCCTGGCAGTTCGGGCTGGACTGTTCCCTTTGGGTGCAGGGTCAAGACTGATTTGCATATGGCTGGGTCCAAACTGGAATGGCATGGTGAGCAAAAACGATGGATTTAGGCCCAGATCTCTAAACTGGGGTGAATGTATGACATTGTTCTGCATTCTGTCCATCATTTGTTCTTTTCGCATTTGTCACCGCGAGTGGGACGGGTATGCCCAGACGTGGGTCCCGTGTTCTCAATGCCACTGGAGTCAAGCTATCCTGGCTGATGAGGACTGAAAGCCCGAAACCGGTCATAGGATGTTTGTTTCCAGTCCAGGGAGGACCTGGCCTGGCAGTTTGGGCTGGACTGTTCCCTTTGGGTGCAGGGTCAAGACTGATTTGCATATGGCTGGGTCCAAACTGGAATGGCATGGTGAGCAAAGAAACGATGGATTTAGGCCCAGATCTCTGTACTGGGGTGAATGTATGACATTGTTCTGCATTCTGTCCATCATTTGTTCTTTTCGCATTTGTCACCGCGAGTGGGACGGGTATGCCCAAACGTGGGTCCCGTGCTCTCCATGCCACTGGAGTCAAGCTATCCTGGCTGAAAGCCTGAAACCGGTCCTAGGATATGTGTTTCCAGTCCAGGGAGGACCTGGCCTGGCAGTTCAGGCTGGACTGTTCCCTTTGGGTACAGGGTCAAGACTGATTTGCATATGGCTGGGTCCAAACTGGAATGGCATGGTGAGCAAACAAACGATGGATTTAGGCCCAGATCTCTGTACTGGGGTGAATGTATGACATTGTTCTGCATTCTCTCCATCATTTGTTCTTTTTGCATTTCTCACCCAGAGTGGGATGGGTATGCCCAGGGAGGACCTGGCCTGGCAGTTCGGGCTGGACTGTTCCCTTTGGGTGCAGGGTCAAGACTGATTTGCATATGGCTGGGTCCAAACTGGAATGGCATGGTGAGCAAAAAAATGATGGATTTAGTCCCAGATCTCTGTACTGGGGTGAATGTATGACATTGTTCTGCATTCTGTCCATCATTTGTTCTTTTTGCATTTGTCACCCCGAGTGGGACGGGTATGCCCCGACGTGGGTCCCGTGCTCTCCATGCCACTGGAGTCATGCTATCCTGGCTGATGAGGGCTGAAAGTCCGAAACCGGTCCTAGGATGTTTGTTTCCACTCCAGGGTGGACCTGTCCTGGCAGTTCGGGCTGGACTGTTCCCTTTGGGTGCAGGGTCAAGACTGATTTGCATATGGCTGGGTCCAAACTGGAATGGCATGGTAGCAAAGAAACAATGGATTTAGGCACAGATCTCTGTACTGGGGTGAATGTATGACATTGTTCTGCATTCTCTCCATCATTTGTTCTTTTTGCATTTGTCACCCAGAGTGGGACGGGTATGCCTAGACGTGTGTCCCGTGCTCTCCATGCCACTGGAGTCAAGCTATCCTGGCTGATGAGGGCTGAAAGCCCGAAACCGGTCCTAGGATGTTTGTTTCCAGTCCAGGGAGGACCTGGCCTGGCAGTTCGGGCTGGACTGTTCCCTTTGGGTGCAGCGTCAAGACTGATTTGCATATGGCTGGGTCCAAACTGGAATGGCATGGTGAGCAAAAAAACGATGGATTTAGGCCCAGATCTCTGTACTGGGGTGAATGTATGACATTGTTCTGCATTCTGTCCATCATTTGTTCTTTTTGCATTTGTCACCCCGAGTGGGACGGGTATGCCCAGACGTGGGTCCCGTGTTCTCCATGCCACTGGAGTCAAGCTATCCTGGCTGATGAGGGCTGAAAGCCCGAAACCGGTACTAGGATGTTTGTTTCCAGTCCAGGGAGGACCTGGCCTGGCAGTTCGGGCTGGACTGTTCCCTTTGGGTGCAGGGTCAAGACTGATTTGCATATGGCTTGGTCCAAACTGGAATGGCATGGTGAGCAAAAAAACGATGGATTTAGGCCCAGATCTCTGTACTGGGGTGAATGTATGACATTGATCTGCATTCTGTCCATCATTTGTTATTTTTGCATTTGTCACCCCGAGTGGGACGGGTATGCCCAGACGTGGGTCCCGTGCTCTCCATGCCACTGGAGTCAAGCTATCCTGGCTGATGAGGACTGAAAGCACGAAACCGGTCCTAGGATGTTTGTTTCCAGTCCAGGGAGGACCTGGCCTGGTAGTTCGGCCTGGACTGTTCCCTTTGGGTGCAGGGTCAAGACTGATTTGCTTATGGCTGGGTCCAAACTGGAATGGCATGGTGAGCAAAAAACGATGGATTTAGGCACAGATCTCTGTACTGGGGTGAATGTATGACATTGTTCTGCATTCTGTCCATCATTTGTTCTTTTTGCATTTGTCACCCCGAGTGGGACGGGTATGCCCAGACGTGGTTCCCGTGCTCTCCATGCCACTGGAGTCAAGCTATCCTGGCTGATGAGGGCTGAAAGCCCGAAACCGGTCCTAGGATGTTTGTTTCCAGTCCAGGGAGGACCTGGCCTGGCAGTTCGGGCTGGACTGTTCCCTTTGGGTGCAGGGTCAAGACTGATTTGCATATGGCTGGGTCCAAACTGGAATGGCATGGTGAGCAAAAAACGATGGATTTAGGCCCAGATCTCTGTACTGGGGTGAATGTATGACATTGTTCTGCATTCTGTCCATCATTTGTTCTTTTCGCATTTGTCACCGCGAGTGGGACGGGTATGCCCAGACGTGGGTCCCGTGCTCTCCATGCCACTGGAGTCAAGCTATCCTGGCTGAAAGCCTGAAACCGGTCCTAGGATATTTGTTTCCAATCCAGGGAGGACCTGGCCTGGCAGTTCAGGCTGGACTGTTCCCTTTGGGTGCAGGGTCAAGACTGATTTGCATATGGCTGGGTCCAAACTGGAATGGCATGGTGAGCAAAAAAATGATGGATTTAGTCCCAGATCTCTGTACTGGGGTGAATGTATGACATTGTTCTGCATTCTGTCCATCATTTGTTCTTTTTGCATTTGTCACCCCGAGTGGGACGGGTATGCCCCGACGTGGGTCCCGTGCTCTCCATGCCACTGGAGTCATGCTATCCTGGCTGATGAGGGCTGAAAGTCCGAAACCGGTCCTAGGATGTTTGTTTCCACTCCAGGGTGGACCTGTCCTGGCAGTTCGGGCTGGACTGTTCCCTTTGGGTGCAGGGTCAAGACTGATTTGCATATGGCTGGGTCCAAACTGGAATGGCATGGTGAGCAAAGAAACAATGGATTTAGGCACAGATCTCTGTACTGGGGTGAATGTATGACATTGTTCTGCATTCTGTCCATCATTTGTTCTTTTTGCATTTGTCACCCCGAGTGGGACGGGTATGCCCAGACTTGGTTCCCGTGCTCTCCATGCCACTGGAGTCAAGCTATCCTGGCTGATGAGGGCTGAAAGCCCGAAACCGGACCTAGGATGTTTGTTTCCAGTCCAGGGAGGACCTGGCCTGGCAGTTCGGGCTGGACTGTTCCCTTTGGGTGCAGGGTCAAGACTGATTTGCATATGGCTGGGTCCAAACTGGAATGGCATGGTGAGCAAAAAACGATGGATTTAGGCCCAGATCTCTGTACTGGGGTGAATGTATGACATTGTTCTGCATTCTCTCCATCATTTGTTCTTTTGCATTTGTCACCCAGAGTGGGACGGGTATGCCTAGACGTGGGTCCCGTGCTCTCCATGCCACTGGAGTCAAGCTATCCTGGCTGATGAGGGCTGAAAGCCCGAAACCGGTCCTAGGATGTTTGTTTCCAGTCCAGGGAGGACCTGGCCTGGCAGTTCGGGCTGGACTGTTCCCTTTGGGTGCAGCGTCAAGACTGATTTGCATATGGCTGGGTCCAAACTGGAATGGCATGGTGAGCAAAAAACGATGGATTTAGGCCCAGATCTCTGTACTGGGGTGAATGTATGACATTGTTCTGCATTCTGTCCATCATTTGTTCTTTTTGCATTTGTCACCCCGAGTGGGACGGGTATGCCCAGACGTGGGTCCCGTGTTCTCCATGCCACTGGAGTCAAGCTATCCTGGCTGATGAGGGCTGAAAGCCCGAAACCGGTACTAGGATGTTTGTTTCCAGTCCAGCGAGGACCTGGCCTTGCAGTTCGGCCTGGACTGTTCCCTTTGGGTGCAGGGTCAAGACTGATTTGCTTATGGCTGGGTCCAAACTGGAATGGCATGGTGAGCAAAAAACGATGGATTTAGGCCCAGATCTCTGTACTGGGGTGAATGTATGACATTGTTCTGCATTCTGTCCATCATTTGTTCTTTTTGCATTTGTCACCCCGAGTGGGACGGGTATGCCCAGACGTGGTTCCCGTGCTCTCCATGCCACTGGAGTCAAGCTATCCTGGCTGATGAGGGCTGAAAGCCCGAAACCGGTCCTAGGATGTTTGTTTCCAGTCCAGGGAGGACCTGGCCTGGCAGTTCGGGCTGGACTGTTCCCTTTGGGTGCAGGGTCAAGACTGATTTGCATATGGCTGGGTCCAAACTGGAATGGCATGGTGAGCAAAAAACGATGGATTTAGGCCCAGATCTCTGTACTGGGGTGAATGTATGACATTGTTCTGCATTCTGTCCATCATTTGTTCTTTTCGCATTTGTCACCGCGAGTGGGACGGGTATGCCCAGACGTGGGTCCAGTGCTCTCCATGCCACTGGAGTCAAGCTATCCTGGCTGAAAGCCTGAAACCGGTCCTAGGATATTTGTTTCCAATCCAGGGAGGACCTGGCCTGGCAGTTCAGGCTGGACTGTTCCCTTTGGGTGCAGGGTCAAGACTGATTTGCTTATGGCTGGGTCCAAACTGGAATGGCATGGTGAGCAAAAAACGATGGATTTAGGCCCAGATCTCTGTACTGGGGTGAATGTATGACATTGTTCTGCATTCTGTCCATCATTTGTTCTTTTTGCATTTCTCACCCAGAGTGGGACGGGTATGCCCAGGGAGGACCTGGCCTGGCAGTTCGGGCTGGACTGTTCCCTTTGGGTGCAGGGTCAAGACTGATTTGCATATGGCTGGGTCCAAACTGGAATGGCATGGTGAGCAAAAAAATGATGGATTTAGTCCCAGATCTCTGTACTGGGGTGAATGTATGACATTGTTCTGCATTCTGTCCATCATTTGTTCTTTTTGCATTTGTCACCCCGAGTGGGACGGGAATGCCCAGACGTGGGTCCCGTGCTCTCCATGCCACTGGAGTCATGCTATCCTGGCTGATGAGGGCTGAAAGTCCGAAACCGGTCCTAGGATGTTTGTTTCCACTCCAGGGTGGACCTGTCCTGGCAGTTCGGGCTGGACTGTTCCCTTTGGGTGCAGGGTCAAGACTGATTTGCATATGGCTGGGTCCAAACTGGAATGGCATGGTGAGCAAAGAAACAATGGATTTAGGCACAGATCTCTGTACTGGGGTGAATGTATGACATTGTTCTGCATTCTGTCCATCATTTGTTCTTTTTGCATTTGTCACCCCGAGTGGGACGGGTATGCCCAGACGTGGTTCCCGTGCTCTCCATGCCACTGGAGTCAAGCTATCCTGGCTGATGAGGGCTGAAAGCCCGAAACCGGACCTAGGATGTTTGTTTCCAGTCCAGGGAGGACCTGGCCTGGCAGTTCGGGCTGGACTGTTCCCTTTGGGTGCAGGGTCAAGACTGATTTGCATATGGCTGGGTCCAAACTGGAATGGCATGGTGAGCAAAAAACGATTGATTTAGGCCCAGATCTCTAAACTGGGGTGAATGTATGACATTGTTCTGCATTCTGTCCATCATTTGTTCTTTTGCATTTGTCACCCCGAGTGGGACGGGTATGCCCAGACGTGGGTCCCGTGCTCTCCATGCCACTGGAGTTAAGCTATCCTGGCTGATGAGGACTGAAAGCCCGAAACCGGTCATAGGATGTTTGTTTCCAGTCCAGGGAGGACCTGGCCTGGCAGTTCGGGCTGGACTGTTCCCTTTGGGTGCAGGGTCAAGACTGATTTGCATATGGCTGGGTCCAAACTGGAATGGCATGGTGAGCAAAGAAACGATGGATTTAGGCCCAGATCTCTGTACTGGGGTGAATGTATGACATTGTTCTGCATTCTGTCCATCATTTGTTCTTTTCGCATTTGTCACCGCGAGTGGGACGGGTATGCCCAGACGTGGGTCCCGTTCTCTCCATGCCACTGGAGTCAAGCTATCCTGGCTGAAAGCCTGAAACCGGTCCTAGGATATGTGTTTCCAGTCCAGGGAGGACCTGGCCTGGCAGTTCAGGCTGGACTGTTCCCTTTGGGTACAGGGTCAAGACTGATTTGCATATGGCTGGGTCCAAACTGGAATGGCATGGTGAGCAAAAAACGATGGATTTAGGCCCAGATCTCTGTACTGGGGTGAATGTATGACATTGTTCTGCATTCTGTCCATCATTTGTTCTTTTTGCATTTATCACCCAGAGTGGGACGGGTATACCCAGGGAGGACCTGGCCTGGCAATTCGGACTGGACTGTTCCCTTTGGGTGCAGGGTCAAGACTGATTTGCATATGGCTGGGTCCAAACTGGAATGGCATGGTGTGCAAAAAACGATGGATTTAGGCCCAGATCTCTGTACTGGGGTGAATGTATGACATTGTTCTGCATTCTGTACATCATTTGTTCTTTTTGCATTTGTCACCCCGAGTGGGACGGGTATGCCCAGACGTGGGTCCCGTGCTCTCCATGCCACTGGAGTCAAGCTATCCTGGCTGATGAGGGCTGAAAGCCCGAAACCGGTACTAGGATGTTTGTTTCCAGTCCAGGGAGGACATGGCCTGGCAGTTCGGGCTGGACTGTTCCCTTTGGGTGCAGGGTCAAGACTGATTTGCATATGGCTGGGTCCAAACTGGAATGGCATGGTGAGCAAAAAACGATGGATTCAGGCCCAGCTCTCTGTACTGGGGTGAATGTATGACATTGTTCTGCATTCTGTCCATCATTTGTTCTTTTTGCATTTGTCACCCCGAGTGGGACGGGTATGCCCAGACGTGGGTCCCGTGCTCTCCATGCCACTGGAGTCAAGCTATGCTGGCTGATGAGGGCTGAAAGCCCGAAACTGGTCCTAGGATGTTTGTTTCCAGTCCAGGGAGGACCTGGCCCGGCAGTTCGGGTTGGACTGTTCCCTTTGGGTGCAGGGTCAAGAATGATTTGCATATGGCTTGGTCCAAACTGGAATGGCATGGTGAGCAAAAAACGATGGATTTAGGTCCAGATCTCTGTACTGGGGTGAATGTATGACATTGTTCTGCATTCTGTCCATCATTTGTTATTTTTGCATTTGTCACCCCGAGTGGGACCGGTATGCCCAGACGTGGGTCCCGTGCTCTCCATGCCACTGGAGTCAAGCTATCCTGGCTGATGAGGACTGAAAGCCCGAAACCGGTCCTAGGATGTTTGTTTCCAGTCCAGGGAGGACCTGGCCTGGCAGTTCGGGCTGGACTGTTCCCTTTGGGTGCAGGGTCAAGACTGATTTGCATATGGCTGGGTCCAAACTGGAATGGCATGGTGAGCAAAAAAACGATGGATTTAGGCCCAGATCTCTGTACTGGGGTGAATGTATGACATTGTTCTGCATTCTGTCCATCATTTGTTCTTTTTGCATTTGTCACCCCGAGTGGGACGGGTATGCCCAGACGTGGGTCCCGTGTTCTCCATGCCACTGGAGTCAAGCTATCCTGGCTGATGAGGGCTGACAGCCCGAAACCGGTACTAGGATGTTTGTTTCCAGTCCAGGGAGGACCTGGCCTGGCAGTTCGGGCTGGACTGTTCCCTTTGGGTGCAGGGTCAAGACTGATTTGCATATGGCTTGGTCCAAACTGGAATGGCATGGTGAGCAAAAAAACGATGGATTTAGGCCCAGATCTCTGTACTGGGGTGAATGTATGACATTGATCTGCATTCTGTCCATCATTTGTTATTTTTGCATTTGTCACCCCGAGTGGGACGGGTATGCCCAGACGTGGGTCCCGTGCTCTCCATGCCACTGGAGTCAAGCTATCCTGGCTGATGAGGACTGAAAGCCCGAAACCGGTCCTAGGATGTTTGTTTCCAGTCCAGGGAGGACCTGGCCTTGCAGTTCGGCCTGGACTGTTCCCTTTGGGTGCAGGGTCAAGACTGATTTGCTTATGGCTGGGTCCAAACTGGAATGGCATGGTGAGCAAAAAAACGATGGATTTAGGCCCAGATCTCTGTACTGGGGTGAATGTATGACATTGTTCTGCATTCTGTCCATCATTTGTTCTTTTCGCATTTGTCACCGCGAGTGGGACGGGTATGCCCAGACGTGGGTCCCGTGCTCTCCATGCCACTGGAGTCAAGCTATCCTGGCTGAAAGCCTGAAACCGGTCCTAGGATATTTGTTTCCAATCCAGGGAGGACCTGGCCTGGCAGTTCAGGCTGGACTGTTCCCTTTGGGTGCAGGGTCAAGACTGATTTGCTTATGGCTGGGTCCAAACTGGAATGGCATGGTGAGCAAAAAACGATGGATTTAGGCCCAGATCTCTGTACTGGGGTGAATGTATGACATTGTTCTGCATTCTGTCCATCATTTGTTCTTTTTGCATTTCTCACCCAGAGTGGGACGGGTATGCCCAGGGAGGACCTGGCCTGGCAGTTCGGGCTGGACTGTTCCCTTTGGGTGCAGGGTCAAGACTGATTTGCATATGGCTGGGTCCAAACTGGAATGGCATGGTGAGCAAAAAATGATGGATTTAGTCCCAGATCTCTGTACTGGGGTGAATGTATGACATTGTTCTGCATTCTGTCCATCATTTGTTCTTTTTGCATTTGTCACCCCGAGTGGGACGGGTATGCCCCGACGTGGGTCCCGTGCTCTCCATGCCACTGGAGTCATGCTATCCTGGCTGATGAGGGCTGAAAGTCCGAAACCGGTCCTAGGATGTTTGTTTCCACTCCAGGGTGGACCTGTCCTGGCAGTTCGGGCTGGACTGTTCCCTTTGGGTGCAGGGTCAAGACTGATTTGCATATGGCTGGGTCCAAACTGGAATGGCATGGTGAGCAAAGAAACAATGGATTTAGGCACAGATCTCTGTACTGGGGTGAATGTATGACATTGTTCTGCATTCTGTCCATCATTTGTTCTTTTTGCATTTGTCACCCCGAGTGGGACGGGTATGCCCAGACGTGGTTCCCGTGCTCTCCATGCCACTGGAGTCAAGCTATCCTGGCTGATGAGGGCTGAAAGCCCGAAACCGGACCTAGGATGTTTGTTTCCAGTCCAGGGAGGACCTGGCCTGGCAGTTCGGGCTGGACTGTTCCCTTTGGGTGCAGGGTCAAGACTGATTTGCATATGGCTGGGTCCAAACTGGAATGGCATGGTGAGCAAAAAAACGATTGATTTAGGCCCAGATCTCTAAACTGGGGTGAATGTATGACATTGTTCTGCATTCTGTCCATCATTTGTTCTTTTCGCATTTGTCACCGCGAGTGGGACGGGTATGCCCAGACGTGGGTCCCGTGTTCTCCATGCCACTGGAGTCAAGCTATCCTGGCTGATGAGGACTGAAAGCCCAAACCGGTCCTAGGATGTTTGTTTCCAGTCCAGGGAGGACCTGGCCTGGCAGTTCGGGCTGAACTGTTCCCTTTGGGTGCAGGGTCAAGACTGATTTGCATATGGCTGGGTCCAAACTGGAATGGCATGGTGAGCAAAAAACGATGGATTTAGGCCCAGATCTCTGTACTGGGGTGAATGTATGACATTGTTCTGCATTCTGTCCATCATTCGTTCTTTTTGCATTTGTCACCCCGAGTGGGACGGGTATGCCCAGACGTGGGTCCCGTGCTCTCCATGCCACTGGAGTCATGCTATCCTGGCTGATGAGGGCTGAAAGTCCGAAACCGGTCCTAGGATGTTTGTTTCCAGTCCAGGGTGGACCTGGCATGGCAGTTCGGGCTGGACTGTTCCCTGTGGGTGCAGGGTCAAGACTGTTTTGCATATGGCTGGGTCCAAACTGGAATGGCATGGTGAGCAAAGAAACGATGGATTTAGGCCCAGATCTCTGTACTGGGGTGAATGTATGACATTGTTCTGCATTCTGTCCATCATTTGTTCTTTTTGCATTTGTCACCCCGAGTGGGACGGGTATGCCCAGACGTGGGTCCCGTGCTCTTCATGCCACTGGAGTCAAGCTATCCTGGCTGATGAGGACTGAAAGCCCGAAACCGGTCATAGGATGTTTGTTTCCAGTCCAGGGAGGACCTGGCCTGGCAGTTCGGGCTGGACTGTTCCCTTTGGGTGCAGGGTCAAGACTGATTTGCATATGGCTGGGTCCAAACTGGAATGGCATGGTGAGCAAAGAAACGATGGATTTAGGCCCAGATCTCTGTACTGGGGTGAATGTATGACATTGTTCTGCATTCTGGCCATCATTTGTTCTTTTCGCATTTGTCACCGCGAGTGGGACGGGTATGCCCAGACGTGGGTCCCGTTCTCTCCATGCCACTGGAGTCAAGCTATCCTGTCTGAAAGCCTGAAACCGGTCCTAGGATATGTGTTTCCAGTCCAGGGAGGACCTGGCCTGGCAGTTCAGGCTGGACTGTTCCCTTTGGGTACAGGGTCAAGACTGATTTGCATATGGCTGGGTCCAAACTGGAATGGCATGGTGAGCAAAAAACGATGGATTTAGGCCCAGATCTCTGTACTGGGGTGAATGTATGACATTGTTCTGCATTCTGTCCATCATTTGTTCTTTTTGCATTTATCACCCAGAGTGGGACGGGTATGCCCAGGGAGGACCTGGCCTGGCAATTCGGACTGGACTGTTCCCTTTGGGTGCAGGGTCAAGACTGATTTGCATATGGCTGGGTCCAAACTGGAATGGCATGGTGTGCAAAAAATGATGGATTTAGGCCCAGATCTCTGTACTGGGGTGAATGTATGACATTGTTCTGCATTCTGTCCATCATTTGTTCTTTTTGCATTTGTCACCCCGAGTGGGACGGGTATGCCCAGACGTGGGTCCCGTGCTCTCCATGCCACTGGAGTCAAGCTATCCTGGCTGATGAGGGCTGAAAGCCCGAAACCGGTACTAGGATGTTTGTTTCCAGTCCAGGGAGGACATGGCCTGGCAGTTCGGGCTGGACTGTTCCCTTTGGGTGCAGGGTCAAGACTGATTTGCATATGGCTGGGTCCAAACTGGAATGGCATGGTGAGCAATAAAACGATGGATTCAGGCCCAGATCTCTGTACTGGGGTGAATGTATGACATTGTTCTGCATTCTGTCCATCATTTGTTCTTTTTCCATTTGTCACCCCGAGTGGGACGGGTATGCCCAGACGTGGGTCCCGTGCTCTCCATGCCACTGGAGTCAAGCTATGCTGGCTGATGAGGGCTGAAAGCCCGAAACTGGTCCTAGGATGTTTGTTTCCAGTCCAGGGAGGACCTGGCCCGGCAGTTCGGGTTGGACGGTTCCCTTTGGGTGCAGGGTCAAGAATGATTTGCATATGGCTTGGTCCAAACTGGAATGGCATGGTGAGCAAAAAACGATGGATTTAGGTCCAGATCTCTGTACTGGGGTGAATGTATGACATTGTTCTGCATTCTGTCCATCATTTGTTCTTTTTGCATTTGTCACCCCGAGTGGGACCGGTATGCCCAGACGTGGGTCCCGTGCTCTCCATGCCACTGGAGTCAAGATATGCTGGCTGATGAGGGCTGAAAGCCCGAAACTGGTCCTAGGATGTTTGTTTCCAGTCCAGGGAGGACCTGGCCCGGCAGTTCGGGTTGGACTGTTCCCTTTGGGTGCAGGGTCAAGAATGATTTGCATATGGCTTGGTCCAAACTGGAATGGCATGGTGAGCAAAAAACGATGGATTTAGGTCCAGATCTCTGTACTGGGGTGAATGTATGACATTGTTCTGCATTCTGTCCATCATTTGTTATTTTTGCATTTGTCACCCCGAGTGGGACCGGTATGCCCAGACGTGGGTCCCGTGCTCTCCATGCCACTGGAGTCAAGCTATCCTGGCTGATGAGGACTGAAAGCCCGAAACCGGTCCTAGGATGTTTGTTTCCAGTCCAGGGAGGACCTGGCCTGGCAGTTCGGGCTGGACTGTTCCCTTTGGGTGCAGGGTCAAGACTGATTTGCATATGGCTGGGTCCAAACTGGAATGGCATGGTGAGCAAAAACCGATGGATTTAGGCCCAGATCTCTGTACTGGGGTGAATGTATGACATTGTTCTGCATTCTCTCCATCATTTGTTCTTTTTGCATTTGTCACCCAGAGTGGGACGGGTATGCCTAGACGTGTGTCCCGTGCTCTCCATGCCACTGGAGTCAAGCTATCCTGGCTGATGAGGGCTGAAAGCCCGAAACCGGTCCTAGGATGTTTGTTTCCAGTCCAGGGAGGACCTGGCCTGGCAGTTCGGGCTGGACTGTTCCCTTTGGGTGCAGCGTCAAGACTGATTTGCATATGGCTGGGTCCAAACTGGAATGGCATGGTGAGCAAAAAACGATGGATTTAGGCCCAGATCTCTGTACTGGGGTGAATGTATGACATTGTTCTGCATTCTGTCCATCATTTGTTCTTTTTGCATTTGTCACCCCGAGTGGGACGGGTATGCCCAGACGTGGGTCCCGTGTTCTCCATGCCACTGGAGTCAAGCTATCCTGGCTGATGAGGGCTGAAAGCCCGAAACCGGTACTAGGATGTTTGTTTCCAGTCCAGGGAGGACCTGGCCTGGCAGTTCGGGCTGGACTGTTCCCTTTGGGTGCAGGGTCAAGACTGATTTGCATATGGCTTAGTCCAAACTGGAATGGCATGGTGAGCAAAAAACGATGGATTTAGGCCCAGATCTCTGTACTGGGGTGAATGTATGACATTGATCTGCATTCTGTCCATCATTTGTTATTTTTGCATTTGTCACCCCGAGTGGGACGGGTATGCCCAGACGTGGGTCCCGTGCTCTCCATGCCACTGGAGTCAAGCTATCCTGGCTGATGAGGACTGAAAGCACGAAACCGGTCCTAGGATGTTTGTTTCCAGTCCAGGGAGGACCTGGCCTTGCAGTTCGGCCTGGACTGTTCCCTTTGGGTGCAGGGTCAAGACTGATTTGCTTATGGCTGGGTCCAAACTGGAATGGCATGGTGAGCAAAAAAACGATGGATTTAGGCACAGATCTCTGTACTGGGGTGAATGTATGACATTGTTCTGCATTCTGTCCATCATTTGTTCTTTTTGCATTTGTCACCCCGAGTGGGACGGGTATGCCCAGACGTGGTTCCCGTGCTCTCCATGCCACTGGAGTCAAGCTATCCTGGCTGATGAGGGCTGAAAGCCCGAAACCGGTCCTAGGATGTTTGTTTCCAGTCCAGGGAGGACCTGGCCTGGCAGTTCGGGCTGGACTGTTCCCTTTGGGTGCAGGGTCAAGACTGATTTGCATATGGCTGGGTCCAAACTGGAATGGCATGGTGAGCAAAAAAACGATGGATTTAGGCCCAGATCTCTGTACTGGGGTGAATGTATGACATTGTTCTGCATTCTGTCCATCATTTGTTCTTTTCGCATTTGTCACCGCGAGTGGGACGGGTATGCCCAGACGTGGGTCCCGTGCTCTCCATGCCACTGGAGTCAAGCTATCCTGGCTGAAAGCCTGAAACCGGTCCTAGGATATTTGTTTCCAATCCAGGGAGGACCTGGCCTGGCAGTTCGGGCTGGACTGTTCCCTTTGGGTGCAGGGTCAAGACTGATTTGCATATGGCTGGGTCCAAACTGGAATGGCATGGTGAGCAAAAAAATGATGGATTTAGTCCCAGATCTCTGTACTGGGGTGAATGTATGACATTGTTCTGCATTCTGTCCATCATTTGTTCTTTTTGCATTTGTCACCCCGAGTGGGACGGGTATGCCCCGACGTGGGTCCCGTGCTCTCCATGCCACTGGAGTCATGCTATCCTGGCTGATGAGGGCTGAAAGTCCGAAACCGGTCCTAGGATGTTTGTTTCCACTCCAGGGTGGACCTGTCCTGGCAGTTCGGGCTGGACTGTTCCCTTTGGGTGCAGGGTCAAGACTGATTTGCATATGGCTGGGTCCAAACTGGAATGGCATGGTGAGCAAAGAAACAATGGATTTAGGCACAGATCTCTGTACTGGGGTGAATGTATGACATTGTTCTGCATTCTGTCCATCATTTGTTCTTTTTGCATTTGTCACCCCGAGTGGGACGGGTATGCCCAGACGTGGTTCCCGTGCTCTCCATGCCACTGGAGTCAAGCTATCCTGGCTGATGAGGGCTGAAAGCCCGAAACCGGACCTAGGATGTTTGTTTCCAGTCCAGGGAGGACCTGGCCTGGCAGTTCGGGCTGGACTGTTCCCTTTGGGTGCAGGGTCAAGACTGATTTGCATATGGCTGGGTCCAAACTGGAATGGCATGGTGAGCAAAAAAACGATTGATTTAGGCCCAGATATCTAAACTGGGGTGAATGTATGACATTGTTCTGCATTCTGTCCATCATTTGTTCTTTTCGCATTTGTCACCGCGAGTGGGACGGGTATGCCCAGACGTGGGTCCCGTGTTCTCCATGCCACTGGAGTCAAGCTATCCTGGCTGATGAGGACTGAAAGCCCAAACCGGTCCTAGGATGTTTGTTTCCAGTCCAGGGAGGACCTGGCCTGGCAGTTCGGGCTGAACTGTTCCCTTTGGGTGCAGGGTCAAGACTGATTTGCATATGGCTGGGTCCAAACTGGAATGGCATGGTGAGCAAAAAAGCGATGGATTTAGGCCCAGATCTCTGTACTGGGGTGAATGTATGACATTGTTCTGCATTCTCTCCATCATTTGTTCTTTTTGCATTTGTCACCCAGAGTGGGACGGGTATGTCCAGACGTGGGTCCCGTGTTCTCCATGCCACTGGAGTCAAGCTATCCTGGCTGATGAGGGCTGAAAGCCCGAAACCAGTACTAGGATGTTTGTTTCCAGTCCAGAGAGGACCTGGCCTGGCAGTTCGGGCTGGACTGTTCCCTTTGGGTGCAGGGTCAAGACTGATTTGCTTATGGCTGGGTCCAAACTGGAATGGCATGGTGAACAAAAAAACGATGGATTTAGGCCCAGATCTCTGTACTGGGGTGAATGTATGACATTGTTCTGCATTCTGTCCATCATTTGTTCTTTTTGCATTTGTCACCCCGAGTGGGACGGGTATGCCCAGACGTGGTTCCCGTGCTCTCCATGCCACTGGAGTCAAGCTATCCTGGCTGATGAGGGCTGAAAGCCCGAAACCGGTCCTAGGATGTTTGTTTCCAGTCCAGGGAGGACCTGGCCTGGCAGTTCGGGCTGGACTGTTCCCTTTGGGTGCAGGGTCAAGACTGATTTGCATATGGCTGGGTCCAAACTGGAATGGCATGGTGAGCAAAAAACGATGGATTTAGGCCCAGATCTCTGTACTGGGGTGAATGTATGACATTGTTCTGCATTCTGTCCATCATTTGTTCTTTTCGCATTTGTCACCGCGAGTGGGACGGGTATGCCCAAACGTGGGTCCCGTGCTCTCCATGCCACTGGAGTCAAGCTATCCTGGCTGAAAGCCTGAAACCGGTCCTAGGATATTTGTTTCCAATCCAGGGAGGACCTGGCCTGGCAGTTCAGGCTGGACTGTTCCCTTTGGGTGCAGGGTCAAGACTGATTTGCTTATGGCTGGGTCCAAACTGGAATGGCATGGTGAGCAAAAAACGATGGATTTAGGCCCAGATCTCTGTACTGGGGTGAATGTATGACATTGTTCTGCATTCTGTCCATCATTTGTTCTTTTTGCATTTCTCACCCAGAGTGGGACGGGTATGCCCAGGGAGGACCTGGCCTGGCAGTTCGGGCTGGACTGTTCCCTTTGGGTGCAGGGTCAAGACTGATTTGCATATGGCTGGGTCCAAACTGGAATGGCATGGTGAGCAAAAAAATGATGGATTTAGGCCCAGATCTCTGTACTGGGGTGAATGTATGACATTGTTCTGCATTCTGTCCATCATTTGTTCTTTTTGCATTTGTCACCCCGAGTGGGACGGGTATGCCCAGACGTGGGTCCTGTGCTCTCCATGCCACTGGAGTCATGCTATCCTGGCTGATGAGGGCTGAAAGTCCGAAACCGGTCCTAGGATGTTTGTTTCCAGTCCAGGGTGGACCTGTCCTGGCAGTTCGGGCTGGACTGTTCCCTTTGGGTGCAGGGTCAAGACTGATTTGCATATGGCTGGGTCCAAACTGGAATGGCATGGTGAGCAAAGAAACAATGGATTTAGGCACAGATCTCTGTACTGGGGTGAATGTATGACATTGTTCTGCATTCTGTCCATCATTTGTTCTTTTTGCATTTGTCACCCCGAGTGGGACGGGTATGCCCAGACGTGGTTCCCGTGCTCTCCATGCCACTGGAGTCAAGCTATCCTCGCTGATGAGGGCTGAAAGCCCGAAACCGGACCTAGGATGTTTGTTTCCAGTCCAGGGAGGACCTGGCCTGGCAGTTCGGGCTGGACTGTTCCCTTTGGGTGCAGGGTCAAGACTGATTTGCATATGGCTGGGTCCAAACTGGAATGGCATGGTGAGCAAAAAAACGATGGATTTAGGCCCAGATCTCTAAACTGGGGTGAATGTATGACATTGTTCTGCATTCTGTCCATCATTTGTTCTTTTCGCATTTGTCACCGCGAGTGGGACGGGTATGCCCAGACGTGGGTCCCGTGTTCTCAATGCCACTGGAGTCAAGCTATCCTGGCTGATGAGGACTGAAAGCCCAAACCGGTCCTAGGATGTTTGTTTCCAGTCCAGGGAGGACCTGGCCTGGCAGTTCGGGCTGAACTGTTCCCTTTGGGTGCAGGGTCAAGACTGATTTGCATATGGCTGGGTCCAAACTGGAATGGCATGGTGAGCAAAAAACGATGGATTTAGGCCCAGATCTCTGTACTGGGGTGAATGTATGACATTGTTCTGCATTCTGTCCATCATTTGTTCTTTTTGCATTTGTCACCCCGAGTGGGACGGGTATGCCCAGACGTGGGTCTCGTACTCTCCATGCCACTGGAGTCATGCTATCCTGGCTGATGAGGGCTGAAAGTCCGAAACCGGTCCTAGGATGTTTGTTTCCAGTCCAGGGTGGACCTGGCATGGCAGTTCGGGCTGGACTGTTCCCTGTGGGTGCAGGGTCAAGACTGATTTGCATATGGCTGGGTCCAAACTGGAATGGCATGGTGAGCAAAGAAACAATGGATTTAGGCCCAGATCTCTGTACTGGGGTGAATGTATGACATTGTTCTGCATTCTGTCCATCATTTGTTCTTTTTGCATTTGTCACCCCGAGTGGGACGGGTATGCCCAGACGTGGGTCCCGTGCTCTCCATGCCACTGGAGTCAAGCTATCCTGGCTGATGAGGACTGAAAGCCCGAAACCGGTCATAGGATGTTTGTTTCCAGTCCAGGGAGGACCTGGCCTGGCAGTTTGGGCTGGACTGTTCCCTTTGGGTGCAGGGTCAAGACTGATTTGCATATGGCTGGGTCCAAACTGGAATGGCATGGTGAGCAAAGAAACGATGGATTTAGGCCCAGATCTCTGTACTGGGGTGAATGTATGACATTGTTCTGCATTCTGTCCATCATTTGTTCTTTTCGCATTTGTCACCGCGAGTGGGACGGGTATGCCCAGACGTGGGTCCCGTTCTCTCCATGCCACTGGAGTCAAGCTATCCTGGCTGAAAGCCTGAAACCGGTCCTAGGATATGTGTTTCCAGTCCAGGGAGGACCTGGCCTGGCAGTTCAGGCTGGACTGTTCCCTTTGGGTACAGGGTCAAGACTGATTTGCATATGGCTGGGTCCAAACTGGAATGGCATGGTGAGCAAAAAATGATGGATTTAGTCCCAGATCTCTGTACTGGGGTGAATGTATGACATTGTTCTGCATTCTGTCCATCATTTGTTCTTTTTGCATTTGTCACCCCGAGTGGGACGGGTATGCCCCGACGTGGGTCCTGTGCTCTCCATGCCACTGGAGTCATGCTATCCTGGCTGATGAGGGCTGAAAGTCCGAAACCGGTCCTAGGATGTTTGTTTCCACTCCAGGGTGGACCTGTCCTGGCAGTTCGGGCTGGACTGTTCCCTTTGGGTGCAGGGTCAAGACTGATTTGCATATGGCTGGGTCCAAACTGGAATGGCGAGCAAAGAAACAATGGATTTAGGCACAGATCTCTGTACTGGGGTGAATGTATGACATTGTTCTGCATTCTCTCCATCATTTGTTCTTTTTGCATTTGTCACCCAGAGTGGGACGGGTATGCCTAGACGTGTGTCCCGTGCTCTCCATGCCACTGGAGTCAAGCTATCCTGGCTGATGAGGGCTGAAAGCCCGAAACCGGTCCTAGGATGTTTGTTTCCAGTCCAGGGAGGACCTGGCCTGGCAGTTCGGGCTGGACTGTTCCCTTTGGGTGCAGCGTCAAGACTGATTTGCATATGGCTGGGTCCAAACTGGAATGGCATGGTGAGCAAAAAAACGATGGATTTAGGCCCAGATCTCTGTACTGGGGTGAATGTATGACATTGTTCTGCATTCTGTCCATCATTTGTTCTTTTTGCATTTGTCACCCCGAGTGGGACGGGTATGCCCAGACGTGGGTCCCGTGTTCTCCATGCCACTGGAGTCAAGCTATCCTGGCTGATGAGGGCTGAAAGCCCGAAACCGGTACTAGGATGTTTGTTTCCAGTCCAGGGAGGACCTGGCCTGGCAGTTCGGGCTGGACTGTTCCCTTTGGGTGCAGGGTCAAGACTGATTTGCATATGGCTTGGTCCAAACTGGAATGGCATGGTGAGCAAAAAAACGATGGATTTAGGCCCAGATCTCTGTACTGGGGTGAATGTATGACATTGATCTGCATTCTGTCCATCATTTGTTATTTTTGCATTTGTCACCCCGAGTGGGACGGGTATGCCCAGACGTGGGTCCCGTGCTCTCCATGCCACTGGAGTCAAGCTATCCTGGCTGATGAGGACTGAAAGCCCGAAACCGGTCCTAGGATGTTTGTTTCCAGTCCAGGGAGGACCTGGCCTTGTAGTTCGGCCTGGACTGTTCCCTTTGGGTGCAGGGTCAAGACTGATTTGCTTATGGCTGGGTCCAAACTGGAATGGCATGGTGAGCAAAAAACGATGGATTTAGGCCCAGATCTCTGTACTGGGGTGAATGTATGACATTGTTCTGCATTCTGTCCATCATTTGTTCTTTTTGCATTTGTCACCCCGAGTGGGACGGGTATGCCCAGACGTGGTTCCCGTGCTCTCCATGCCACTGGAGTCAAGCTATCCTGGCTGATGAGGGCTGAAAGCCCGAAACCGGTCCTAGGATGTTTGTTTCCAGTCCAGGGAGGACCTGGCCTGGCAGTTCGGGCTGGACTGTTCCCTTTGGGTGCAGGGTCAAGACTGATTTGCATATGGCTGGGTCCAAACTGGAATGGCATGGTGAGCAAAAAACGATGGATTTAGGCCCAGATCTCTGTACTGGGGTGAATGTATGACATTGTTCTGCATTCTGTCCATCATTTGTTCTTTTCGCATTTGTCACCGCGAGTGGGACGGGTATGCCCAGACGTGGGTCCCGTGCTCTCCATGCCACTGGAGTCAAGCTATCCTGGCTGAAAGCCTGAAACCGGTCCTAGGATATTTGTTTCCAATCCAGGGAGGACCTGGCCTGGCAGTTCAGGCTGGACTGTTCCCTTTGGGTGCAGGGTCAAGACTGATTTGCATATGGCTGGGTCCAAACTGGAATGGCATGGTGAGCAGAAAAATGATGGATTTAGTCCCAGATCTCTGTACTGGGGTGAATGTATGACATTGTTCTGCATTCTGTCCATCATTTGTTCTTTTTGCATTTGTCACCCCGAGTGGGACGGGTATGCCCCGACGTGGGTCCCGTGCTCTCCATGCCACTGGAGTCATGCTATCCTGGCTGATGAGGGCTGAAAGTCCGAAACCGGTCCTAGGATGTTTGTTTCCACTCCAGGGTGGACCTGTCCTGGCAGTTCGGGCTGGACTGTTCCCTTTGGGTGCAGGGTCAAGACTGATTTGCATATGGCTGGGTCCAAACTGGAATGGCATGGTGAGCAAAGAAACAATGGATTTAGGCACAGATCTCTGTACTGGGGTGAATGTATGACATTGTTCTGCATTCTGTCCATCATTTGTTCTTTTTGCATTTGTCACCCCGAGTGGGACGGGTATGCCCAGACGTGGTTCCCGTGCTCTCCATGCCACTGGAGTCAAGCTATCCTGGCTGATGAGGGCTGAAAGCCCGAAACCGGACCTAGGATGTTTGTTTCCAGTCCAGGGAGGACCTGGCCTGGCAGTTCGGGCTGAACTGTTCCCTTTGGGTGCAGGGTCAAGACTGATTTGCATATGGCTGGGTCCAAACTGGAATGGCATGGTGAGCAAAAAAACGATGGATTTAGGCCCAGATCTCTGTACTGGGGTGAATGTATGACATTGTTCTGCATTCTCTCCATCATTTGTTCTTTTTGCATTTGTCACCCAGAGTGGGACGGGTATGCCTAGACGTGTGTCCCGTGCTCTCCATGCCACTGGAGTCAAGCTATCCTGGCTGATGAGGGCTGAAAGCCCGAAACCGGTCCTAGGATGTTTGTTTCCAGTCCAGGGAGGACCTGGCCTGGCAGTTCGGGCTGGACTGTTCCCTTTGGGTGCAGCGTCAAGACTGATTTGCATATGGCTGGGTCCAAACTGGAATGGCATGGTGAGCAAAAAACGATGGATTTAGGCCCAGATCTCTGTACTGGGGTGAATGTATGACATTGTTCTGCATTCTGTCCATCATTTGTTCTTTTTGCATTTGTCACCCCGAGTGGGACGGGTATGCCCAGACGTGGGTCCCGTGTTCTCCATGCCACTGGAGTCAAGCTATCCTGGCTGATGAGGGCTGAAAGCCCGAAACCGGTACTAGGATGTTTGTTTCCAGTCCAGCGAGGACCTGGCCTTGCAGTTCGGCCTGGACTGTTCCCTTTGGGTGCAGGGTCAAGACTGATTTGCTTATGGCTGGGTCCAAACTGGAATGGCATGGTGAGCAAAAAAACGATGGATTTAGGCCCAGATCTCTGTACTGGGGTGAATGTATGACATTGTTCTGCATTCTGTCCATCATTTGTTCTTTTTGCATTTGTCACCCCGAGTGGGACGGGTATGCCCAGACGTGTTTCCCGTGCTCTCCATGCCACTGGAGTCAAGCTATCCTGGCTGATGAGGGCTGAAAGCCCGAAACCGGTCCTAGGATGTTTGTTTCCAGTCCAGGGAGGACCTGGCCTGGCAGTTCGGGCTGGACTGTTCCCTTTGGGTGCAGGGTCAAGACTGATTTGCATATGGCTGGGTCCAAACTGGAATGGCATGGTGAGCAAAAAAACGATGGATTTAGGCCCAGATCTCTGTACTGGGGTGAATGTATGACATTGTTCTGCATTCTGTCCATCATTTGTTCTTTTCGCATTTGTCACCGCGAGTGGGACGGGTATGCCCAGACGTGGGTCCAGTGCTCTCCATGCCACTGGAGTCAAGCTATCCTGGCTGAAAGCCTGAAACCGGTCCTAGGATATTTGTTTCCAATCCAGGGAGGACCTGGCCTGGCAGTTCAGGCTGGACTGTTCCCTTTGGGTGCAGGGTCAAGACTGATTTGCTTATGGCTGGGTCCAAACTGGAATGGCATGGTGAGCAAAAAACGATGGATTTAGGCCCAGATCTCTGTACTGGGGTGAATGTATGACATTGTTCTGCATTCTGTCCATCATTTGTTCTTTTTGCATTTCTCACCCAGAGTGGGACGGGTATGCCCAGGGAGGACCTGGCCTGGCAGTTCGGGCTGGACTGTTCCCTTTGGGTGCAGGGTCAAGACTGATTTGCATATGGCTGGGTCCAAACTGGAATGGCATGGTGAGCAAAAAAATGATGGATTTAGTCCCAGATCTCTGTACTGGGGTGAATGTATGACATTGTTCTGCATTCTGTCCATCATTTGTTCTTTTTGCATTTGTCACCCCGAGTGGGACGGGAATGCCCCGACGTGGGTCCCGTGCTCTCCATGCCACTGGAGTCATGCTATCCTGGCTGATGAGGGCTGAAAGTCCGAAACCGGTCCTAGGATGTTTGTTTCCACTCCAGGGTGGACCTGTCCTGGCAGTTCGGGCTGGACTGTTCCCTTTGGGTGCAGGGTCAAGACTGATTTGCATATGGCTGGGTCCAAACTGGAATGGCATGGTGAGCAAAGAAACAATGGATTTAGGCACAGATCTCTGTACTGGGGTGAATGTATGACATTGTTCTGCATTCTGTCCATCATTTGTTCTTTTTGCATTTGTCACCCCGAGTGGGACGGGTATGCCCAGACGTGGTT
The DNA here is from genome assembly GCA_963921515.1 of Calotriton arnoldi. NCBI lineage: Eukaryota > Metazoa > Chordata > Amphibia > Caudata > Salamandridae > Calotriton > Calotriton arnoldi. The sequence continues at coordinate 439,555 of CAWUFW010013925.1, forward strand.
CCCGTGCTCTCCATGCCACTGGAGTCAAGCTATCCTGGCTGATGAGGGCTGAAAGCCCGAAACCGGACCTAGGATGTTTGTTTCCAGTCCAGGGAGGACCTGGCCTGGCAGTTCGGGCTGGACTGTTCCCTTTGGGTGCAGGGTCAAGACTGATTTGCATATGGCTGGGTCCAAACTGGAATGGCATGGTGAGCAAAAAAACGATTGATTTAGGCCCAGATCTCTAAACTGGGGTGAATGTATGACATTGTTCTGCATTCTGTCCATCATTTGTTCTTTTCGCATTTGTCACCGCGAGTGGGACGGGTATGCCCAGACGTGGGTCCCGTGTTCTCCATGCCACTGGAGTCAAGCTATCCTGGCTGATGAGGACTGAAAGCCCAAACCGGTCCTAGGATGTTTGTTTCCAGTCCAGGGAGGACCTGGCCTGGCAGTTCGGGCTGAACTGTTCCCTTTGGGTGCAGGGTCAAGACTGATTTGCATATGGCTGGGTCCAAACTGGAATGGCATGGTGAGCAAAAAACGATGGATTTAGGCCCAGATCTCTGTACTGGGGTGAATGTATGACATTGTTCTGCATTCTGTCCATCATTTGTTCTTTTTGCATTTGTCACCCCGAGTGGGACGGGTATGCCCAGACGTGGGTCCCGTGCTCTCCATGCCACTGGAGTCATGCTATCCTGGCTGATGAGGGCTGAAAGTCCGAAACCGGTCCTAGGATGTTTGTTTCCAGTCCAGGGTGGACCTGGCATGGCAGTTCGGGCTGGACTGTTCCCTGTGGGTGCAGGGTCAAGACTGATTTGCATATGGCTGGGTCCAAACTGGAATGGCATGGTGAGCAAAGAAACGATGGATTTAGGCCCAGATCTCTGTACTGGGGTGAATGTATGACATTGTTCTGCATTCTGTCCATCATTTGTTCTTTTTGCATTTGTCACCCCGAGTGGGACGGGTATGCCCAGACGTGGGTCCCGTGCTCTCCATGCCACTGGAGTCAAGCTATCCTGGCTGATGAGGACTGAAAGCCCGAAACCGGTCATAGGATGTTTGTTTCCAGTCCAGGGAGGACCTGGCCTGGCAGTTCGGGCTGGACTGTTCCCTTTGGGTGCAGGGTCAAGACTGATTTGCATATGGCTGGGTCCAAACTGGAATGGCATGGTGAGCAAAAAAACGATGGATTTAGGCCCAGATCTCTGTACTGGGGTGAATGTATGACATTGTTCTGCATTCTGTCCATCATTTGTTCTTTTCACATTTGTCACCGCGAGTGGGACGGGTATGCCCAGACGTGGGTCCCGTGCTCTCCATGCCACTGGAGTCAAGCTATCCTGGCTGAAAGCCTGAAACCGGTCCTAGGATATTTGTTTCCAATCCAGGGAGGACCTGGCCTGACAGTTCAGGCTGGACTGTTCCCTTTGGGTGCAGGGTCAAGACTGATTTGCTTATGGCTGGGTCCAAACTGGAATGGCATGGTGAGCAAAAAACGATGGATTTAGGCCCAGATCTCTGTACTGGGGTGAATGTATGACATTGTTCTGCATTCTGTCCATCATTTGTTCTTTTTGCATTTCTCACCCAGAGTGGGACGGGTATGCCCAGGGAGGACCTGGCCTGGCAGTTCGGGCTGGACTGTTCCCTTTGGGTGCAGGGTCAAGACTGATTTGCATATGGCTGGGTCCAAACTAGAATGGCATGGTGAGCAAAAAACGATGGATTTAGGCCCAGATCTCTAAACTGGGGTGAATGTATGACATTGTTCTGCATTCTGTCCATCATTTGTTCTTTTCGCATTTGTCACCGCGAGTGGGACGGGTATGCCCAGACGTGGGTCCCGTGTTCTCCATGCCACTGGAGTCAAGCTATCCTGGCTGATGAGGACTGAAAGCCCAAACCGGTCCTAGGATGTTTGTTTCCAGTCCAGGGAGGACCTGGCCTGGCAGTTCGGGCTGAACTGTTCCCTTTGGGTGCAGGGTCAAGACTGATTTGCATATGGCTGGGTCCAAACTGGAATGGCATGGTGAGCAAAAAAACGATGGATTTAGGCCCAGATCTCTGTACTGGGGTGAATGTATGAAATTGTTCTGCATTCTGTCCATCATTTGTTCTTTTTGCATTTGTCACCCCGAGTGGGACGGGTATGCCCAGACGTGGGTCCCGTGCTCTCCATGCCACTGGAGTCATGCTATCCTGGCTGATGAGGGCTGAAAGTCCGAAACCGGTCCTAGGATGTTTGTTTCCAGTCCAAGGTGGACCTGGCATGGTAGTTCGGGCTGGACTGTTCCCTGTGGGTGCAGGGTCAAGACTGATTTGCATATGGCTGGGTCCAAACTGGAATGGCATGGTGAGCAAAGAAACGATGGATTTAGGCCCAGATCTCTGTACTGGGGTGAATGTATGACATTGTTCTGCATTCTGTCCATCATTTGTTCTTTTTGCATTTGTCACCCGAGTGGGACGGGTATGCCCAGACGTGGGTCCCGTGCTCTCCATGCCACTGGAGTTAAGCTATCCTGGCTGATGAGGACTGAAAGCCCGAAACCGGTCATAGGATGTTTGTTTCCAGTCCAGGGAGGACCTGGCCTGGCAGTTCGGGCTGGACTGTTCACTTTGGGTGCAGGGTCAAGACTGATTTGCATATGGCTGGGTCCAAACTGGAATGGCATGGTGAGCAAAGAAACGATGGATTTAGGCCCAGATCTCTGTACTGGGGTGAATGTATGACATTGTTCTGCATTCTGTCCATCATTTGTTCTTTTCGCATTTGTCACCGCGAGTGGGACGGGTATGCCCAGACGTGGGTCCCGTTCTCTCCATGCCACTGGAGTCAAGCTATCCTGGCTGAAAGCCTGAAACCGGTCCTAGGATATGTGTTTCCAGTCCAGGGAGGACCTGGCCTGGCAGTTCAGGCTGGACTGTTCCCTTTGGGTACAGGGTCAAGACTGATTTGCATATGGCTGGGTCCAAACTGGAATGGCATGGTGAGCAAAAAACGATGGATTTAGGCCCAGATCTCTGTACTGGGGTGAATGTATGACATTGTTCTGCATTCTGTCCATCATTTGTTCTTTTTGCATTTATCACCCAGAGTGGGACGGGTATACCCAGGGAGGACCTGGCCTGGCAATTCGGACTGGACTGTTCCCTTTGGGTGCAGGGTCAAGACTGATTTGCATATGGCTGGGTCCAAACTGGAATGGCATGGTGTGCAAAAAACGATGGATTTAGGCCCAGATCTCTGTACTGGGGTGAATGTATGACATTGTTCTGCATTCTGTACATCATTTGTTCTTTTCGCATTTGTCACCGCGAGTGGGACGGGTATGCCCAGACGTGGGTCCCGTGTTCTCCATGCCACTGGAGTCAAGCTATCCTGGCTGATGAGGACTGAAAGCCCAAACCGGTCCTAGGATGTTTGTTTCCAGTCCAGGGAGGACCTGGCCTGGCAGTTCGGGCTGAACTGTTCCCTTTGGGTGCAGGGTCAAGACTGATTTGCATATGGCTGGGTCCAAACTGGAATGGCATGGTGAGCAAAAAACGATGGATTTAGGCCCAGATCTCTGTACTGGGGTGAATGTATGACATTGTTCTGCATTCTGTCCATCATTTGTTCTTTTGCATTTGTCACCCCGAGTGGGACGGGTATGCCCAGACGTGGGTCCCGTGCTCTCCATGCCACTGGAGTCATGCTATCCTGGCTGATGAGGGCTGAAAGTCCGAAACCGGTCCTAGGATGTTTGTTTCCAGTCCAAGGTGGACCTGGCATGGTAGTTCGGGCTGGACTGTTCCCTGTGGGTGCAGGGTCAAGACTGATTTGCATATGGCTGGGTCCAAACTGGAATGGCATGGTGAGCAAAGAAACGATGGATTTAGGCCCAGATCTCTGTACTGGGGTGAATGTATGACATTGTTCTGCATTCTGTCCATCATTTGTTCTTTTTGCATTTGTCACCCTGAGTGGGACGGGTATGCCCAGACGTGGGTCCCGTGCTCTCCATGCCACTGGAGTTAAGCTATCCTGGCTGATGAGGACTGAAGCCCGAAACCGGTCATAGGATGTTTGTTTCCAGTCCAGGGAGGACCTGGCCTGGCAGTTCGGGCTGGACTGTTCCCTTTGGGTGCAGGGTCA